>CAEMYA010002117.1:1675015-1716171 GCA_903131615.1 Diplodus sargus
TTTGCTTTTCATTTTGACAATTACGGCCCATGTGGCCTCCCATAAAAAGTAAGGCGAGTATGGTAAATACTTTATTTAGTTGCTGAACACATAGGGACATTATTAACTTCATAAAGAATGAAAGATTGTGGCAGTTATTGAAATCTTCTTATATATTCTTCTTCTTTAACTGTACTTAATTAAATCTCATCTCTTGTTGACACAGTAACATATTCAAATAAAAGGTAAAGCAAAAGTTTCAATTTTACAGGACAAATCTGGTATACTGTATACTTACACACTGTACATTAAAGGTAAACATTACATTGATATGTATGTTAAACTCAACAAGTTTCTAACATTGTATTTACAAACCTAAGATTTATCATTACATGAAAAGCAGTCAGATATTTTCCACAGTGTACATGTTGATCTTACCACACTGATTCAATTGATCCACGTAAATACTTATTTCGCATATCTATACAGATGTTTTAAGCGGCAATAACAGAAAAATTTGAATTTGAAAGTTAACACTCATCATACTAACCATTAACCTGTCACTGTTTTTCTACATTGTATTCTTTACTGTATCATCATTGCTGGATATCTTTAGGTTCGAAGAATTTAAGGACCTTCAAGGTCCTTAAAGGTGATTTAATTAGGTTAAAAATATTTCATATTTGTTTAATTGTAAATATTTTTCCAAATACAACTACACCACAATATAAACAATTGGAATTGATTGCTATAATAGTTTTTTAGAGCTCCTCAGCCACCAAAAGAGCCAGATGCACATTAATTATGCTTGTATGGGCCTCTGTTCCTGTCTTCACATAATTTAAGTAAATATCTTAAGACAGACTAGTCTTGTTTTTCTCTGAAACTGTTTTTATATTTGCAAAAGAATACTACCACTATGATTTGCAAGGTGTGTTGACATTTTTTTGTACGTTTCATTTAACATATATCCACATTCATTTGTTTGTTTTCTGGGGAGATGGTTGGGCGATTTTAAAGTGTTTACCCTAACTAAAAAAATCTTTGTTTGGTGGGTTGCCACTACTGTCATCCTTTTCAATAATAATTGCATATTGTAAGTGTGTAGAGCAGTGTGCAACTTTCTGCCTGGGCATCTCAGATTGCATTTACATCATGGAGCTTTAAAGTTGGCAGATAAAAATCTAAAATAACGAGGATAATAATAATGTCTATAGGGATATATTGGCAAATCCAGTTGGTTTTGTACATAAGACCCAACTACAGGAAGCCTTTCCCTCTTCCATTACTATGCGAGTGCCTCCATGAATCCACTGAGCTACACAGGGCATGGAGCCGATAACTCTGGCCTTTTCAATTGTTTGCTCTAGCATGTGTCCACCGCAGCACAGAGAAGACACTCAGGCGACCTGCCACACTGACCACAGAGTGCCCAGTGTGATGCTGTAGGCCACAACGGCCACCAAGTAAACTCTGAAGAGCAGCACGTCCAGCACGTAGCCGACCTGCAGCCACTCCTTGGCCACTTCCCGGGCCCTGTCCCTCTTCTCCAGGAAGTGGCGTATCGCCGTCACTTCCTGCAGGATGTTGTCCATGACAGGCGGGGTGGGGTCCCTGGAGGGGACTGGTGGCAGGCCCATTCTGATCAGGCCAGCTTCCCTGTCATGCTGGCTGAGCCTTCGGCCTATCTCACAGGTGTGGTGATGGGTGCACTGGGCTGCAGGAAGGGACAAAGGGAGGGGTACATTTAGTAGTTTTTCATTGAGGTAGGTGAAAATAAAGAGAATGAGCCTTTCTTTTGGCCAAAAACATTCATTCAATGTCAGGAAATTAGCTGCTGTCACATTAAGCGTGACTTAAAACCCAAATACAAGACAAATCCACTGATGTATCTTACCAGTGCCGTAGTTGTTGTCCTTGTAGTGGTCCAGGTCGGAGGCCTGAGAGGACAGCCTGGAGCAGAGGCGGTGCTTCTTATGGATGCAGAAGAGGACCGGAGCTCTCTCCAGCACCACATACTTCACCCAGTGGGGCACAGGGGTCTGCAGGTCCTGCTTGTGCACCAGACGCACAATCAGCACAGTCTCTGTCAGGCTGATCACCAGGAGGGCCATGCAAACCACAAAGTATACACCTGTAAAAATGGAAATGGATTGAAAATGAATGTTAGCATGGATCTATGATGTTGTTGTCGCGCGTCGCGGATGTTTCCTTGCATTGCTTAATGCACACTGAGTTAGTCACCGCTCCTCAAAAACACTGAAATCAGTGCTTGAGTCTGAGTGTGCACTCTCACAACACGTTATGCCCTCAACAATCATTCCCTGCATGCTTGACTTGCAGAGTAATTGCTGCTCAATTTTGTTCTGAGCTCTCCTCACATCATAGTTTACTAACCTTTTTACTGTTTGTTTTTTTTATTTCCACATCAATTAGGAGTAGAATATTGTTTTTAGACAAATGAAAATGATCCTTTTGCCTGAACAAACTGCGGATAAGCGGTGATAGATCCAAATCACCTATCAGCGGCGTTCCAATGGCCGTGGCAGGCAGAGTATCAGATACGATGATGAGGAAGACAGAGTAGCCCAGCAGTAATGTGATCTTGAAGGAAACCCTCTCTCCGCTGTCTGGTGGCAGATAGAAACCCACAATGTCCATGACCATCAGGAAGATACTGGGCAGCAGCAGGTTCACAGTGTAGAACAAAGGACGCCGGCGGATCACCACCTGGAAAAAAGCAGGTTTTTACTGCTGTGAAAAAAGTGTTTGAAGAAGCAGAGTAAAAACAGTGGCAGTAGGAAAAGACGCCAGTTCGAATTTAAATTATTCCGAGCACATATTAGGACAAATATCCACCCCATTTAAACATCAGCAAACTACAATTGTTACAAAAAAATTTTAGGGGCACAGTTGATTGAAATATTAGCATGTGCAAGTCCAAACGCAGACACTGCAATTTATTGTTATTTTTTCATGGTGAAATGTGTGACAAAGCAGTATTATAATGAAGTACTGTAGTGCTGCAGAGATGTCCTGACGAATTAAATCTCGTTCTCCAGACATAAAACAGCATGTTTGTTTGGTACTGACCCGAACAAATTGCACAACATCTTGCTTTTAATAATGACTTCAGTAAAAAAGAAAATGGTGGTGCAAAAGTTATCTTTTTTACTTCTTGTGAATCATTTAACAATATTTTTCCAAATTATGACAATTCTATTTTTTTTTTATTCTAACCATATCGTCCGTTTTACAATCTTAAGTCTTAATACATACATGGAACTTCATCTCGGCGTAATAGTCATCGTTGTCCACACTGAAGATCTTGTAGTTGGACAGGATGTGGAGCAGCTCCCACTCTCCCTGGTTCATGAAGACACTCTTGTCCTCCTTTAGCTCCTCCGGGGTTCGCATCAGGGTGATGTTGATGTCATCAACTAACAGATCGAACACAATGATGGGAGCAGTGTGAAACAGTCATGGCAACAAGTTACCTTTCACCCAGCGCTCTGCTCTCTAAGCACACGTCACAGCAGGAGAGAGTTCGTGGAGAAACCGAAGAGAACTGCTGTTCTGTTGAAGTCTTGATGAAAGGAGTCGAGGAGAGTTGGATGTTGTTTTCGAATGACAGTGAATATTTTCCACCATTTTGCCAGAGTAACATCAAATGTACGAGAGTAGTAAAATGGCACATGATTTGAGTCATTGAGAAAGCACAGAGAGGAGTGCTACTAATATGAAGTAACCGTAAATATTCTAAAAATATAGGAAATAAGCCTCAATTAGGCTTTGAGAGGTCAAATGGAAAAGTCACTGAAAATGATAGTTAGATAGACTAAGCTTTGTTGTTTTTTGTTTTCTAACAAAATAATTCATCACAGTTATTGTATACCTCATTATACTAACAAGGTATGATATAATTTTGTCATTTTATAAGTATTCCTCCCCCCCAAAAAATAATAATGTGTAGTTTTCTCTACTTTGTCCATCAATTATGACCGCACAGAGCTACGGCAAGTACAATAAGTCAAAGCTTAACCAGAAAGTCAGATTGTAAACTGTGAATGTGAATGTTTAAAAAGGCAAATCATTTTACTGTTCTCCTATGTTTTTTTTGTATACATTGTGGCTTCATCAAAATCTATATCCCAAAAATCACTTAAATGGCATTTTTTATTTCTGTACAAAGGATGAAACCTCATCTACAAATTAATAATGGAAAAAAAAAAATGGAAACTTGTACAGGCAATGTTGGAAATAGAAAAAAAAGTCCACTCAAAACGTAAATGTCTTTAAAGTAAGTGAAAAATGTCTTACTGGTATGCAGCCAGCTCTGGAAGGTGAGGCTGCATTTCTGGACATCAAATGGGAAGTTGTAGATGTTGAGGGTGCAGGCTGTGACCACCTGGATCGGCTTGTAGTTGCGCACCAGTCCGTCATGTGTCACATAGACGTAAGGTATGTCTGGAGACTTCCCCACATCTACACTGCAGGTCAGAGACAAAAATGATAACAATGATGTTTTTAAAGGAGCAAAAACCAGCTGCTGCCTGCCCTGGTTGACAAAAAGAAGTCATAGAAAGAGTGGTTTAAAAATACAGCAGCAGTTCTTACAACTCATTGATGAGGATGTCGGGCACCCACACATTAGCGGTAGGTATAGAAACCTGTTTGACCTCATCAAAGTCTTCTGGGTTCCAGACCAGGAATTCATCTGTCCAAGACTAAATTATTCAAGAATGGAAGAAGTTAAATGGGTAAAACAACATGTAAATATGACATTAATAATCTGTTTTTGTTGTGAACACATACAACAATAGTGTCTTTGTAACGTTAAATGTTATTATATAATTATGGAGTAAAACTGGATTGGAAGAAGAATCAAATACACAATAAAGAGGTCAAATGTTTCTAAGTTTGCTATTATAGGTAGGACAAATTGATTAGATGGGTATTTGATAGCAAAATAATTCAGTGAATCAAAGACAACTTTGGACCAGATGTAGCATCTATAGAATAACTTGGAGTGCATGATGATTTGTCTTGTCTCTTACCTGTCTGTACCACACATATGTAGTCAAAACCTGGTTCTTCTCATCCTGATGGGGAATACAAGTAGACATCAAGGTGTTTAGTCAAAATGTTTTTCTATTCATTATATTGTAATTTATAAATTGATTTTATATTATGTTCATTACACAAAACACAATCATATATAAATATATTTGTTAACTCAAAAACACATTTAAAAAATGTCTTCTACACTGTGCCCGGCAAATGAGCGATTACATACATTCATTTGTGGATCTTTCACACAGGTACATTTATCTACAATAGCCTAGGCAGGTTTATTGAAAGCATAACGAATTATATATAACCATGTAATCTTAAATTCCATTTGCATAAGTTTGTGTGTTATGTAGATAATACACAGGCGACATACTGAAAATAAAGTAATAATTAAAGGAGTCATGAATGGACTTTTTCATGTGTGCATCATAACTCACCACATTGAGGATGGAATAAACCATTAGGTCAATGGCCACTATAGTGGACGTCCTCCAGTCTTTCACGGGTCTCACTCCCTTCTTGTAACCGGCACTCAAAAACTCAGACAGCCGCACTAATGTGGCATTGGCAAATCTTCCCGAGCTGCCGCCTGGTTTCTTCACTGAAAATGTACAAAATATTCATCTATTTATGTGCAGTGACATGAAGTAAAGAAAAAATTCAATGTTTATCTATAATATTCAGTAAAAATTGTACATTTTCTAAAAGTAATACAAGCACTGAAATTAATAGTTGTTGTTTTTTATAAGATCTGTCTGAGTGAAAATGCAACTATCTGTAAATCGTGGTTAAAGTAGTTGCAAATTTCTGATGAATTTTGTTCATGATTAAACTGAACCTAAAAGGCAGGAAAAGGGGAAAAAAATCATCAAATTAAACTAAAATTTCTGATGAATTTTCTTCACGGTTAAACTGAACCTAAAAGGCAGGAAAAGGGGAAAAATCATCAAATTAAACTAAAATTTCTGATGAATTTTGTTCACGGTTAAACTGAACCTAAAAGGCAGGAAAAGGGAAAAAATCATCAAATTAAACAATAATTCATTTGTAAACTGTAAAATGTTGAGTATGAAATGTGTCATGTCACTGATGTTTCAGCACAGTTACTTTTATACTGATTGTACGCCAGTTTAATGAAGAATCAATTTCATTTAATCTCAATTGTTTGTTTTGAACTTTACCAAGTTGATATGAACATCCTTGGTCTTTTTAATCCAAATGTCTACAAATGAGAGTGTAAAAATCATACAAAGCAACAACTCTATGTTTTGAAGCAACATACTGTATTTTTAGAACAACTGTGTCTGTAAGTCCTACAGGCTTGACTAAAATAATTTGTCTAGTAAACCATGAGCTGAAAGTTTGTCAGATGAATGCAAATAATACATAAGCATTTATGTCCCAGACTCAATTCTTCTGGCACAAGAGTAAAGGGATTTTGCCTTTTTGAATATTTAACAACATAATAATTGGGTATACAACACAAGCTGCCGTACCTGTGCAGGCTCTTGATGCTCCTTGAATAAGAAGGAAAATGAGTGCTGTCCCAGCTGACGAGAGTCTCATCGTGTCAGTTCACCTGTGTTTTCTTCTCCTGCTGTTGAGGTCCGCTGGCCGCTCTGATGAAAGGCCTCTGGATGCCTGACACCCATCCCCTCCATGACCATCCACTATATCCATCACTTCGCTCTCATCCACTATCAAAACCTTGTTAGTGTCACTCAGCTCATAAGGGTGCATCACTCTACTCTGACGCCACTCCTCCTTGTTCAATAAAGCAGTTTCTCACTGAGATAAATGGAGATGAAAGGCGGCTGAAATAAAAGCTAGTGACCGGATCGTATGTCATGACTGAGTAATCGTTTAATTAAGTGATACGCCAGCGCCGGTAACAGTGATTTAGAACAAGTAAGAGGCAAGTTGGTAGTGTTTCAGTAAAGTTTTGGCATTTAACAAATGTAATTTCCCAATTGTGTGTGTGATGTACAATATCATTTTGGCCAGAAACATAAAGAAATGTTGGCAAAGAGATGATTATAGCCAAAATTAAAATTACAACTCATACAGAACATGGTCAAAAATATGTGTTTATGATGCCTCAAATTTCAGCACATATGACAGTGAACATTTAATTCCCAAAGGCTGTATGGGGTTTGCTGCCATTTTAGCCACTAAAGCATTATTGATGCAGCCACTGATGTTTGGCTATAAGACTTGTTTTTTTCAGTTGGAATTCCAATTCATCACAAATGTTAACGTTTTCCTTCATTGGTAATGCTCCCTACTTCCAAAGCTGTCCATATGTGTCCACATACTTTTTGTTGTGCAGCGTGAATGTCATTGTAACCTTAAGCATAACCACGTCAGTGCTATCGCCAGAATAAAAGTTGGCAATATACGTTTCTTCAAACAACGGATAGGTCAAAACTTTATATTTGTTTACGTTTATTTGTCAGTGTTATGCCATGATGGTTATGGTTAGGTTTAGGCTGAAAAACCACTTTGTTAGGGTGAGAAATAGATGTTGCTGGCTTACTTGGGTCAGTTGCCACTAACAAGGCTGGAATAAAGCCCGAGTATGTTGAAATAATGTGGAAAAAAATCCAGTAGTTTCATGCTAACGGGTACATATTTAAATATTTCTTGTGTTTGCAGAAATGTAAAATATCAACATTTTATTCTGACTACTAAGTTGACCATGCTAGTTAGCAAGAAATGAATATAAATGGATTTGCCTTTGCATTTTGAAATTGATCACATGCTTACAGAATACAGTTTGCATTTTCATTTGAATTATGGCAGCACTGTCGTTTTATGCACTCTGTTAAAATCATCCATTAGTGTAAGAAGGGAAGCTATGATGGATTTGACTTGCTGAAATTAACCAGTCAGGGTGCAGCAGCATAACTAAGTTTGATATTCACTCCAGTTTAAACGTAAAAAATAAAGCTGAAAGACAGAAAGAAAACACTTTCATAGTTTTTTGATAGTGAGCCTTTTTTCAGAAATAAGAAGGACGAGTTGGTTTGATTCTGAGGCTCTTATTTACTTCTGTAATGTATTATCTTCACAGTACAACTTACAGACATTTGTTTTATTCCAAGAGAACAGAACATGATCTTGATATATACTTTATTTCACAACAATCTGAAAACAAAGCTTGAACAGGACATACAACCATTCACTGCCTCACACAGACAGTATCAAATCAGTGACTAAACATTTATCTCCGGCTCTGTGGCAGAACACCATGTAACCAGATCCAGTGGAAGAAGAGGTCTGCAGATAGTGTGAAAATTGCATTAATATGGATCTTTCCGCTGGCAAGTTTTCTATGACGCACTTTTGATATTCTTATCATGACTATTAGGAAGCCAACAGGGAATGGAGACACTGCAGCTGAGCTGTGAGTGGGTTTTATTGATCTATTTTGTGGCAGTGGGACGGAGATTAAAGTATGAATACAATATCACAACATCGCACTGGCACTGAGGATTTTCTCCAGAGAGCTGCTTTATTATACAACCTCGCTGAGTAAATCTTCACTGTCGGGAAAACATTATGGACCCGATGCAACGATGTCTCAGTCAAACAAACTGGGATGTTGCCTGGTACAGTGGTGGTACAGTGTCTCCAGGTTATGAAAACAGGATATTTAAAGGATTCAGACGACTCAGATTTCATTTTTTGCAGCTTTGGCAATCATTTATATCAGGTATAAACAACTCATCCAACGTATTGACTCGATAAGCTAAGAGATAAGATACAGAGATATACATAAAGATGAGCTCAGCAAGATAATACTGAAGCTTCAGTGACTCATCTGATCGTGGCAAAAACTTTGGTGACTTTTGGGTAAAAAATATGACCACTTTTTGAAGTTCGGTATACAGTATATATATATATATATATATATATATATATATATATATATATATATACACATTAGTATGAGAGAGACTGATTATTGGGGCCGATATTGAGCAGCTTTCCGATTATCATTATCTGTGATTTTTATGTCTGATTTGCAATTCAGCATTGCAACCCACATGTGGCACATAACCAATAGGATAGTGTTGTGGGCAGTACATTAAGTGAGACCACTGAGTGGTGACTACAGACAAAAAGATAATAATCATCCAGGCCAATAAGAGGACTAGCCTGAGTATAAATTTTAAGTTATAAAGTACCTTTTTAAAATTACAGTAAAGCAGCTGGGTAAATTTCAGTTAGTTATATCCCATCACTTTTTATTCAAAAATTTGACACAAAGATTTGTATTTTTACTGCAAATGTACATAGCTTCCACAGATCCACCATCTGTTTCCTTGATTACTAATAGTCTATTTCAGCCTTGATCTGTCAATCCTAAATACACATATTTAAATCCACTTTGTATGCAGTATGCATTTGTAAATATGTTAAATACTACAAGTAGGAAAAGCTTTCACTCACAATATTGGAAAAATCATTATGTCTCTAATTGTGTGGTCAGGCAAAGCTCCATCTGGCCCAGAGCGACAGCAGAGTACCGGCATACAAGACCAGAACAAACAGGTAGAAGCGGAACAAGAAGATGTCGAGCTTAGAGCAGAGGGCCAGCCATTCATCCTGGGCTGAAGACTCGGTGTCATCCTGGGATAAAGCCAGGCGTAGGAAGGCCAGCTCCTGGAGAAGCCACTCCAGCCCAGAGGGAGCCTCCTGGATCTCATTCAGGGACAGCAGATCCTCCTCCAGAGAGGGCTCCAGTTCATAATCTGTGAGAAGAACAAAGGCTTAAAATGTGAACAATTTATAGATTTATGCTGTTTCTCTGAACAAATGTGATGATGATTAATATTCCTGACACCAGTATTGATTCTCTCAAAAAGGCTCCATTTTCTCCAGACACTTTGGTACAGACTGTTTCATCCCAGCAGGCATAAAACGGCTCTCCCCCCTCTTTAATCATTAATAGAAAACTTTCACAGGAAATTTTTCAGAGATGAAACAAAACTGAATTGCCAGCTGCTCCTCAGACTTTGAAGCTTTATCTTAAGGGTTTCTTGTAAGTGCTTTTGTTGAAACAAAGGTTCCCACAAGCTGACGGATAAGAGGAGTTTTACCATCATCTGAGCCTTAAGATGATTTCATGAAGTGAAACACAGGACTGTGGTTGCACAGCTTCATGTCATAAAACAATTCAAGACTTTGGGTGCGTTAAGCAGCTGTCAGGGCCAATGGGTGTGTTAATTAATCCATCTCCATTCATCGGAAGTTATTTCTAGTTGGAAAAGGGGAATTCGAAGCAAGAACAACAACAGAACATTCACAGCAACTGAAACTTTCTTGCACAGACAAAAAGTGCCTCGTCTTCCTTAAAAACAGCTGCCTGTTAGTGGCAAACAGAAGCATAAAGCAACAACACACTCTGGTATCGACTGTCAGCAGGACTTTTGCAGAACCTGTCTTTGAGTTGGCAGCTCACCTCCAGATGGGTTGATGCAGTCGAGGGTTTTGATGGAGGTCAAAGCGCTCTCACTGAAGTTGTGACCAGCGGAGCCATACTTGTCCAGCAGGCAGGCAGATATTGACATTTGCTTGACCTCTTTCTCACTGTGGCAGAGCAGCTTCACCACCAGTATAGACTTGATCAGGCTGAGCATCAGCATGGCCATGCACACCGCGAAGAACACGCCTTGAATGGAGATGGAGAAAAAGGAAAAAGTTTTACCTTTGTGAAGATGTCTTCGTACACGGTGGAGGATTCAGGATTCCTAAATGTTTCTTGTGTGTGTATTTATTAATAAAATAATCTCGTGATGAATTTGATCACAGTTTTGTATTTCACTGAAATATAAAACTATTTAAATCATGACATTTTGGGGTCTGTACCAAACAATTATGTGCCCTTACATCTGGAGAATAAGATGGTGTAGGCCGGGTCATCTCTGCAGAGCTACAGTACTTTGATATAAAGAGCTTTTGTCACACATTTCACCTTTATTAAATAATTGCGGTTTCATAAGATTTGGATATGGCACTTTGTGATTCTACAATTTAGATTATACTTATAGTTTATATTAATTGTGCAGCTGTTCTTAGAAATAATAAAAGATAGGCGGATATAAAAAACTAGCAGTCCTTCCATGGGAAGTTTTTTGTTGAAGTTTTAAGTTAAAAACATTTGCAAAAAAAAGTGCTGTCATGCAGATTAGATAAACGTGTGTGACATAAAATGTAAAAGCTCAAAGCTTTATCATTTAATGAAGGTGTTAACAGGTTAAAATGCCTGCGAGTAATTTGAGTGTACTTCTTTTCTGAAAACACTCATGGTGTTATTAATTTGAATTATAATGTAATTGCAATACTGCCCTTATTAAGAGGTTTTGATTTTAATTGAACTGATTTGTGCGTTTTACTGTTTTTATGTAAAAATCCATTTATCAGCCTAAACCAATAGGAAGGTTCTTAACTTGCCTGCATTATCTACTTATTTAAATCCTTCACTGTGTCAACTCTGGTAATACACATTCTGGAAAAGAAGATTCATGTTTGTTTGTTTTTTCATTACAAAGATACTCATTCAGCAAATCTGCTTCTGAGAGGAGGCGCCACTTCTATTTCATCCACTTTTCAACACCACAGACAGGTGTTGAAAAGGGTTTGCCAGCCTGGCAAACGTAATATTTATTATTTACAACTTACTAATGTCCCTCTTAAGGAATTCTGGTTTGTGGACTTCAATCTTTTCAGACAGTGTGTTTTGTAATTTGTTATGTGAGAAAAATGGGGGTTTTTTTGTAGTTGCAAAAACGTTATAAACAACAAAACCAATTATTGTCTCAGGAGTACCATTTTGTACAAACAGATGAAAACACAATGACAGAAAAATGAAAAAAGGGCAAAACCGAGGCTAAAACAACGCAAAATTGGTAGAGTGGTTAAAAACAACCACGACACTATCTAAACAACTAATTCCAGATATCCCACCTATGAGTGGAGTGCTGACTGCAGAGGAAGGCAGTTCATCTGTCATGTTGACTCTGAAGACGGTGTAGCCCAGCAGTATGCTGATCTTAAAGCCAATGCGTGTACCACTGTTCAAGGGAAGGTAGAAGCTGATCACATCTACCAGCATGAGGAAGATGCTGGGGATGAGGAGTCCCACCACGTACAGCAGGGGGCGCCGGCGGATCAACACCTGAATGAAAGATGAGGACAGGGAGCTGAAATCTGATGGGTACTCTCGAAAATAATGTCACTTATTTATTCATCCACACGTCCTGACACATGTCTCCTATAGTAGTGTCTGACCATGAAGATTTATTTTGACCTGTTGCTGAAGGAAAAGCACGCGGGTGAATAATCGATAGCTTTATTCCATTTTGTTGCTTCAGTGTCAAGGTCCTGGTATTGCACCTGCTGGCTCACTGTCACAGCTTTTTCTTACTATGACCATGCAAAAATCTCTGCTTTGAAATGTTATTTTGTTCTCACAAAAAATGTACCCCTCCAAATGCCCAGATTGGCTTACATACAATTATATAATAAATTATTAGAAAACAGTAAAGAAAGAAAAAAGTACAAATAATTTGTATTGACAAAGCAAGTTTTTCTTTTATGTCCCTAAGATGTTAATTATCTTGTGAGTTATGACTTCTTGGATTTCTGTTGTGACCCCTTGTCTGGAAAGTATTTGCTGAACCATGAAAATGTTAAGTTCCATTATGTTGTAGCTGTCCTTTCATAACATTTGTTTACTACAGACTCCCCTTAGATTTTATCAAAATCAATATTTTCTCAGAACTGGAAATGAACAAAAGCATTTTCCATCAGAAGCTCTGTTCATAGGACATAGTTTTACCTTTAGCAACAAAACTGCCCCAGCGTAACAATATCCCAGTGAGCCATGAAATGCTCCATTACCAAAGTGCCTCTGCTCTTTGAGCTGAATAAATAGCAGCCCTCCCTGCTCTCCACCTGCAATGGGCTATGGGGCCATTTTCCTCGCCACTAACAAGAAGTCCATTGATCAGGCAGCCACTGAGACAGTCTCATTATGGTTGCTCACCCTCCCCTGTCTATCAGCCTCCCTCTCTATCTGTCTCTTTACTTGCCAGAAACAGCCTCGGTCTCATCATTTGGCATTAGCTCACTAGCCCGATCCATGAAGGTCGCGGCCAATTGCTTTACACTTTACAATTCCACCGCTCAGCGGGGAGGGGGGGGACTAACCCACAGAGGGCTACAGTTTAAAGCTCGCCATCGATAAGCAATCACAGCCATCAGAGTGCAGTCACTGGCTCACTTGTATCCACAGTATTACACCATTAGACACCATTATATAAGAATTACCTGCAGTGTAAGTATCTGTCTTTTTCTTCTTTACCTTAACATTTATATTCAAATCATTCCCTTTGTGATAAATGTGACACATGTATAAGATTGAGACAATAAGGCACATACATTGAACTGGATGTGGGCATATTCGATGTTGTCTTGGTGGATTTGCCAGTAGCGGGAGGGAATGGACAACAGTTCCCATTCTCCATCATTCATGAACTCCCTCTTATCATTAGCAATGGCCTCCGCGCTCCTCCACAGAGCCAGGTCTATTTCCTTCACTGCAGAGGGAGAGATAATGACGGGGAAAAAGAGACGGCGGGTGGAAAAACAATAAAGAAAAGCAGTAAAAATCTGCTGCCACTTTTAATAATGTTCACCACTTTTGCTTCACGGTAAGAGGCGTTTGGGGGATTCATGGATTTCATCCAGCTACTTCGGTTTTCTAACATTGTCCAAAGACATGCAAACAAGCTCTCTAAAATCTAAAATAGTATTTCATTCTTCTTGCAGCTCTGTCTGTCAGACAGCAACCACCACGGCTGAGAGGTAAGCTAGTGATGAAGTTTGGCAAAATAAGCTCAACTCAAGGTTCACTTACTAGCTTTTTTGGAGCTTTCAACCACATCTTCTTCATCGGTCAGTGGAAGGAGTTGGCTCAGTTAACAGGTAACAGATGGTCATGTGGCTGGGTTTTATCTTTTAACTATCATAACAATTGATTCATAACATTTAAGTAAGTTGTGAATCCAATATTTGCTGCTTACCTTTGACGTATTTGCTAGTAAATTCTTTTGGTTTGGACTTGGTTTGGAATTATTTGGAAACCATGAGCTTAAGAAAACTGATTGTTTATAGACAAAATAATTAGTCAGGTTATCAGGCATGTAATTGGCAGATTTATCAATAATGTTAATTGTTGCCCTAATTGTAACCCCTGTCTCTGTTCAAAGATGGTCTCTGGTGTCAGACATGTATGGCCTCTTTATTTTCTCCGGCAGTCCGCTGAGTCCTCGTAAATGACTTTTGATCTCTTCCCAGTCGATGCTGACTGAATTTGGTCTAACCATTGTTGACTGAAAAACATCAGTCAAAAGTCTTTTGTCTTATCCTTAACATCTTTCTTTGTGTACGAAAAATGTGAATGAGAATTCACAAGAACTTAGGGAAATCTGACTACTTGTAAACCAAGGTTGTAAGGAATTGTGGGACAGCAAAGTCTGTTTTTCGTCTCTAGAGAAGATAAGAAAGAAAGTATTGGAAGGAGGCACTTTTTGGATCCAAAGAAACTATTCAATCATGGCTCGTCTCTTGTGTAGGAGCCTTGTTTCACCACAATCGTAAACATTAATATTTGTCGATGAGTATTAGATGTTCATATCACAATGTTTTACGTTGGGGAGGACTATAATTTGTGAAACTATGATGATGGCTCACATTTGCAGAAAAGATTGCAAAAGTTGCACAAAGTTGGACAAAATTGCATGTATGATTGCAGCCTCACCACTATGCCCCTTGTGGTACCTGTTGATTATAAAACTGAGCAAACTCCATTAGCTGATGGTGAAACTTGTAAGCTATTAAGATGCCCTTGCACTAAGAGTGTTAAGGTTTGGTACTGCAGGCGTAAAAACTCCTGTCCTGTAAATATAAAGGTGTTTAACCAGAATTCAATGAGCCTACAGACCAGCACATCACAGGCCGTGAACACACCTGAGTGGAGCCAGCTGCGGAAAGTAAGGCTGCAGTTCTGCTTGTCAAATGGAAAGGCGTACATCTCTAGGCTGCAAGCCACCACCACCTGCATGGGCCGGTAGTTCTTCACAGAGCCAGAGGAGTTGACGTACACGTAGGGGATCGGTGCGGACTTCCCTTCATCCACACTGTGAATACATGAAGGACAGGGGAGGAAAGGTGAGACATGGACAACAGGGCAGAATATGAGACCGGTCAGGCTCACACGTATATCAGTATGACCTCCTTAAATAACTGTAGTAGCCTTTTGGTGGTCGAAGTGTTCATGTTTACAGCAAGCGGTCTCTGTGGAATTCAAATTTAGTGTTCAGTTATCACTGTGGGGCAGTTGCAACAACATTCACAAAAACATTGGAACAATTATGTAACAATACTGCTGAATACCTTTCAATGATGCTTTGATTTTTCAAAATATTTTCCAATTTTACAGGCAGCCCTCTGTTCTTTTATTCATTAGCTGGCAGTGAACTGATTCATAGATTCACAAGATAGCTCTAGCTAGCAGGCCAGTTACGTATGACCCATATTTTGCATTTACTGTTGTTTGTTGCTGACCAAATTGTTTTGGTTTATAGTTAAGTTAAGTTAAGTTAAGTTAAGTTAAGGTTGCTGTTTTTGTATTGGGAACAGTTCAACTCTCTGCGACTTTTATGTAAAAATCTTATATATTGGGAATATACATAAAGGGGTTTTTTTTTAGACAACAGAGACAGTGTGTGATTATATGAGTACTGAAAACATTTAAACTCCCCAAAACACATTTGGACTTTAAACAAAAAGGCCTGCTGTCTTCTTTGACTCTCCCTCAAATTTCCCATATTTGCTCAAATGTAAGTTTTGGTGCTTAGGGCTTATGGAGGACTGGCCCAAAGTCTCTTCAAATTGAGTTTCAAAGTTAAAGTAAAACCGGTTGAGGTTAATGGAAACCTAAAAAGGAGTAAAAATGTCTGAAATTATCAACACTGTTTTAGATCCTGGTGGCAGTAATGGACAGTGTAAATGAAACAGTTTTGAAGACATTCTATAGGTAATTTCTTACAATTCGCTAACGATAACATCAGGTATCCAGATGGCATCGGACGACAGTGAGATCTCATTAATTCCGTCAAACTCTTCTGGGTCCCAAACCAGGAACTCATCTGTCCAGATCTGAAAACAGAGGAGGAAGGTTGTGGCAAAATAGAATAATCTTAAATTGAAAAGTCAACATGTTTTTTTTTTTGTTTTGTTTTTTTATTGGCTTAACTGCTGTGTATTTAAAGTTTATTCAAATCAATTTACACACCCTGTCAAGTGAGTGTTACTGATAAATTATTTGCAGCAATTGTGAAGAAACAATGCCCATTGTATTGCATAAGGTGTTAAAAGCTGACAGTGTGAATATGAGACATGTTAAACATTGATAATTGGATAATTGGTTGGGAAAATGCTTGTTTTGCTTGTGAGATCACCTACCTGCCTGTACCAAATACTCGTAGTTATGCTCTGGGTCTTTCCATCCTGCGGAAAGGAAAAAGTTTGTCTTTATTAGGTGTCTCAGGAAATTCCCTTGATGCTCTCATTGTGCTACAGGACAATTTTCAGCAGAGCATACTGACAAAACAACTATACATAAATGTCGAAATGCAAAAACATGATGAAACTGTACTTTAGCGGCAGTGAGATCATAGCACAGAGCTGTAAGAGTTTACATACCACATCCAGGACAGACTGTAGTATGAGGTCTATGTAGACCTTGGTGAGACTGGTCCAGTTGAGAACAGGTCGTACTCCACAGTCGTACTTCCTGAGGAGGGTCCTGGTCAGCTGGTTCAGAGCTGACCTCTTTGGCTTCTCTGGCACACATTCAGCTAGATGAGCTAAAAGGCAAAGGGCGGATAAAGAATTCAACATATGTTAAAGTCCACTGTACCTCCTGAGCGACAGCCATATCTACTTCTACAAGCTGAGAATTGAACCAGCAATGTTCCAATGAGTTCATGATCCACAGCTGCATCTAATAGCCTGGGAGCGACCTTCCGATTACCTGACGAATTACTTTACTTTACTTTCTGAGCCACATGCTGTGCCAACTACTGTTACTATAGCCGGGAATCGAACCAGTGATCTTCTGATTACTGAGCCATAGCCATATGTAATGCTGCTAGCTGTGAATCTGCTACTGCTGCTGCTAGCTGGGAGAGTCGGGAATGTAACCAGCAACCTTCTGATATACTTTTCATACCACCACATACCCTATGAATCAGGTCGGGATTGTTTAACGTAAAATTAAATGTGTGCTTTCAATGGCTTTACAGTCCTAAAGCATTTTACACCATCATATGAATGTATTTGCTTGTATTACAGGTGTGGTGCTTTATAATGACCAGTGAACATGAAGTCACAATAACTGTTTTTCCTTTGTCATAGCATTCATTATTACAAGTCCATTTGTCATGAAATATGCCTATATTATTATTATTATTTTTTTTTTTTTTACTGAAACTGAATCTGTAAGAGAGTGGTCGTTGATATAATGTAAATAAAATAAGTAAAGCAATAAGTCATAGGTCCAAACAATATTGTTTAAAATATCTGAAAACTCAGGTACAGTACCTCAATTTTAATGTGAAAATTCTCAAAGCAGATTTTGTTAGCAAGCTCCCGCAGTTATTTCACTAATACATACTTCATTCTATGTAGCAAATACAATTGTCCTGTGATCTCCTCAGCAAAAAAGAGCATCTTACCTGAGAATAACAGCATCAGCCAAATGAGAGACATCAAGCTAAAAATCAACCTCTCAGATCTCACACAGGTATTATCCAGGTGTCACATCAAAATGTCTGCGTTATTAACACAAAAATATCCCCAGTTTCATCACATAAGTTCAAAAGAAGCTGTACTCGGTGTAGAGGCAGAGCAATGAACAGGGTAGTGCAGACATTTTGGTAGTGCTGGCATTGATTTTCCGCTCCCTGGGTAAGGTGATACATATAATAATGAATTAGACTGGAGAGGAAACTCCCTCAAGGTTTGTTTAGTGCTGGTGTGTTGCATCATAACGGAGGAGCATGAACATTAAGGTATTTGTTTACGTGAAGGTGTTTTTAACCAATGAACTCATCCTTATTATAAGTGTCTCATAAGGTTTAGGTGCATCTTTCCCTATTTTATAAACAAGTATTTGCTCTCATCATCACTAAAGTCAATGGCAACCATCAATCCTCGTTCTGTAGCCTATTTTTTAGCTTCAGATGCTGCTATAAGCCTATCGGGACCCTGGCAGAAAAGTTTTTTCTGTCTATTTTTTATCACATCACATTTTTCTGATTTAAAAGCCTAAATTCAGCTAAGTTTTAGGCTACTCTATTGTCTTGTATTTCAGAATCATTATTTCAAAATCAGTCATTTTCATTTCAGTTTATCTGTATTTAACTCAAGGTTGCAACGCAAGAAAAATATAGAGTAAAGCCTATTAATAATTAAAGAGTTGTAAAAAAAAAAAAAAAGAAAAGAAAAGAAAACAATTGACATTATTTTTTCAGAAGATAAAGCTGATTGTCAAACTCTTTCGACTGTAAAATAGATTTTGTGAGAAAAGTCTTTGAGTTACACGTTGAAATGTCAGTTTACACAAGACAAGACATACTGAAGCATAAACAAATGTGGTCTGGTGAAGAAACAAATCGATTACTGCCAATGCTGCATTAAAGTCTGTAATTGGCTGATATTAAAAATAATGTATTTAAAATGATTGATCATTTTATTGCTTGAAACAAACTTTAATTCTGTCACAGGTTGGCAAAAAAAAAAGCAGGACTTGATGCAACAAAAATGTTCTTTCAGCTTGACTGAATATTACGGACATCAAAGATGGAAAAAGTGTGAGTCTCAAGTCTTTATAAAAAACAGAGCACTTACATTTTTTGAAAAACAAAATCAGTCCTTTTCTCTTCAGTTCATCTGTATCTTAATCCAGGTTGCAATGCAGGAAAAATACGTTCTAAAGCCTGTTAACTCAAATAAAGTTTATTTCAACAGCAAAGTCCTTGAGAGACATGAAATACTTTGGTGACACAAGACGAAACATACTGAAGCATAAGAAATAAATCAATTACTAGACTGTGCAAATGTTGCTTATTGAAGTCTCTAATAGGTTGTTAAAAGGACGTTTTTTTAAATGTTACAAAGCTTTCTCTTGCTGGGAACATTGTAATAACAGGAGCTGAAATTACCTTACAGCAAAGAAACACACTGTTAAATCGTACGGTACCACTGTCACTACACTAGCCACTACTATTACTCCCATTACTACTATTACTGCTACTGTATCAAAGCATCCACCTTCTGAATACTGAAGGAACTGCCCTATCTTGTGAGCCACAGCCATGCCTGCTATTTTGGTCAGGATTATCTAATGTAAAATTACATTTAATGTGCTTTTTATGGTACTTTTACACAATTGTTTAAATGTATTTGCTCACTTTATGGGTGCAGTGCTTCATAATGACTATACTATACTATACTATACTATATAATAACTCTTTCGGGTTTTTTTATACTAGTGCATTCATTATTATAAGTGCATTTGTCATGAAATATGAATTGAGAAAACTACTGAAATGTAATCTGTAAGAGTGTCAATAAAGAAACACATAATTTACTTGTCAGTGTTGCATATTTAAGTCTCTTATTGGCATTTAAAAATATAAATTCTTTAAACGTTATCATTCTATTGCAGGAAACATTGTTACAACTGGAGCTGAAATAAGCTTACAGTGCAGAGAGACGCTGCGAAATCCTACCGGTCCCTGTTGAAACAGTTTAAATCTGTCACAGAAACCGGAAGTATGTGATTGTATGTGATGAGAACTGGTCTGTCACGTCGGGGGAGCGCGCGCGTTCATGTCCGCGACCGCTCTAGCGCACGCGCCTGTGCCTTGACAGGTGAGCGCGCGCAGCTGGCCGGTCGCTCTCGGCGCTTGACAGATGGAGGTGGTTTGACTCGGAGTCAGGGCAGAAGGTATTTGTGGAAAACAGGAAGAAATTCGGGTCTTTTCTTGTCTGCAATGAGAGGTGAACAGACTGAAAATGGAGATAACTCAACGAACTCGGTGAGCGCAAAGGATGACGGAACCGATATTAACGAAACAAGTGACATGTTTGCAGTGGAATGCCTGAAGAACTAACGTGAACACTAACCCCTCTGTTGTGTGATGCCAAAACCTGTACTAAAAATTCTGAATTTCGAAGTAACTAAGTGTTGTTGTGTGTAAACAGAAAGTAGAAGGGAACAAAAATAAAACATGATTTTTTTAAATATTTTAAATTCGGCACGTGTAAAACACACCAAACTGCTTTCATTTCAATAAAGGACACCCTTCCATGTGTAACTAGCTAGTTGTGATTGATTTGGCAAATGATAAAAGCTAGATATAATAGCTCAGATTTTTATAAAGCTTTTTAGCTAACTCATTAGCTATTTGTTTATTTTTTGTTATTTATTTATAGCTAGACGAATGCTAGGCTATATTTTGATTAAAAAAGGGGGCAATTATCGAGTTAGCAGGATGAGAACATGTTTAAAAATCTGATACGACACATGAAGTATTCTAATCAAGAGCCTACAGATAGGCGTACAAGCTATTTAAAGATGTGATTTGTTTTTTACTTCTGGCTGGTAAAAAGTTAACCATGTTTCTCCAGTTTCATGAGTGTATCATAGACACCTAATCATTATTTGGCTCTGTTGCCATTCAAGCAGAGTAGGCTAGTGCTTCATCAGTAGGCCCTCCTAATTAACTATTCCAGCAGACAGTATATTGAGTCAAGCTTCTGATGTTCTACTCGACCAGCTGTAAGGGCTAACATAGCCCTATGGAGAACATTTTTGTCAAAATGTCAGAAAAATCATAGTTTGCTTCTGTTTTTTGTATGGTATTGACACAGGAGGTGTGTGTGTGTGTGTGTGTGTGTGTGTGTGTGTGTGTGTGTGTGTGTGTGTGAGAGAGAGAGAGAGACACCCACTGCCTTTGTCGCTCAGGTCTGGTGGCATGGTGAGTGGAATGATAAACAGAAGCCTGTGCTATCCATGTCAGTGGCCTAAAATAGAGGCTAAGCAAAAGGGTCTCAGATAGCCCCTGGACGCCATATAAGTCTGGTCAGCCTGCTCATGGCTTCATATGTGTGTGTGTGTGTGTGTGTGTGAGAGAGAGAGAGAGAGAGAGAGAGAGAGAGAGATACCCTGACATTTCCACCAGCTGTTGGGGTAGCAGGCTTAATATAGTGCCACTCACTCAGCAGACCTATGTTAGTTCTTTCCTCATGTCTCTGTCTATGAGGTCAAGACATATGATGGCTTTTGAGGGTTTGTGTTTACCAGTTCAAATGTGGGTAAAGGGGCGTTGGCATGTTTGGTGAGGTGGCACAGAATTGTTTGCTAAATGGCTTATGGTTTTGAGTTTAATTCAAAGGAGGTTTATTAAAAACATGTCACCTTCCAGCCAAGGATACGCTTCTCAAACACAAGGTGACATTTCATAGAAGAATCCCCCTTTTCTAATCTGCATCATCAATAAGCTCTGTTAAAGAAAAAGTTCAACAATTTGTTAATGCACTTATTTGTCAGTACAGTAAATCTGAAGCTACCACAAGCAGGTAGTTAGCTTATTTTAAAGAAAGACCGGAGATGTAGAGAAGCAGCTAGTCTGGTCCAACAAGGCAGATTCTGCCCACCAACATCTCTGAAGTTTACAAAATAACATGTCCATGTCTTGATTATTAAACCATTCCTTACCTAAACAGAGGTGTAAAAACTGCAATCTGCTGTTTTATTGGAGATTATTGACTATTTCTTGGCCAAGATGAGTAATTCTCTAAAAAAGTCTCTACTGGTTTCTTTGCAAGTGGTCCTTATATATGCTGTACAGACGTGACATTGGTATCAGTCTCTCATTTAACACTCAGTAAGAAAGCAAATACTTTTAAGAATATTTCCAAAATCTCAAACTTTTTCTTTAATGCTGTTAAGTGAAGCCACTGGGCCAGACATCATTTATAGAAGTTTATAGTTAATTCAACTTTAGTTAACAGTTATTTCAGTGTGAACAAACAATAAAATGCTTGTTTTTTGTAAAGTTGCAACTGATGTTTATAATACTTGTGGTTCATCTTTAAACATTTCGATGGCCATCATAAAGTTGCAACTAATGTTGATAAACCATAACGATAGCTTAATATATGGTTTACAAAGCATTTCACTGGTTGTTAAAAGTGAGATGACTGGTTACTATAGCTTAATTAACTATAAATGTACCATTTATTAATGATGGTTATTATAAAGTTATACCAGCCACTGAATTTGGCTTTGTTCTGTTGAGCCATTGTCCTGCCTTGCCAACATGTGGTCCTCATTTAGGCATGACAGGCTGGCATTTGGACATTTGTCCTTCCTCTCCATATATACCCCATGTGTGTCTGCCCATCTGCGTCACAGGCTTAAAATGAGGCCAACATTGTTTTTTATCCTCAGGTATCACATAGGCCCCAGTTGGTTAATTAAAACGGTACATGGGCCAATGTGGGAGTCTTTATAATGACTCCCACAAACCCTTACTGTACGCTTTGGATTGTACTCTTGTGGCCTGTTTTGTCCATTTGATCAGTCCAAATTGAAGTCAAATGCCAGCCCATCACTAACACAAACTATGTGAATGTTTCTAAGGACAATTTGGCTGGAGCAGTGCATGAAGGATCTCTCAAGTTTAACTACTGTTTTCTCTCAGCAGAGCGAAATGCTGATCAACCAGCTACGGGAGATCACTGGCATCCAGGACCCACAGATTCTCTACAGAGCCTTGAATGTAAGACCCTGACTCTATTATCAGCTTTGTGATAAAAGACATTGGATGATGTCTCCCTTGTAGTATGTTGTATTTTTTTCCACAACGTAAGCCAACGAATGACCTTTATCCAACAAGTGTAACACGATCACAGCATTGCTACTTCTCAAATACTGAACTAGCTGTTCAGTATTATTGTATTATTGTATTATTTATGAAATGTAATATAAATTCTCTTTTTCAAGTTTCTTAAATATAATATTTTCTAATTTTTTCCATTCTTCTGTTGTGGATGAAAACAAGACATTTGAGGACATCCTCTTGAACTTTGGGAAACACTGGTTTTCACCATTTACTGACATTTTATAGACCAAACAACTTATTTATTAATCAAGAAAATAACCAACAGATCAATCGAAAAGAAAATAATGGTTGGTTGCAGCCCTAAACAAAAAACAATAATAAGAAAATGGACAACTCAGTCATTATGACATATGTTTTCAGGAGGAGCAAAAGGCCTTATGGTTGATATTTTCTATAGCTAAATACATATGCGATTTCAACAGTATGCTATAAGACAACGTATTGATAAGATTACTTAAAGCACACTGAGTTTAGCTGAGTTGCAGTTGGACAGATGTCAGATGTAGCCTCTACCTATCTACCCTGATAACAGAAACATTTAAAGGATATTAAAGAAAATGTAGTTTAAAGACAAAAAATAGAGTCTTTAGCTGTGCTAACTGCGCTGTGAGAGTTATATACTGATTGTCAAGAAAACCAAGTTACCAAGTTAAGTTTAGAGTTGTGGTGTGCATTCACCAGAGGATGGTGTCAGGGATAAATGGTCTTGGGTGACCTATGTTATTGGCTGTGTCAGCTTATGAGCATTAATTTGTTAAGAGATGACAATTACACTTCCTCCTGTGGAGAACAGAATGTCTGTACTAAATATGTAAATCCATCACAAGACCCATGCTGGTAGTTGGATAAAAACATAGCCTTCGCTGTTCTGCTCTGTTCTTGAAGTGTAATTAATGTTAAAGGAAAACTCTTTGATGACGTTAAAAGCACCCCACAGGGTGCCATATTTCCACCCCGGCACACTGCTTGTGTTTTAAAACACAACTGCAGACGGAAAAATCCCTAGGAGCTTGAGTTAATAGGAATCTCATGAAAGTGATAATAGACAAACGATTCAATAAACAGTCTGGCTTACTGTGGTGCAGACATCATCCAACCTGTTGCACCAGGGGCTGGCAGACACACAGCAGGAGCTCACGGGTATGGGAGGGGAACATCCTCCCACAGTTCCATGCGAAATTAAGAATGTTTTGTATTGCTGGTTTAAAACTCAGCAGGGGAATTTGTCCCCTTGATTATTCAATTGTATGAAAGTGTGCATTATTATCATTTGTATGTATTCAATATTTGTTTATTTCTTGTTAGACTTCTGCAAACACTAACATACATGTATATCCAAAATATCTGCCCTTCTCTTCAAGGCCAGTCAGGGTGACATTGGACATGCCGTTGGACTGCTAACCACCCAGCCTGCAGAGGTTCAGGATTCTGGAGAACCACAGGAATCAGGGACCTCTGGAGACACCTGGGAGGGACAGAAAGGTACACTGAGGACAAAACAAACATTTACAAAAATATTAGCAACAACCGTCTTGTTTGAAGCCTTAAGGCATACTGAGGCCTACCTGTTGAAGTAGCAGCATCTGGCATTCACACACAGGTGTGTTGTTTCCGACATTTGAGGATCCAAAATTGCTTTAGAAATTTTGCAGTGGAGCACTTTCATGTATGGGTTTTCATAAAATAAATAATTATATACCATACTGTTACTTGCACTCTTTCTGGAGGAGTTATGAATGTTTGTTGATAAGATTGAACATGAACTGTTTTAAACAATTGTTTTCTGTTGCTTCAGTACTTCCTAAAGATGAACTGCAGACTGCAATAGAACTCAGCCTGCAGGAGTCCCACAATGCCCAGGAAGAAGAGAGGGAATTTAACAGGTACAAGAAACGTGCTGTTTATATAATCCCTCTGTTTTACAGGTGACTGAGATTTAGGTTCATTATTATCTGCTGAAGTGCTGAAAATCTTGTTTGTTCTTATTCTTGCACTGCTTAGATTATAACCAAGATTATTGGCAAGATTATTACCCAGCAAAGTCTACAGCTCACAACTCACCCTGAATGAAAACACACAAAACAACAGTTGCCAGTGAAAAATAATATACATTCTCATCAGCTGTACTTTGTGCTTGCAATGCAATGTTGATGACATGACAACAGGCTTAACTAGGATAGTGTTTAGGATAATCACTAAACATCAGATAGCATTTTCATTTTGCTTCAGCCATGCTTGTGGTCAGATACCTTATGGTGATTTCACCTTTAACTTATAGAGGTGTTCGTTTTCAGCCTTCACACAGGAACATATATCTAACCTAGCCAACCTGTGTTCAAAAGAGTTGTCACATTGGTGCTTTCAAATGGGTAATCTGATGTAATGCAGGGCTCTGGAGGCCAGTGCAGAGGAGAATGCAGCGAGGATGAAAAGGAAGAGATGTGAAGCCCAAAGTGAAATGTGCAGCCCTGCAGACTGGATCCGTCAGGACGACTGGCCCGTGGGCATTCGCAATGTTGGAAACACCTGCTGGTTCAGTGCTGTCATTCAGGTGAGAAAAAGACGAGGCTGAGTAGTTACATCAAATTCATCAGCATCAGGGATAGAATCTAGAATTCATCATTCAAATTTCGTCCCCACAACATGGGTGCTGTTTGGTAACTGTGGTTGGTCAAACAGTGCTCACAGTGCCCTTCTTCATTCAGCTTAAGTCATGCCTTTTCATAAAAATGTATTTAGATATCATTATTATTTGTAATTTGATAGATAAATTCGAATAATGCAATAAGATATGTCAATGTTACTAAAACTGTAATCATTAATATTGATACTGAAAATAAAAATCAACTATACAACTATGAAATGGCTAAATTGGAATAGTATTGTTATTATAATGTAATAAAGAAGCATAGAAAATAGTACTAAAATGAATACCTAATTATATTGCAGTGTAGACGACGTATTGCACTTAATTTTAAATATATCCTGATGAAGGGGTTTTTTGCCTCATAAGCTGCAATTAATACATATTTGATTTTGCTAGAGTTGTTCAAATAATGATAATCCTTATTTATATATAGCTATACGTGGGTAAGGGAGCTTGCAGAGTATTTTTCAAATCTTTATTTACGATAATTATATAGAAATTAGTTGCAGTTTAGCATTATTATTAAGACTCTGTTATTTGAGAATTTAATTAAAAAATGGCTGGAAGAAGTACCCAACAAACCAGAGTATATTGTGTCATAAAAAAAATAAAAGTTTATCATCGATACCCGTATGTCTCTCTTAATTCAACCAGCGCACAGAGATGTGTTCGTGTTCATTTAGGATCTGGCTTCCTATCTTTGACTTTGGAAACTGGATGCTTGTTTGAATGTAGATATACAGTATGAAGCATTTGACTTTTGCACAGTTTTTGTAAAAGGGTTACCATCAATGTACAAAAATGATGTTGGACTGGGGGTGGAGGCTCCTCAGGGGTAGAGCCAGTGTCTTGTTATCAGAAGGTCGCTGGTTCAATTCCCCTGGTCTGCATGTCAAAGTGTCCTTGGGCAAGATACAGAACCCCAAATTGCTTCTGATGTGTTGGTCACCACATTGCATAGCAGCCACCACCATCAGTGTATGAAAGAATTACTGTAAGTCGCTTTGGACAGAAGCTTTGGTCTGCTAAATGCTCTAAATATAAAAATGTAAATTTTGGTTAGGTCTATACCTGATGTGTCATGTTTAAAAAACATATGGATACAGAAACTTATTTTTCTTATTTAGGCTTCTTGAACTTTTAAAACGTTTACATCTGCATAGTGAACACCTAACTACAGTCTGTTGCTGTAGGTGCACTAATCTCCTTTTAAATGTCCACCTGTTCTATCAGTGTCTCACATCCTTTGCTGGTAAATCTTAAAATAGCCCCCTCTCTCTTGGCTTAACAAACATTAACAGACTTCCAGTTTCCCTTCTAAGATTTCTAACTTTAGTCTGTCAGAGGTGTCAAACCTTATATGTAGTTAGCAAATGTTTTGGCTTTAAGCAATCTCTGTAGCTCTGTCACACGTTTTGATTCTTTTTCCACTTTAAAATCAGGGCCTGTGTGGTTCAGTCATTAGTGTTCCTCTGTACTTTTTGTACCTTTGTTTATAATGATATCCCCAATGAGTTCAGCACCAGACATATTGTTGAACTGACAGCAGAACCTCTGTGACTACAGAGAGATCTCCCGTCAATCTTTTTGTTTTACCAATTTTATACATCCTGAGAGAGTTGTGAGAAACATCAGGAAGAAAACAAAAAGGTGTGGGCAAATTTTTTTGCTGGAAGAGAACATACAGTATTTCTCTGAGCTGCTAATTCTATTACAAATCCATTCCAGTAAATTTAGTCAGGACTATCAGGTGGCTCGGCAGAAACTGGAGCCCTCATTGAGATGCACAGGCTGTGTGGATAATTAAATAGCATGTGATGTGATGATGGAGTGAGCAGTAGACTTCCTCATCTAAGCCTGAAATGGAGAGAGAGCAGACAGTGATTGTTTGTCTCTTGTTGAACCCAGATATGTTTCTACATTGATTTAGAAGTCAAACTCCCAAAGGACAGGGGTTATTATCTGGGAGAGGAGATGGGAAAATGAGGCAGTGTTGTTTGAATACAAATGGTGTTTGTTTTTCGCTGGTGTTGATACTGTGAGGTAGAATTAAACTGTCGTAGATTCAGCAGAGCCCAACTCTTGATAAAGCAGTCCTCTTCCCTTTAAAAAAGTAATTAAGCTATCAGATTGAAGCTGAGTGACCACATGATTCAGTTGTCAGCTCATATTCCCTCTATTATCATTCATGGTATGAATTACAGTAAAACTGAGATAAGCCATAATTGAATTTCCTACTCAAATGGAAATATATCAAGATATTCATAAGTGCTGAGAAGCTCCACTCAATACGGCACATGACATAAGAGTATCTGACTGGTATTAATGTGTTTCGTTTATTGTGAGGAACACAAGTATCTTATAACAAAGTGTGTAAAATAAAAAATACAAGAAAACAGGTAAAGGAGGGTAACGGAAAAAATTGGCTATTTATATAATTTATATCTCATTCACATAACTTATTAACTCACTGAACATGACTTTGGGGAAGTTGCAACCACCACGGCTGAGTCAATGGTGAGGGGCCTAACACTGCTCTTTATGTAATGTGTGACTAATGGTGAAATCGTCCAACTTTTCTTTAATGATCATAATGATAATGATCACATTTTTCAAAATCCAGATTTTAAATTGATATTAATTCCACTTTTAATTTATAAAACATTAGGGCCAAATAAGTGGTCAGACTAAAATCTGCACCCCATTCATTTTATTGGAGAAGGCCGCAAGACATATTTTTTACAATCTGGCTGAACTTCAACTTGATGCTGAATGCTAATGTTAACCCACCACTCATTATGTGAAATTGTCCTTTGGCTGTTGACAGTATTTTCTGATTTATGGAGTGATAAAGAGTGAGATATCCATAACTGTAATATGTAAAAATAAATAAATAAATAAAAATAATTTTTAACCTGGTGTTATCCAATATTCAGATTTCTCCTCCATGAAATAGATCATGAGTTTCTTGCTTATTTAAACTTAGAATTTCTGAAAATTTCTAATACACAAAAAAATTGTCTTAATATAAGATATCAACTTGCACGTTTTTGTGGTAATATTTGGCACCCTGTTCACCTGTAGTTTCTCCTCTTTAAATATAAAGTGGTAGATTTTGATACACACGTGTGTGAAATGGAAGCAGGACATTTGCAGGTGCTGATTTGCTAAATATCATCAGCATGTGGAACAGTTTTCTGTGTTGATCAAGGAAAATATTGTACTGACCACTGTGATCATCATCTGCCAGCTGGTAATCTTTCCCATTTGACCCTAACTGGACTCCCTTGTTGTGTTGTCTTGTTGCAGTCACTCTTCCACCTGCCTGTGTTCAGGAGGCTGGTACTCAACTACCATCTGTCCGAGCGAGTGCTGGAGAAGTGCAAGAGTCATTCTGTAAGTAAACTACTGTCACCAGCACATACAAGTGCTATCCAAATAACAGTGGGCTACTCCACCGCTGCCATTTACAGCAGACCTGATTGTACACAAGCTCTGGAGATTTTCTGTCAATATATACATAGCTATTGTGGGAGAGTGTAAAGGGGCTGAAGTTTGACTCTGGCCGTCTGTTAACAGGACAAGCGGAACATAGCTTTCATGCAGGAGCTGCGCTGTCTGTTTGCCCTCATGGTGGGCTCCACTCGCAGGTTTGTGGATCCTTCTGCTGCAGTGGAGTTACTGCGAGACGCCTTCAGGACCAATGAGGCTCAACAGGTACAATAATGCAACACAAAAATGTTTTACTTGAGGTCTGTTTCAAGAATTTTGTAGATGAATAAGAATGCGTGGTATCCTGTGGATAGATTCACCTTTAGTTAAGATTGTCTTTGGTCAAACTATTGTTTCCATGGTCAAGATGGAACTCATAGACATATGGTGATTCTTGGCCCTCACTTTATCCTTTAATATTACAGCTACACCACTTATTTTATCCTTGACCATGAGGCAATAACTAGAGATTGATTTTACATTTGTTTCTAATGTCTTTATTCCAGGATGTCAGTGAGTTTTCCCACAAACTGCTCGACTGGCTAGAGGATGCATTTCAGCTGTCAGCCAATGGAAAGTAAGTTAAATGTTGATGTCATACACATTCACGGACTATTCTCTATTTGTGCCCTAAGTAACATAAGTTTGTCATGTCTTTTTTGTCAGTAATGCAGAAGACAAAAAACTAAACCCCATGGTCCAGCTTTTCTATGGCACCTTCGTTACAGAAAGAAGACATGAGGGTATGAGTTTTATTGAGTTTCTGTAATAGCAACAATCAACGTGAATTCTGTTCTCACTCACTCACATCACTGTGTTTAGGTAAGACTTTGTGTAATATTGAGCAGTTTGGCCAATATCCCCTGCAAGTCAACGGCTTCAACAACCTGGATGAATGCTTAGAGGGTGCCATGGTCGAGAGGGAGATTGAGTCACTACATTCAGATCACAGCGTCACACCTGGCCGTGAGGTGAATTATGTCATCAACTGACTAACAATAGAGTTACTATGTATGTGGTTATTTCAGTGTTTTTGCAATTTGATGCTTCACTAAGACAATTGTATTTTCTCTTCTGTGCAGAGATGGTTCAAAAAGCTACCACCAGTCTTGACATTTGAACTGTCTAGATTTGAATTCAACACCCAGCTTGGCCGTCCAGAAAAGATACACAAGAAACTTGAGTTCCCACAAATAGTTTATATGGACAGGTGAGCTTTGTATGCATAAAACAATCATAGACATGCAAGCTTATTCACATGTTCAACATGCTTCAACAGGCATAGGGATAAAGGACATATGCTGCAGCAATATTCAGAATGATTGTCTCACAAACGTATGCAAACGTATCATTATTCTAGTCCTAAAATTGTAGAGGGAAAGAAAAACTAGCCAGTTATATATCTTAAACCCATGTACTGATACATTTTGGTTAATGCCTGATTTTTATGTGAACAGATATCTTCACAAAAACATAAAAGAGACTCATGAGAGGAGAGGAGAAGTGAAAAAACTCAAAGATCAACTTGCAGCCCTTCAACAGAAACTTGAGTGGTAAGTTACTGCTACAGCTTTAAAACTTTTTAGAGATATTTCTACATTCATTGGATCCTGTCTTTATTCACAGCTACAAAAACTATGGGTCCGGACCTACCAAGTATCCTCTGGCTGATATGCTGCAATTTGTGCTGGAATTTGCTACCACCAAGCCCACAAGTGTTTCACCAGCTGAAGATCTGAGACCAACTTCACCGACTCCTGCAAGCCACCCCCTTGGTGACCCCAGCTCCAAAGAAAACAGGTTGAGTACACAGAGGACCAGATAATTGTACATAAGCAGTGGCCCCTGATCAAAGACTAATGGATACTACACAGTAATATATCAATCACTGAATACTATATAGTAAATTATGTTTTTACACGTGCCACATGCCCTACATTATAACTTGTTTCTCTGTAATTAAACCCTCGATCTGTCACCAAACTATCTATAATGCTTTCCTTGTTTTCCTCAGTGAATCTGGAGAAACAGACTCCTCAGAGGGCCTGGTTTCAAGTCTTTCTAGTTGCCAGCGTACCCCCATATACAAGCCCTTCACCCAGTGCAGACTCCCCATTGAAAGCCCACCTCACCCAGCCCCCCACAGCATCACTGAAGAAGAGCTGCACTTTGTTAAGACCTGCCTTCAGCGTTGGAGGACGGAAGTTGAGAACGACATAAATGGTATGCTAATGCATATAACAGAGTACATACATTCACACTGCTTTTTATACAGTTTTCACATGTTGTCGGATTCGGATTTAATAAGATTGCTTTACAAGCGTATATTAGTCTTAGTATGATTAAACTAACTTAGCATTATGGGTTCTGTTATTGGTTTTATAGTTACTACATACTGAAAGTCTCTTTAAGGAAGTAATATTCATGTGCCAGGTTTGTGTTAACTTATACGGACTAGCATGAATAAGCATCCAGACTGGACATCTTACGAATAGGCATGGTTTGTACACGGCCCATAACAGGAAGGCTCTGCAGCAGGTGATTGAAACCATTCAGAAAATCATTCGTACCCACCTTCTGAGCATCAGTGATATCAGTGAATGAGAGGGCCTACACAGAGCCCAAAGCACTACAACCTGTATTTCGTTCAATTTTGTGCTAATCCAAATATATGAACCATGAGTTTGTTTTGGCTGCTACGTGCAACTCAAGCTACTGATAGATTGCGAATGGCAGATTATGCAGAAAGTCATACTTAACTGAAAATGCAGTGAACCTCGGACTTACCAAAAGCACATGCTCTACTGTGCTTCTTCGCACATGTGGTCGTATCAAAATATCTGGTTTATCAATGTAAATATTGGGTGTAGCTGAGGAAATCTTTTTTTTGTCTCTTAGCTCAGCTCAATCAGTCATATTCCTGTGACTTGAATACTAGAATTTATGGGCAAAAACTAGGTTAAAGAAATATAAAAGAAAATCATCAATCAAGTGTACTATAATGCATTTTGTGTTTTAATTTTGTGTTTTTTCTTTTGTTTTTTCTATGTTTGCTAGAGCTAAAGGCAAGCATTGACAAGCTCAGTCAGATGCTCGAGGGCATGTATGCAGACAACAGCCTCTGCCAGGTGAGACATACACTCACCTAATTCAATCTTACAACCAGCAGTTCACTCTGAATATTGTAGCGCTTCAGTATTTTGTATAGCTGGAGTCCAGTACTATATCATCCTTTTATTTAGGTACCCTACAGACTCCATGCAGTGCTCGTCCATGAAGGCCAGGCGTCAGCAGGTCATTACTGGGCCTACATCTACGACCATGCCAACCAGCGCTGGATGAAGTACAATGATATAAGCATCACTGAGTCGTCATGGGAGGAACTGGAACGAGACTCATATGGGGGCATGACCAATGCCAGTGCCTACTGCCTGATGTACATAGATGACAGAATACCCAACCTTATTACAGGTAGGTCTCTGAGTGATTTTCAGTTTGGGTTAGGGTTAGGGTTGTCAATTTGGTTTGATATGATCTGATTAGCTTAATCTTGATAAGTAAAGTTGCAAAGTTTAAAGTACTTTTGATTTAATAACTGACACTATCCCACATCCACTCAGATGACACGGATGATGAGACAGGCCAGGTGCTGCATGGCATGGACTCCCTGCCACCCGTCCTCAGACGTTACGTCCATGAAGATAACCGCTGGTTCCAGCAGGAGCTCAGTGAATGGGAAGAGCAGTTCTGCCAGACAGCAACCCCACAGGGAGAGTCCACAGCATCTGCAGAGCCCACAAATCCCAGTGCAGACAACATAGATCAAGCACCAGTTGAGCCAGCGCCCCAGTCTGGACCATCCAATGAAGAGCTTGACCAGACAGCTTCTTCAGAGCCACAACCAGAGCCAGAAGCAGAGAAGGATGTGGAGCCTGATCAAAAAGAAAAGCATGAAGGTCTTTAGCAATTAATGGAGAAAAGGGAATGGAGCAAGGTTTTTTAAAACTTAACAGCCTGTTTGGTAATATTTTCAGACTGAACGATCATCAGTGGAAATTATTTGTATAGGCTTAAAAGACATCTAGTAAAGACCACTGTGAATTAGGATTATTGAGGTGCTACAGAGATCAACAGGCCTACAAGTCACAGAAATCAAAGAAACCAAAATCAATTATTTAGGAAAACCACATCATCGTCATTTTAATGTTTTTCTCAGTGAAAATTAAATATAAAAATTTCTTGCTAAAATCTTGACTCACCTGTCAATTTTTTTTCCTTCAGCCCTATTGTAAATAACTGTGAATTTAAACTACTTTAGCACATTATACTGTAGTTTTATATTACAAGAATAAGGGCAGTTTCTTTAATACTGCAGTTCATTGATTTTTACAAAATGTTGGAAGTTTGTACGCTTATGGAGAGATAAAGCTCAAAAGTGATGTAAGAATGTCTGAGGGAGGTTGAAAAGTCATTAAATGAATACTCCACAAAATCGGGCATATTTGACCCACTTGGTCCAGAGTTTAATGAATAAATGTTTCATAAGACAGAGAGAAAAAATAATCCTTTCCATAACTATCTATAAATATAATTTACCACGTGGATATCAAAGTACAGAAGGCATGAATTATAACACAGAATTTTAACCTTTTGGAGAACAAATACAGTTTAAGGACTAAAATAAATTACTGGCCTTTTACTCCAGTTAAAATATTTATATATTATATATATTAGTGTTTCTGTTATCTTGGAAAAATGGCTATGGCATAAAATGGATAAGCGCATAAGATGTGATCTTATAAAAAGGGTCTTTTAGCATCTGGGTCCATTGAAAAATGTTTCTTCTGCTTGTATATTGTAGGCATGACAAAGACAGAGCTAGGTTTGTAATGAAGTACCAAAATACCCACTGCTCACTTTGTGTTGCCACATTTGAATGAACCTCCCACCTGTGCATGTGCACTCTGTACTGGGAAAATGCCAAATGGTCGGTGCAACATCACTAAAACAGAACCACCAGTCTTTGCTTATAATTTGGCAATAATTGTGAATAAATTTGTCCAGACCTTTGTTGTTTTAATAAGATTTATCTGACCTGGAAGTTGGAAATGCTAGAAATCTTGTATTACAATTATGTTATAATTGTAATTTTTATGTTTAGGCCCTGTAGTACATGATGAGGTAGCTATTATATATCCTGTAAATACAAGTACCTACTGAACAGTCCATGTTCTCACTCACAACCTCACTTCTCTCTTTTTTTGACCTTAGAGGAATCAGAGGTAATGCCACCAGCACCACCACCACAGAGCCCTGGCTGCCAGTCAGACGACACCAGCGGCACAGCAGTCAATGACACCTTGGCTCCTGGCCAAAGCTCCACCACAGCTGAGAAAGAACTTCAGAGTCAGGTGGGCAAGTCCCCGTCTGTATAATATGGGTCAGAAATTCTAGGCCACATGTGAGTGTGTACATGTGGGTCAAGGGTCCTATTTCACCACTTAGCATAGTGATGGAGATACAGGCTTAATGTCAGAGTGTAGAGTAATGTCTCAATATAATAAGGGTCAGGAGTGATTACAGCTTTCAGCTAATTTGTTTAATAGTAAGTAGTGTGTTCAGGCATGTCATATTATATCATTTCACATGATTATTTTTAGTGTTCAGGTGTCAATCTGGTCAAAATATTAGAATCACCAGTTCAGTCAACCTAAAGCTTGAAACATGATCATAGAGTGAAACATTATGATGGGTGATTGATTATAAGTTTCATTAATATCAGCTCTATCGTAGGCTGTTCAATAAGATGACTTTAAATAAACTAGTTTATAATGGAATTACTTCAAACCACTTCTTGACCAGTTCTGTCCTCTTGATATATCAGGAGCTCAGCTGTAAGTGAATGTTACTCCCTAATTGTATTATCAAACGTCTGAAGCTGCAATGTCTGCTGACGCACCTGACAACATATAATCAGGCCAACCTTTTTGACTGGATGCAAGCAGCCATTTTGGATTTCACACTCTCACCATAGGAAAGGGGAGTTAAAATAGAAGCGCATGCTGTGTTCTCAGTTAAGGCTGACATTTTCCAGATATATTTTCTCCATAGGTGTTTATAACACTTGTAGAGGTGTAAATTTGTATGGTGCACTTCTATATACAAGGCTCTCAAAACCCTAAACAGGATAAACAGGTATAGATAATGGATTAACTTTCTTTTAAAATCTTTTTCTTGCAGACTCCTGGCCCTGAAGCAGAGCTTAATAACCAGGCTGCATCTGACCTCCGTGAGGAGAAAGACGACACACAGGTTGCAGGCCTCAGCCTTCCAGCTGAAGGCAAGCCAGAGGCTTCTGGAGAAGCTCCTGAACATGAAGCGCACAAGGAGGACGAGGAGCAGCAACAGCTGCAGCAGCAGGAGGTCCCAGTTAGACAGAGACAGACTGAGAATGAGGTCTCTGAGGTGGAGATACCGAATGTGGGCCGGATCATGGTCAGAGCTGATGCTGACGGATATAATGAAGAGGTGAGTATGTGTCATAATGTGACAGGAATTCAGTAGCTAACACCACAGAGCTGCACTTGCAAACTTTTTAAGTTAGTGCAGTAAGTAATCAAAGATACCAATGACGGATAATTGTAACCAATATACATTTGTAGTAAAAATGAAAATCTTTTTGTCTTAAACTTTTGAATTACAAGTGTTGGAAATAACTAAGTGCAATTTAATGTATTCAAGGACAATTTTAAGGTAATTTTCTTGAGTACTTCCATTTTTAGACTGCTAGATATTAACCCTCGATGTATTTCATAACCTAAATTACTAGTTACTTTGCAGAGTCAGATTATTCAGTGTTGACAGGCTGTTGCTCATGACATGTAGCCAATCAGATAGTGTTGTGGGCGGCTAATCGAGTGAGACCACAGAGTGGTGACTACAGACAGAAAACAGATGCTGCATCAGAGACAAAATAGGACATTTAAGATTGATTAATTGTATCTGCAATTGGATTAAAAAAAACTGCTGCCCAGTTGGTTTTGTAATAACTCCTATTTGTCCTCTTTATTCATTTATATTCATTTCCTAGATGATGCTGACTCCAGCTATGCAAGGTGTCATTCTAGCCATTGCCAAGGCCAGGCAAATTTTTGATAAGGAAGGACCTGAGGCTGGCCTCATCAAGGTATGCTCTTAGAGGGATATTATCACCTCTCACAGTAATCCTACAATGCACAAATTAATTTTAAATACCATGTTCACTGAAATATTTTTGCCAGACCACATAAAACATTTGATAGGAGCAGCTAAAAATGATCTCTTTATGCCACATGTCTTAGAATCACAGCATAAACGTAAAAATATTCAAATGTTTTGAGGGACCTGCTGTTTACAAGAAATATAGCATAAACTGTATTAATAGTAATCATCAGTGGACTAGATGGTTCCTAAAGATTTATTTCAATAAATTAATGATAAAGGATTTTTTTTAATGAAATATTTCAAATGTAGGAATGTCAAATTATAGAACAATAAGAGCACTGTAAACATGACTTTTGATTCATGAAATCAAAAACTCCCCACATTTTATTGAAATAGAATACAAACAATGCTCAGAAAATAACAAACAAAAGCCCAGACTTATATCATTTACTTTTAACATGTATTTCTGATTCTTTTTTAAAAAATGTTTTACTTTACTGGTCTTTTATGGATGAAGAATGTTAGGCTGTCTTAACTTTTGTAAATATATCTATTAAGCACTTCATCAACTCTGAGCATTTTGGAAAATCTAAATATAATTAACCCTGAGATGATTTCCCAATGTTCCCTCAGGCCTTCCACGAGGAGTATTCCCGCTTGTATGAACTCTCCGAGGAGGAGACGACGCCCCAGGAGGACCCTCGTCTGCAGCACGTTCTGGTGTACTTCTTCCAAAACAAGGCACCGAATCGCATCATTGAGAGGACGCTGCTGGAACAGTTCACTGACCGCAACCTGAGCTTCGATGAGAGGTACACACAGATAACAAATAAGTGGTCCCTGGATGAGACGATGACTAAAATAAGTGGATGACAAACTCCTGAAAGATTAAGGAGAAAAATCTGTTTGACTTTTATATTAAAACAAGTTGGAGGGCAAAAGGGATTTGCAGACGGGATAAATTGATTTATCAGAAAACTGGTAATATTCAAGAAGTTTCTGTCTGGGTGTTACAGTGTGTACACACAGCAGAAGTAAGGTAGTGAGTAAGATGTCACATAGAAATGCAGTAGACCAGACAGCATGCCCATGCTGCCATCTAGTGTCCAGAGCAGAGACCTGCAGCATGAAGGGTAAATGACTGCATCAAGTAAGTTAAATGGCTGAATGATATGTAAAACAAATATTATAGCTTATATTGTGATCATGATTTGAGTGAAGATTGCATTGGCAATAGCCATTTTTTATGGCTAGGGTTATTTTATGTACATCATTCAAGCACAGTGCTTAATTTAGTGGTATATTATGACACATTTCACCTTTATCAAAAAATTACAGCTCCTTAACTTATTGCATTTGGCTATAATGTGATTTGATAATATTTCTATTAATTATACAGCCATAGTTAAAAGCATTCATATGTCGTCTCTGTACATGCAGGGCCATCAGTATCATGAGGGAGGCACGATCCAAGCTGCGCCTCATCAAGCCAGAGGACATGGATATGGATGAATACCTGGTATTGTCTTAAGGATTAGCTTACCCCTGCCTTGTTGGACTTATTTTCTCTCATCTTTGTAATCATTTAAATGGATATTAATCTGTCTCTGTTGTCGTCGATTGCTTGAAGTTCTACAATGTGATCAGGCATTTGTAAACACTGCAGAGAGCAAATGAAGTGACAGTTGTCTTCTTGTGTTCTATCACAGCAGTGGCATGATGACTACAGGCTGTTCAGGACTGTGTTTGTCTACCTGCTGACTGGCCTGGAGCACTACCAGCATGGAAAGTAGGTGTCTGACGTTCACCAGCACAGACCTACTTCAGAGATACTTGATCACTGAAGGTTCAGAAAGCTTTAATCGTCATACTGCACATGAAAAAGGGAAAATCCTCTTAAAATGAGCCTATAACCAAGTAAACATAGGTGCTAATGTGCACTAGAAGAACAAGAAAAAGAACACATGCACATAACTACCACTCTTACTGGATTCTGTGTAGCCTAGGAATTTTAAACATCTGTCTTTTACCTTCATACAATGGATAGTTTACATTGCTAAAGAGGTGTGTCTTACTGATTTGCCAATAGTGGGACTGCAGTTTATGTAGAGAATGACATGATGACAGTTGCTGATGTGTGTGTGCGCTGCAGGATGCAGGAGGCTCTGACCTACCTGGCTCATGCGTATGAGACGAACGCCAGCCTGCTGAAGAACGGAGAGAAACGTGGCATTGACAAGTCTCTTATTGCAGGCTACAGAAGGAAATGCCTCACTGTGAGTAAGGCTGGTCTTACAGTCAGAGTGTGACCTCAGAGTTCAGTGTTATTATCGGGAAACGTGAGAGCACTAAGCTCAGTCCTTCTGCAGAAAGATTCAAATATCAATAAAAAGTCATTTTATAAAAGTTAGTGTATAAGAATGTAATTTTTACTCAGTGAAAATAAATATAAAAGAATACAAATGTGATTATTAAAATAATCTGATTATAATTTCTATGCACAAACAATGCTCATGTAAGTAACCTTTACTATCTTCTTTTCTCGTCCCAACATTCACAATGCAGTCACTGAATGAAAGCGCATCACGGCTGTTCTGCAGCGGTGAGGAGACCAATGTGGAGGAGGGCATCGCCATCATGGACGAGGCAGTCATCCCCTGCCTTCACCTGATGAGCCGGGACTCTTCTTTATCCCAGGAAGACCGGGACACCATGGAGAGCATCCGCAGCCACTGGTGCTGCTGCCTGGGCCAGGATATGGCTGGTAGGAATAGATTAGATTGATTAATGAACCAGCACATCTTTTAACAACATCCTTAGTCAACTAATGTTAATACAAAAAATATATTTTTTTATGGCATTTAGGTTTCAAATAATATATACCACATTATACATGTTTACATAAGATTAATAAAAAATGACACGAAGTGGCTTTGGAAAGTATTTAGAGCCTTTCACTTCTGCCACATTTATTTGCCACTTATTTTTCCTAATTACTTCTAATTGTTGTAAATTCTAAAGTTAACCGTAAAACCTACGTAAATCCAATTTTTGAAGTTAACCACAGAGTTTTTATTAGGTGTTCCTGAGGCTTCACAAGCATGTTCAATGCATTTACTTACTCATAAAACATTTGCAAAGCCATTTTTTGAAGCATTTTGAGACTTTGATAAACTTTTATAAACAAAACTTCAACTCAAAAACAAATGTCTGACTAAAACCCAAGCCTAAACTAAATGAACGGCTGTATTTTTTCTGGCCTCTTGTGATTTCAGAGTCTTTGCAGGTGAAGCTGGGTGAGTTTCTGCCCAGGGTTCTGGACGGTTCAGCTGACGCGGTAGTTCTTAAAGACCCACCTAAAGTCCACGTCAGCCAGGCCCACGACCTGTGCAGTCGCCTTGCAGCTGTCATGCAGTCCATCCACAACACGTCGATCGTCATCGTTAAGTAAAGCCCTCAATGTAGCCCATAACAGCTGTGTGTCTGGCCTGCAAGAGTTGAGAGTTGAGACGGCGTCTAGTTTTTACCAAGCCAATTTATGTATTTCATTTAATCTACTGCTTCTAAAAGTGTGCAGAAAAGCTCCCAACAGGCCTCAAGACAACCTCTCTTATTGATAGATAGTTTTGATGCTTCTTATTGCTCACCCACCACCATCAGCAACCTCCAACTCTTTGGAAAAAATACTAAAAGTGCTTAAAAATCCTCATGGCCTAAAAGCAGCAGCAGGTTATGCTAAAGGAGGCCCTAAAAGTAGCACTGAACATTCTCTTCAACTTTGAATACATCCTTTACGTAGACATTTCAAAGAGCACATTACCAACTGTCATGGCAGGTTCTTGTACTTTGAAGTGGTTCTGAACTTTTCCCTGAAAATGTGTTTTGACAACAGTTTATATAGCTTTAAGCAGCTTCTCATCTGTGTTGCACTCGCCAGCTGAACAATTATTCCGTCAGCAGGAGAACACAGAAGCTTAAAACTCTGATTGGCACTCTAAAAAAGTTCAGACATGGACGTGTTGTACTGGCCGGCAAACTTGTTAAGTTATGTTCTGGTAATGATTGGACTGTCACTCAACTCTGTGAATGGACTGTAGGGTTTTATTGTTGTGTTGCTAAGCAGGGTGAACACACGCTAAGGTCTCTATACAGGGCTAAAAACACTAGATTTGTATTGCACAGCAACAAATATTGTTTATGAGCTTTTTTTAAATATATGTTTTATATTTCTTTGTATTTTTCCAAAAACAAATTCTAGGGAATTTTACATGTAGGTGACACGAGAACGATAGATATTTTAAGTGTTATTATGCATAGAAATATTAACGGCAGGCATTGTGTGCCACTTTTAAAAGAGCTGCTGCATGTTCAGATGGAACTATGACTCACAAGTCTTCTTTGTTAACAGTGCCCTGGTGGACAACACCTCTCTCAACTGATGTGCCTTTTCTCCCCTTTTGAAGGGTTCTTTGTAAACCATGTAAACACTTTGACATGAAGAGATGAAGTCTTTTATCTTGTGTCCCAGATGCAATGCAGTATCATGAAAGAATGAATGAAAGAATGAATGAATCGGGATTTTCAGGACGGCTACTTGGAGCTACTCTAACGGCCATTCCTGGCTGCTGATTTCACTGGTATTTCACTTGTAGTCTGTGATGATACTCAATAAATATTTTAAATTCTCTCTGCACTCCTTTATTATTGGCTGTCTT
>CAEMYA010002117.1:1717130-1792835 GCA_903131615.1 Diplodus sargus
AGATTAAGACAAGAATACTCTGGAGTCAGGGTCTCCGCAGAGTAGATTAAGATCTGATTTTCATTAGTCTCTGTTTTCCATAACTGCCCTGATGAGGCAGAATGTGTGGGGACCAAGGTAAGGGGGAGCTGTTGATGATATGTCTACAGCTGCCCTCAAGTGTCAAAACATGTACTGTTATTGTTCCAGAGGAATGTGGTTCTGTTGATTATGCAAAAGCAGTGACCTGACAGTTCGTTTTGGCGCTCCACATGGCTCACCATTCTGTTCATAAAGCTCTAAACAGCACTGCCATTGTTACGTTCAGACGCACAGGAGCATGACTGAAGATATCCTGAGAATGTTTGGGATGCAGCACTCAACAGAGCACCTTTTTTAAGTCGTTTCGCCACTCTGCATCAGTGAGCATTTCCTCAACATGTAGCTGCCAGCAACAGAAAAAAATAGAAATGCCGTAGTGTGAAATCGAACTGGTTATTCAGGGCCTGAGAGATTGGCTGAGGTCATTTTTGGAGGGTGTTTGGCATCAAAATATGTGGACCCTTAATATAAACAAATGTAATGGAGATGGCTGATGCACTGCTAGTGTTAGTGCCACCCAGGGACCAGGTGTCATGATAGTTCTCTAAAGTGGTGTGCACCGGGGGGGTTAAAAAATGACAAACTGGGGGCGCCGCTTAGCTCAGTCGGTAGAGCGGACGCCCCATGTTTAGAGGCTCTGTCCTCGCTGCAGCAGACCTGGGTTCGAATCCCGGCCCGGGTCCCTTTACTGCGTGTCACTCCCTGTCTCTCTCACCCTGTTTCCTGTCACCCTCTTCATCTGTACTATCAATAAAGCCATATAGGCCAAAAAAATAATTAAAAAAAACAAAAAAAAATGACAAACTGCCCTCTTGGGTGGCAAAAACCCGTGCTAAAGTGCCCTCTTGGGGTGAGACAGTGAGATCCTCCCAGTGGCATTGGCAGGTAGTGGCACCGCAGTGGCATGTCTGTGGCATCTCCTGGCGCCTGCTCAGCAGTTCAGAAAATATAAAAAAGAAAAATATATATTATATATAAATATTAAATATAAGAATACGAATAGTACAATAATTTACGTTCACATTTACGCTAGGAACATATATTACGGTATATTCAGATAATATCAAGAAGTGCAAAACAAAGAGAAATTGTGCAAAACAGAGATGCCACAGACATGCCACAGGTTGCCACAGACTGCCACTGCTGTGCCACTACTGAGCGGGTGCCAGGAGATGCCACAGACATGCCACAGGTTGCCACAGACTGCCACTGCTGTGCCACTACTGAGCGGGTGCCAGGAGATGCCACAGGTTGCCACAGCTGCCACTACCTGCTAATGCCGCTGGGAGGATCTCAGCCCCTGCCCCTCAAAAAGTCTGTGCACGCCACTGGTTCTCTACAGTTTACCGACTCAGGACGGTCTTCTAATATTATTTTACCCTGCTGTGATACTGAAGACAACAGGAAGGGATTGTGGCCTTTCACCAGTATGGATCACCAGATGAAATAACTGACAAACACAGTGTGAAAGGCACCACGCTTGATAAAACTGCAACAACTGCGCCTAGAAAATAACAATAAATGTGCGATTAAAAAATAACCAGGTAGTTATTTTTTCTTCGTCCGCTTAAGACCAAGCTTGTGTGTTTTCCGCTCTGTTTGCATGTTTGGAGAACGTGAAAAACAGGTTTGGCACTTTTCCCTCAATGATAGCTTTTTGTGCTTTTATTGTGAAGGCAACACGCCCAACCGGAAGCGTTAAGCTAGCGGCTTTGGTTTTCCGCAATCTTCCGCGGGTCTCCGGTCTGAACTTCCCGAAAACAGGGGGGAAAAAGGATGTCCGGTGATCTTATTTCGCGGTGAGGTAGAAATGCATCACCCAGGTGCGCTAAATATGCTGATGGGGAGTAAAATGACACACCCTGGCATCGCTGCTGGAGCTAAACGGAGGTGTTGTTAACTGCAACCGAAGAGCGGAAGTTGTTCAACCAAACAGCCGTAGTGGTGCAGGCGGTGTTCGTTTATTGTCGTGTACAGTGCAGAGAGAAGATCTCGTTGGAGTTTGTAATTACAGTTCAGAAGGCACTTTAACGGACAGGTAAGATGAAAGTAGTCTAGTTGTCTAATTGCTTAACAGACGTGCAACTCCATTAGAAATTATGTTGGTTAGTTAGTTAGCTAGCTAACTAGCTAGCAAGAGGAGTTTTCTAGCTTGTTAACGTTTTCAATATTGGCACACTGTGAGTCCTGCTCATGAAGGCAAGTGGAGGTGATGCATCTTCAAATTTGTTTTAAATTTTTTTTTTTTTACTTCAGCTATTTCCATTTTGATTAAAATAACTGCAGCACTGTTTTAGACTTTGCTTTCTGCAAGCTAAACTTGGTAAACGGATCCTGCTAACTTACCACAGTTCTAAATATACATTGAGACGTAAAGGTGCACTCATCTGCCAAACTGTTACCCCTGCAGGGGGTTTACACTTGGACGAAGCCTTCGTTCCTTTCTTATAGAATAATGTATCTCATTTACTGCATTCTCCCCCTCTGGTAATGCACTGCTTTAAATCTTCTCATTAAAATGCACACCTGTTTTTGAAGTTGTGACAAGCCAATTTTGTGTTTTAAAACTGCTAAGTGTAAGCAGCGGATATGAACTCTTTCCTATTTGGCTCAATGCCTTCTTTATCTTGATGGTGATGTGAAGCAAGTTTGCACAAACTCGGAAAACCAGTGGTTTGTGTTTGCACAAAGTATTGTGGTTAGTTGAAGGGGGGAGGAGGGGGGGAAGCTGTGCTGACATGTCAGAGCTTCACAGATGACAGTACTTGAAGTCTACACTATGTGGCCAAAAGTATATGGACAGTTGAAGATTTCATTAGGGGTTTTACAGGGATGATACCGATTATTAGAAATCAAGTAGTAGTCTAATCTTCTTTTCTTAAACCTTTCCAACAAAGAGTGATGAAATAAAACTAAGTACAATCTAATCAAGTACTGTTCTCAAAGGTCCTATTTGTAAATAATGTTTTTGTGTCTCACTCCCAGTTTGTCTGAAAATGATGTCTTGGGATGTCGACCAGGTCTGTCCTACAAGCCCAAATGTTCGTTTTTTAACGCGTTGGGAATGAGACTCAAACATCAACTTTTCTTTCAAATGGGTCCTTTAAGTAAAATTTTGAGGTATTTGAGTTGAGTAATTCCTTTTTCTGCCTCCGTAAACTTCCCTTTCCACTACACGTATTTATGAATTTAGTTACTAGTTTATTTGCAGATTCCGATAATTGAAAAATGCAAAATGTCCCGATAATCTGCCAGGGAAAATAATCGGCCCACCCCTAGTAACAACACTATGTGGCCAAAGTATATGGACATCAGGGTTCAACCGATAAAGCTTCTTCAGGTATCTTTTTAGAAATCAAGGAGACTGAAACCCGATATTTGGGCAGTAAAAATAAAAATCTCTGTGTCAAAATTTTGAAAAACAGGTGATGAAAAGTCAATTTTGAGGTACTCAGTAGTACTATAAGTGTAACTTCTTACTCCAAACTAGTAGTAGTACTAAGTAGTAGTTACTAGCTACCTTGCAGATTCAGATTATTCAGTGGATTGTAGACTATTAAGGCTGCATCCACATTTCCACCCTAATAAATGAAAATATGTATGTAAAACATAAATATAGTTTTCCTTTTTTATTCTCTGTTACTAATGGGCTGCAGTGATTTCTAACTTTACCCTGTTTTATGACAAAATAAATTCATATTTTCTATCTTCAATCTTTCCAATCTTCTTGGTAAGAAATTGTCAGGAAACAGGAAATAGCAGCGCAGTTGCTGCTATTTTTAAAAATGACATTAATTTGTATTCGTGCTTTATCTTTCTCATAATAGTTCTTTCCTGTTCTCCCTCCATCTCCTAAAGCTTCCACCCACACACCCACACTTAGGCAGGGGTTGGGCCAACAGCATGCGGGAGCGAAGCATTATTGAGACAGATGGACTTCATTCCCTGCAAAAATCTTCACACAGATTGCACTGATATAATATGCAAGATAAAATGATAACTTTTGGGGAATGAATTATAATTGTAGGTTGTTTATCATGGTGCATCGTGCTATTTCATCATGCATTATATAGAGATTGCTTCTGCCTGTTTAATAATGTTCATCACTGCACAAACATACACAGACTCCTGTTAAATTCCTCTTTGCATGCATTCTGTATGTAAGATAATCATTCTGGCAGTGTAAGTTTTTATTCCTTAACCATTTTCACCCTGCATTTTCCAGGGAGATACATATATTCATAAACAGATCTGACAGGAAAAGAATCTCCTTAACAACTAAATGTAATGCATTCACACGTTCTGTATGTTTATCTCATGTCAGTGTTGGCTTTACGTTAATGCGATGGAGTGCATTTCAGACTAAATATGCACTCACCCTCTCTGAGAAAGTCATGCTGAATTGCCATCACTTAACCAAACGATGCATGTGGAGCAGGAGAAGGATTCTTTTATGTAATTATGGTTTAATCTCACTGCTTGCTGCATCACTTCCTCTTATGTTAGTATAGTTTAGTTTTGTTATGTTTAGTGAGGAGGAGCTGGAAATAGTGTTGATGTGACTGACTATCTTTTTTAACCCATCAGGGGCCATGAGCAGTGAACTGAACGTGCCTATGGGCTCCCCGGCCCCGGGGGTCTCAGAGCGGGCTCCTGACGGTGGGGGGATGGACTACAGGGACTGGGTGCGACGCAGTTACCTGGAGCTGGTCAGCTCCAACCACCACTCGGTGCAGGCCCTGTCCTGGAGGAAACTGTACCTGAGCCGGGCCAAGCTGAAGGCCTCCAGCAGGACCTCTGCACTGCTCTCTGGCTTTGCAATGGTCGGTCTTATTTTGCTTCAGTGCAACACAGTCTCTTAAAGGACATGACGTTGTTATTCATGTTTACAGGCTTTTTAGTACCACAAAGTCTATTCTAGATAATCAGAACTCAGTTACTTGCATATGTCATGAAACTCTGTTGTGGGCAGGAATTGGTTTTAAACTTCCTGTTTGTGCTTTCAAGATTTCAGTGTTGTCTGCTAAACAGCAACCTTAATGCTTAATAGTTTGTCTTCTGGGCTGAATTTTTGATGACATAAATCACTGTTAGATTGATTTATGGCAACTAACCATTAGTTCTTCAACATCTGAGCATTCTGAAAAGCAAACCATGTTTATGGCATCTGATTGCAACCGTATTCTCTCTGATACAGAAAACGGAACATTGACAGCACTTGAAGTTTTAGCCATATAGATTTCAACACGCTAGGGTTCATGCTGCTGTGTGCATCATACATATACAGGAAACACAGCCTTTTCTATTCCTAATTTCATTCCATAAGTTTGACAGTTAGCTAATTGAAAACATCCTCTGGCTCCAGCTTCTAAAAGTTGAGCAATTGCAGCTTGTCTATGTGTTTTATGTATTTGTGTGGCAGATGGGTCTAAATGCTACGATATCATGAGCCTCAGCCACCGCTGGTTTGGATCCCGAGCCAGTCAGAGATGTTAATCAGAGCTGCAGGAAATCAAAAAGACTTCCTCTTTGCAAATAGAAAGAAAACACCTCACCCATTTCACACCTCATTTCATCTAACATTTGATCTGTATCTTTGACTTTACCTGAGTGGCATTGGTAACAGAACTTAGAGCTTCATGCAGTCACAGGATGTTTTTCACAGAAATGGGTGTGATAGCTGGCGACAGGCTTGTACCTTTTCTGTACATTCAGGTATTTGATAATCCAGTAGATCATCTCATTCAACTGGGAGAGTTTTGTACCATCTAAAACTTGAAGCGCTGCAACTATCACTTATCCAACAATACCAGCAGAAGATAAACGGGATATATAGTTAAGGAAGGAAGTTGAGAACTCATTGCAAATCTTCCGTTGCATCGGAAACATATGCCTCTGAGCTTATCAATTTCTTTTAACAATGCCCTTGCATTTTGTTGTCAGACTCATGCCTCATGCCTTGTTGGAAACTCGCAACAAGCAAGAGTCACTGTGGGGAGAAAGAAACGCCCCAAAGCAGGGTTTTCACTTTATGAATTAGTATGAGAACGAGGCTTGGGACAATATGAAATGTTATGTCCCGATTTCCCTGTCCAACATAATTGTGATTCACAATGTTATCTAGATAATTCTCAAAATGTCGTTAGAGCTAGGGTTAGTGCTAATATTGCACTAAATCTTACATTTTGTTCAGTAACTGATATACTTATCACATCAAACAGAGGCCAATGAGAAACAAACCTAAGTAATAAATCATGAGGTCCTCCTGCACAAATAAAAGATAATTAAATGGTTCTAACCTCATCTCCTTGTAGGTCTTCAGTTTGGAATCTGTAGTATTTACACAAATCCAGTTGAACTTGTTTTTTCGAGTGTAAACTGTGCAAGCAGTGTCCTCAGCCACGATGACAGGCTTAGGCAATTCAAAGTAAATCAGGAAGCATATACTGGACTGTACGTCATTAAGATGACAGCTTTTTCAAGTTACATCAGCTACATCAAAAGCTATTCTGTACAAATCCTTTCTCATTTCAACTTTTTGAGATGATAGCAGCCAGACTGTTGCTTCAAATACCTCTCAGGCTACAACCAGCTTGCCTAAAATGGATCAGGAATCAATGAGGGCATTGATGAAGAATCTGAGCACTAATCAGAAATGATAATGCCATTTTGCTATTAGTACAGTCTTTCCATCCCAGTTTATAGTGTATATGTCGTGTAATCCACATGTCAAGGCCACAAAATGTTCAGTCACCCCCATGCTGATTGAAAATTGGGTGAATTTTCTTTGTCCACAAAACATTTCTGGAGCTTCACAGCAAGTTCATTTTTTATGTCAGTTGTTAAGCTCCAGAAATGTTCCTCCTAACATTTCACTGGTTTGAGGGTGAGTAAATAATGACTGAATTTTAAATTTGAGGTGACCTTTTCCTTTAAAAAGACTTCAGAGGAGTTAGAAAATTACTGGGTTTGTTTCCATGGATATGTAGTAACTTGGTTTTCACTGGTATTCGTCTTACAGGTGGCCATGGTGGAGGTGGAGCTGGAGATGAAGTACTGTTACCCTCCAGTGCTCCTCATTGCCTTCAGTGTGTGCACCACCGTGCTGGTGGCGGTGCACCTCTTCGCTCTGCTGATCAGCACCTGCATCCTGCCCAACGTGGAGGCTGTCAGCAATATCCACAACCTCAACTCTGTCAGCGAGTCACCACATGAGCGTATGCACCACTACATCGAGCTGGCCTGGGGCTTCTCCACGGCCCTTGGCATCCTGCTGTTCCTAGCAGAGGTGGTGCTCCTGTGCTGGATCAAGTTTCTACCAGTAGACTCGAGCCGGTCTGGACCACCCTGCAGCACCTCGACAGCCACCCCTGGGACGCAGCCTGCAACAACCCCTTTGCCACAGGACAGCGGCTGGAAGGCCGCGCTGGCCTCCACCATCATCATGGTCCCAGTGGGGGTGATTTTTTTGGTGTTCACCATTCACTTCTATCGCTCTTTGGTGCGCCACAAGACAGAGCGTCACCACCAGGAGATCGAGGAACTGCACAAGATTAAGGTGCAGCTCGACGGCCACGAGAGAGGCCTCCAGACTGTGTGATGACTTGATGGCAGCTTTAAGGACTTCCTTTATATCCCATATTTATCTACCCCCCTCCCCTTTGTGATGTTTGTTCTGGTCTTTGTTGATGCCTCGCTTGGACTCATAAGTTGAGTTTGAAAGCTGCTCACTTTGCAGCACAGACAGCCAATACAAGTTAGACTGCTAATTTATTCTTAAGGCAAAGTTGCATTATAGTGTGTTTTCGATGTGTAATGTGTGTTGGTCATGGATAATGTACAAAGGTTTACAGAAAAAGGGCTTCTATGTTCTGTGTGCCATTTTTGTGCCATGTTTGTTTTCATGTTCGGGTTGGGCGACAATAGCTGGTTCCATTTTGGATCTGGTAACACGTTCTTAAGATATCTGGATTCACTCAGAGGCTTACAGATCTCTAATTGGTTGTGTCAAAATCACTTCCTGCTAGCGAAGGGCATCTGTCACTTTTGAGCAGAAGAAATGTGAAATTCAGCCGGAAGCTAATTTATCTTACTGCCTGGCCTCCTGAGCAGATTGTTGCTGCTAACGATAATGTTCGATATCGATTAATCTGCCAGTTGTTTTCCCAATAATCAACTATTTATTTAGTCTAGACGATATCAAAAAATACTGGAAAAATGCTCATGAAAACTTCCCAGAGCCCAAGTACTCAAAAAGAGGAGTAAATCACATTTAAGAGAATGGAACTCGCAAATGTTTGACATTTTTGCTTTGAAAATGACAAATAACAATTAAGAGAATCAAAATAGTCTCCAGTTGAATGTCTTATGATTGATCAGTTCATCTCTATAGCTCTATTCTTCATTAGTAGTTCAACAACAGTACTTCAGTGGTGTGTCAGTTTCATATACCAATGATTTATATCATATCATTGATGATTTAAAGCTCCCATTTGTAGGAAAGGTGATTGTTGAGTCTCATTCCTAACTTCTCAATTACTGACGCTCTGGGTCGACTGGCTGACTGAACCTACAAACCCAAAGCATTAGTGTACATATGGACCTGTATAACCCAAACCATCAGTGTTTGACAAGTAGGGATTATGACATGTCTATTAACTATCTTTCAAATTGAACCTTCAAGCTGATGAATTGAGTAGCTTAAAAATAATAAGGTGAATAAGGTGAATGAGTAAATTCACGTGAGACCACCGCTGAAAACTGGAGGGTTTCTGCCCTCTCAGCCAATATAAAGCTGATCACTGATCAGATACTTTGAGATTTAGTTCTTTATAAATCTAGTTCTCTGTATGGCTGCAGTTAACATTCATCGTCATTGTTTAACTAAGCTAACGGCAGCTACAGGAAGCAGCAGTAAGTGGTCACTGGTGATGGACTGCCCCCGACTTGTTTTGAGTACAAATTCGACTGGTGGCCAATTCTTACATATTGTACCTTTTTTACAGAATTGCTCAGGCAGATTAATCACTTATCAAAAGAGTTGAAGATTGAAAGAATAATTGACTAATCAATTAATCGTTGCAGCTGTTCCTCTTTTAGATGTTGAACGTTAAATGGATTCAATAAGAGACAGAAAAAGGTTTGGATTAACTAAGGTGATTCCGATTGGAGGAAACGCTATTGAACCCCAACCCTGTTTTTGTGGATTTTGTGATGAGCGCACGCCTCAATGTTCACGCTCAACCTGCTCCTCAGTCAGGCTCATATTTCACATAAACCGGAGCTTGTTGTTTTAACCTTTTAAGAGTTGAATCATGCATCACACTGCATGTGTTCAGTTAAAAAAAACTTTCTGTTGTTGAGACTTAAAAAAAGTAACATTCTGTCTTCACTGTTTTTTTTTACAGACAAGCATCAAACACTTGGTCATTTTCTTCCTTCAAATAGCTTTTACTGTCTATTACAAAGATCACGGGCCTGTGTATAAGGTGTCATACCAGTCAACTCTGCATACTGATGCTGCTCAAAGTGCTTAATTATGTGTCACAGTCCAAATATAGTTCTGCCTTACAGAGTTGTTGCCTTTTATGAACTGCTGTTTTTGCTTGAGGTCATAACACAAGCAGATCTGTTTGCCGAGAGTGCAGTTAAGTTGAAATGACTAAGTGTAAGCGTTGAGCTGAATGGAGGTCCAAAGGGCTGGAGAAAAGGTCAAAATAGTGAAGAGATTGAAACGAGAACAGTTGTACGTGCATGTTTTAAAAAAGCATGACCCAGTGACCCCCAGTTAACTGTATATGCTAAATATCCGAGAACTTTTTGTTAGAGTTGGCGCTGCCTTGAATGAGGTCAAAGATGTTTCTGTGTTTTAAAAAAGTCAAATGTACCAACCTGTTTTTACATTCCAAATAAGATGACTGACCAAAGCGTTGCTCAGTTGTTTGTTTCTTGCTTCTCAGAGGAGACAAAAGTGCACTTGTAGTTTTTTAGTTGTACAGTGAGTGAGTACCGGGGTGCTGATCAGAGGATATCTTGCTTTGTCTCATGTTGGTGGATTAATGTTTGGGAACTGAATACTGCAGAGGTCGTGGAGACCTGTGTGTGGAAGAGGAAATTCACAGCCTGCAACAGACTTCCAAAATAAAAGCAAATATTAAAGGTTTCGCTGTCTTTTGTTTGTCTGTAAGCAGTCACTGCCATTGGAGAGTAGGATAAAGGATTTTGCAGTGTGTTGGAAGTGTTGTGGAAACAAGCATATCCCCCTGCTGCCAAGAATAATGAATTATTTAGACACACTTCTATTATGTTTTTTTTAGAGCAGTTGTGGCTGTTTACATGAGCTACAAGGATACATAATTTTATATAGTTCCTTTTTTAATTTTTTTACACTGTTATATCCTGGGGGGGAAATGCATTTGGTACTAACCACACATAAAAGAAAAACTTTTTAAATAAACATGTTCACTCAGTTTCCAAAAAAATAGATATTTAACATATTTTTGTCAGTTGGTTTCATACAAGAACATTTTTTTTCTCCTAAAAAACAAACAAAACTGATTTAACTCAGTTTCACACATGAGGGAAAAAAATCAATATATAATTATAATGCATATAATTACAAATAGATTGGATCATTGAAAATGGACCCTAAATCGATTATAAAGTTGCTTCTTCATTTTGTGGATGTGGAAATTTAGAAACTTTATTTACGTCCGGCTTTACTTTGATAGGACAGTTTTGAGGTGACAGGAAATGGGATGACGTGCAGCAAAGGGCCCCAGGTCAGACTTGCACCCTGGGTGCAGTGAGGACAAAGCCTCTGAAGGTGTGTCACGAGCTCTTCCAACTGAGCTACCATGGCAAAAGAAACGTTATTAATCAACACTGAATGTGAAATGTCAACTTGGTTCTGCTGCTCCCAAGTGGCAAAAGAAAAACAGTTATCTAGCGCCACCATCAGGTCAACATGCAGTTTGTCAAATCAACTACTAAACAGTGACAAACCTGAAAACACAACAACCAAAGCTGTAAGCTTCCACTCTCTATTGTAATTAGCTAATATTAGCACGCTAACATTCTGAACTAACATGACAAACGTTCTAAAGGATTATTCCTGTTAGCTGCTTAGCCTTTAGCTTAAAACAACACTGTGTCTGCCTACAGTGGGTCTATTAAGAGAGCCTAAATACATTCTATATGCCCTATCTTACCTAAATATGCACCTATAATACATCTATGGAGGTCTGAACGATGCTTTCATAGTACAGCCTCACAGAGCTGCTAGCATGGCTGTAGACTGAAGATGTTTAACTTTTGAACATGAACTTTATTTCAAAGATGACAGTAAGATAAGAGATTTTTAACAATAAAAGTAGTTGTAATTTAAATATGTGTCTAAAGAGTAATTAAAACTAAAAACATGTGAAAGGAGACAGAATAAACTAGGTCTGTAACTACAGAAGCCATGTGGGTAAAGTGTGAGGTCATTGTTTGTTTGATCTGAATTGTTGTCTCTCCTGTTTATGACTTGAGTTCTTACATTTTCTTTCCCCTATAAAAACGTGAAGACAAATAATTTGAGGAGAATTTTTTTTTCATGATAGAAACTGAGTGAACTTTTTTTACAGAAACAAATTACTTTTTCAGAGTATTCAGATTTTTGTTTTCCAGTAGACATTTTTTCACAAGTGAAACAGTAAAAAAAAGTTGTTGTTTTTTTCTTTTCACAATTATCAAGAAAGTGATTTTTTTTTCAGTTGAAAACAAAAAGCACTCAAGCTTCCAGGATTATATTTTTTTGCATATGTAACACTGATTAAAAACTTTTTTCGTTTCTTTTCAGGAGAAAAAAAATGTTCATGCGTCAAACCCAGAGAGATTTTTTAACAAGTAAAAACTGTTAAACAGCAGTGATAACATTTATTTTCATGAGAATTTCTTTTCCAAGAGATTCTTTTTCATAACTGAAAGGGAGTACTTTTTTTTCAGGAGAAAAAAAAAATTTAATCTGTGAAACCGAGTGATTAAAAAAAAATGTTAGGGGGGTTGGACTGAGTAAAGAAGAGAATGAAAAATAAAATAATTTTAGGAGAATTTCTTTTTCCAGCGTTGCATTGTGTTTGTTGTTGTAATACTTAATTTGACCACAAGAGGCTGACGTGCACCACTACCTAATGTTCAAATGACTAAAAGCATTCATGTTTTCTTCCAGAGGAGATTATGTTTCTCCTTGCAAACTAAACACAAGACACAGCTATTGCCTTCATACATTCAAAATAAAATAAAAAAAGCCTCACTCTGTTTCACACATGAACAAAAAATTCTCCTGAAATTCCCTTTTAAATTTTCACAGATAGAAACAAAATAACTTCAGGATTGCTCTGACAAAACTTTTTTTTCATCATAAAAAGTCAGTTTCCCCTCAGGGCTTTCAATAAAAATGCTGCCAATAAAACATTGCGGCAATTTGCTCTGCAGCTGCAACATGACTGCCAACATATATTAATATACTGCATCCATCATATCGCCATATAATAGCTAGCTAATAATATCTGCCTATCAAAGGCTGAGAATAGTAGATATCATTTCCGTGTGAGCACTGCTGAATCATCAGTTCTTTCTATTACATGTGACAGAACTAGGAACAAATGCCATATTTCATCCATTGACCAGAAGGTTAGTATCTCAGGATATCAGGGATCAGGATATGAAAATAAACTGATTTGTATTTATAGTATATTTGTCCTCCTGATGAATCCCATCTGTTGGAGGGGTTTTCCCTGAGAGGACATCACGTCGCTCTGCTGCACGCATCAGGTAAAATACACACTGTGAATACCTGTGGGACAGCAGTGAGGACACGAGACGCACGAGAAAGAAAGACTGCAAGTGTGACTGTTTTCCAAACCAAGTCAAATTTAATGTTTACAGAGTCCTGAACACAACAGAAAACATGTGAGAGAAACTACGTTCAGTCTAGGAGACAAAACACTCCATGGCAGCACATTTAATCAGTAACAAGACTCCAATATTCGGCTTTGAACTGGAGATCATTTCGTTTTTTTTTCTCTTTGTTGATCTTCATTTTCTATCTAAAAAAGCATCTCCACGCTTACAAATGTGCAGAAACCTTAAACAAATCAGAGATTCTTGCACAGATTTCAGTGTGCGGATGCTTTTTTTTGCTCATTCAGTTTGACAGTACATAGCTCCACAACCTCATTTGTGAGCAGTGTTTTAAATTCTATGTTGTCTATCTGCGACAAATACAAAATCAGAAATCTGGAAAATAGAAATTCAGAAACTCATCTTTCCCCCCTTCAAAAACTGAAACGATGCAATGAATAAATCAGTATTTTTTTCAGTCTGCCTGCACTTTTCTTCTTAAGCCAGCAGGGGGCAGGCGGTACATAACCCAGCCTGGCTGCCAAATCCATAATGTACAAACTACCTTCAACATTTCACCAGCAGAAGAAAAAAAAACTTCAGAGTGATGCCGGTTGTCTGTGTCCTGTGTCTCAAAAGGGACACAAACCATAAACCATTGTTAACCAACGCCTGGCAGCTACTTGGTGTGACACCCCCCCCCTGCTTTACATGCATAATCTACATATATTACTACATCTTCAAGACCTTCAGAGCCACAATAAACACATTTATTCATATACAAAGCCTCAGGAGGAATACAGATAATAGAGGCCGTTCTCCGTCACTCTGGGACTGTGAGTTACACGGGGTTAGTTTAGTTTCAAATAGTCACTTTTGATTTAGTTCCTGAAATATTTATTTTATGTTTGAATATCTTACAACTGAAATAAGTGGTTCACGCATGTTTTCTCCATGCCTCAAAAGCTGACATCTCATTTTAACTCAAGGGGCATTTGTATGTAAACGTAGCACTTGTGAGTGTAAATCCATGAGAACCAGTGAGTTAAAATTGTAAGATATAAAACATTTTAAAGTTTTATATTACTTATAGGTTTTCTCCAACAACAAAAAAAAAAACAGTCCCATTTTCACATCAGGTACACTATACAATGTATGTCTTTCTAGTTCTTGTTTTTTTTATGATACAGCTCTATGAATGAAATGGCCAATGATAAAAAATGGATTTGAATACAAATGATGGTTTACAAAATTCATAGATTTCCAATATTGTTAGTAACCGCTCAAGACTCTCAATACCCTCTCTGCTAAAAAGATACCGGTATACGCTAATATAGTAACAAATGCTCTCACCACATAAAAACTGAAGTGTAACTGAAGCGTTCAGGTTGACAAACTGTTGCTCACCGGGGAATGTTCAACAAAATGTGAGGAGTGCTTGCGGTGATCTATCGGGGCAAACTCAAAAAGCAAAAAATGTCGACTGTGCCGTTTTAATTGACTCGTGACTCAGCGTGGCCGAGGTTTGCTAGTGACTTTTCTAACGTTACTTTGAGATCACAACTCGATTTGTGTCATTTCGTTTGACAGCAACAATGTAATCATAATTCTCATCTGTTTGTCTTCAGGTTGAGAGGAATGACTTAATGAGTGCAGACAACTGTTCATCCTGAGATGATTAACAAAAAAAAAATAATTTAAAAGTTTGATATCAGGAAACAATCTTCTAATTTAATCACTAGTGCAAAATAATGGACTTAAAAAAAAAAACTTGGTGTTGCATTTGGTGGACAAAATGACTGTGTGGGTTGAGGGATCACATTCTTGCTGCTACACTTGTGACTCATTATGCTTCAAATGAAGTGCTCGTCAGATCGTTTAAAAAGCATCTGAAACACCATTTCTGATGGTGGAATTGATTGTGTCCGAAATCTTTTTGTAACATTCTGTGACGGACGCAGAAGTCAGCTAGATGTTTTTAAGGCGTGCTGTGTTCGAACATCTCCGTTTAATCCGCCACAGAACAACTTCCCTCGCTTTTATTGGTCGGCAACTGAAAGAAGTAAAAAGCTAATGCTAGGACTTTAGCGTCATCGCCATCAAGCTATTAATAAATGAAACTAGACTTTAAACACTTTACAAGAAATTTACAAGATTGAAAGGTAAAGTTACAGTAGTTTGCATTTGAGTACCTCTTTTGTCCCATTTAGCCCTGTTAGCAACAGCCTTTTTTCAGATATGTAAACTTTTTATATTTCAAACATTTACTGACATACTTTATGCCATAGAACAAATCAAGAAATTCTCTTAAGCTGCTGTTAACCACAGGCCTTATTGTAGGCACCTAAACAACAATAATTTCAACAAACCACATTTACTTTGAGATGAGGGAACCGGAAATGCAAAAATGCGGACTTATTTGCAGGTTTTAGGACTCATTTCTGCGGGTTTAACATTGGAGCGATTGGTGAGGCAGTGGGATGCAGCCAGGCTGAGAGATTCTGGCATTTCGGAACATGTTTTGACCACGATTGTTTGAAGCACACTTAGTCGTTAGGGAACTGAACATTTCTAAAATAGCAGAAATATGGGGCAGAAATCGCGCAATAAAGGTAATTTAAAATAAACCCACATCAAGTTGTGATCTGAAGAAATGGACCTAAAAAATGACCAGCAACCTCGGCCGAACTGAGCTGAACAGTAACTCTGTCGCAGACTCATCCTGAAATGTAATCTTTTACAAAACATATCTCAAAAAGACAGAAAATCTGAAATACACCTGACACACTTTCTAAAAAAACCCATCTAAAGTCGAATAAAACAGAAAAAATAAAGAAGAAAACATTAGACAATACTTCTCTGGTATATTGTTACTCTGAAAGTTGTTATAATAAAGTCAAAAAGCTGCTATGATTGGTGCTGAGAATTACAACAGGAAATCTATTCATTGTGCAAAAACACCTGACATCGGACTGAAGTAACTGACTGACATGGTGTGCATCTGTGTGACCCGACAAAGGCAACAAACAAAAAGAAAGGGAAAAAAAGACGAGTAGAAGAAAGCATGCAGCTGAAGGACTGGCGTCACACATTAAGGCCACTGAACATCTCGGTTGGCTTCCCCGCCTGAGAGCTCCGCAAAAATACTGCTTAACAAAGACGTTCATCACGGCGTGTGACAGAAAATGTTAATGAGCTTTTGGTGTTTTGGCAGTTTCCTCTGCTTTTATCAGCAGCAACTGATTAAGTGAAGGCTTTGTAGAATATTGATACGGGTCGTCAAGGGTTGAGGTTTACAGCTCGAGACGCTGAAGCTTTCCCTGGCTGACCTTAGCTTTTGAAACAAACAGCTGATGACGTACAGGAAGGAACTGGCTATTCAAACTAAGGCCGTATTGATCGTTATGGAACATGCGAGCAGCTTTGTGCAGGAGATTTTGACATGGTGGCTGGAGTGTCTCAGTAGTTTCATTTGAAACTTTTATCTTCAAAAACGTCTATTTTGAGGCTATGTGACTCGTAACTTCAGAGTGAACTTCTTTAAAACTGAAGCTCTTTTTCCTTTCCTTCCTTCCACAGTAACATCAACGTCCACTTTCATGCACAGTTTGTCCCGATAACCTAAACATTCAAAAGTTCATACAACCCGCGAAACTTCCAGACGACATGTCACAGGATAGAAAACACAAAGGAAAAACGACGGAAATCATCAACTTGAGAGCTAACATAGCTTATAATCAGTCTAAGGCAAAAACAAAAAAGGAACAAGTAGTAGGTTGGTGAATTTGGGAGCTTTCTGTCAACATACTGTGTAGGCTATCACTCTGTGGACCAAAGTCCTGTAGTCCATGCCAACCCTCTGTCCTCCTGCGTGGCCCGATTCCTGCGTTCGGATCTTCAAGGTCGACCATCGGGGAGCTTTACACTCTGAAGCTCTCTCCCTTACCGTCGATGTGGCGCAGACGCAGGTAGACGTCTGTGCCGATGCCCTGCATAGACTGTATGGAGAGAGAGCCGCCCAGGTACTCAGCATAGGCCCTGGAAGTGGGCAAGCCGAAGCCAAACCTGCAGAGCAAGAAAGACACAGTCAGATATGTTATCGAGATAACATGAACTTGATTGGAAATGAAGTGTGAAATGCCACCCGCTGGTAAATACGGGAGACCAGTGGACCCAGACGCCACTGCCAAGCCTTCACAGGGGGGTCATCAGAGGACACGGATGTCATGATTGAATGAACCCAAAACTCCACTCTCACCTCGCCTTCTTTCACCATGTTGACACGGAATCAGTACACATGACACACTGCGCTGTGGCCAACTTTTAAAGGGGCACTACGCAGTCTTGGCGAGGAAAATCAAACTCAGTATTAATGAGATTTTGAAAAGGTGGAAAGCATCTCTAAGATGTAGATTGTATTGTTTCGACCCCAAGTGCAACTACATGAGTGGAAGTATCCACTGGATACTGGGCGCTTTAGTATCAGTGTGTCAGTGTTTTGTGCTGCTGAAGGTTGAATATTTACAAATGAAAAAAAGCTGTTCACCAAACTAAAACTGCTTACATTTCTGTGTGTATTCAACCGCCCCTGCATGCCGGTCTCCAATGTTAGCTGACGTCACTCAAACACTCAGGTTCTCTGTCTTCGCTTCAGATATTTCTGTGTCCATGTCCAGTGCAGACAAAGTCAAAAAACATCAAATTCGTACCCATGCATGGGGCTGGACTGGTTCCCACTGTTGGTAATGTTGTTGAAGAAGTTGCTCATGCGGGGGTCCTGTGCGCTCTCCTCAGCCGTGCTGAAGTGGTAGTCCATCACCTTGTCTACAATGTTGTGAGGGATGCCGCCACCACGGTCTGAAATCCTAAAAAAGAAAAAAAGAAAAACTGAAGCTTTGAGGAACAAAATAGTTGACAACTGTAATGTATTTGCTTTATCTTAACCACTCCCAACTTCTTAAAAACAGCAGCTTTGTTTCTGACAGGGCCTCAAAGTTTGATTTTGTACTTGAGCCGAGCAGTCAGCACTCTCTCCACAGCAACAATACACACACCACTAAGGAACACAATTAAATATTATTTTTAAAGCAGTAGCAAAAGAAAAAACATATAGGCACTCACCTGATGACAAAATCAATGTCATTATTGGCGATGGTGACGACCACATCGGGCACGTTGTATGGGGTGTCCAGATGGCTTTCCATGGTGGCCCTGCAGGGACAAAACAGACGGATGTCACGGGGAGTTTTGTTGTTGTAGGTGATGTTGTTTGTTTGTGCTACACACACAAAAAAAAAGATGGCCGACAATGTTGCTGTTAAAATCTGCTTTTTCACAGTTAACAGCTGATAAACTAACCCTCAGTTTATAAGATGGAATAAACAGTCAGGCTTTTCTAAATGTTGGCCGGTCTCACTTAATTTTCAAAAAGCTAAAAGGACCTGTGTGTACGCTGACATGAAGTCTGCTTAAGCAAGAACAGCTTTCCAAATCCGCCTGTCCTCTTTAACTAGTAATCACGATCACGGAGGGGAATGTAGCCAGCAACACACAGCAGAGCCAGAAACTCCGGCCAGAAAATGTTCCTCCAGCTCCGACCACAGCAACTCCCAACAACACAGAATGAAGTCGTTACTGCTCTTCTTCTCTCACAGTCAAAAACAGAAAGAGATCCATTTTTGTTATCACACCCATGTTTACAAAGAGAATAACATTTTACTATGATGCTTCTAGAGGGGTTAGTGAGGGACAGATGAAAAAAGATAAGGACTTCAGGAAGCCAAGATATCTTAAGTAAACACATGTTTTGGCATACAACTGTACATTGCATATTCTTTATATTTTATTATGTAATATTTTCATTATAAATTAATTTATATTTTAACTATTAATCTTTATGTTTTATTTATCTAATCCTTCCAAGTACAAATACCAAGACAAATTCCTTTTTTGTGAAAACCTACTGAATACATTTAAAATTAATATAGATATCTCAGTAAATGAGAGAATGAGAGTGAATGAGAGTGAATGAATGTCTAAGGGACAAAAGTTTGATTTATTGTCTAATTGTAATTCAGCTGTTACGTGTTAATTCTTTTTAAAAACAGATTTTGCCAATACCGACCTAAACAAACCTGTGATTATATTAATCTGTTTGTACATGAGCTATACTTGATTGTGTAAAGTCTTCATACTTATTTTCACCACACAGGGCCTTTAAAACATTTGTACTTGTATGAAGTTCAACAAAGAACAGTCTGAAACAGAATGTCCTGCGTGTCTTGTCTTTTACTGCTGGACTGGTTCCAGCGAAGGTTATTTTAGTTCAGCTCTTGATTGATTTAATGGCAGTGCGGTCCTACATGTGCAGGAGCATTTGTTCTCAAGCTGGGTGCTTAAAAAGGATCAATCAGGAGCACTGTGAGATAGGGATGTGAATCTTTGGATGTCTCACGATTCGATTCCTATTCTTAGGGTCACAATTCGATTCAAAGTCGATTCTCGATTAAGAAATTGATACAATGCATAGTGTGTTAAGGCAAATTATGGCATCAAAACAATACAATTTGTATAAGATAATGTGATTTTAAATAAACTGATTCCAATGATGTAATCACACAAAGGCAAACTTACGACAAAACGCAACATCTATTTATGGTCACATTATGCTATGTAAGAAATGAGAACTTCCTCCATGAAATGCACAACAGTACAACTTTAATAGCGCAATCTGCTGCAGAATGAAAAAAGCAAGCCCTTAAAGAGTGTTTTGACTAGATGAATATGGGTTTTGAAAAAGCTGCTGTCTCTCTGCTTGGAAGGAAGGTGCTGGCTACACTGTGTGGATGTTATGACCTGCACCTTCTTTTTGTGCACTTCTGTTTGACGTAGTGCTGCAGTGCACGGCTGCCCTTGTTTGCGTAGTTAATAGCCGCTTACATACTGGGCAGCAAGCCGCCAGTTTGACCATCCTTATTGCTGCTCGGTCCGCGGATTTAGACAGAGGCCAGTAAATTGGGGGTCTGTCCTGGTCCGCTAGTTTGCCACCTCGGAGGGTACACTTTTATCCGACTCCATTCCGATCTAAATCCGAGACGTCGTTATGCCGGAAATTGCGTGAGATGGGCGGAGGTGTGGATGACCGGCAGTTTTAAAACCAGGAAACAGCTGATCACAGCAGTCAGTCCATCACTTCATCCGCGGATGTCAAGATGAGCAACTGGACAGCTGCTGAGATCCAGGAAATGCAGAGTCTCCTCGGTCTCTGAAGCCGTCTTTGCTGTTAGCTTGTTGTTGTAGCGGCTAGCTAGGAACGGTCGCTACTTTCAAATGAAAAGCCCCCCCGCTAAGAACCCAGTTCTAAACTCCAATGGGGCGCAATGTCAAGCTCTTATTTTGAAGACAAATTCCTTGTCTTTCTTTCCCCAAGCTTGCTGCAACGCTTTGTACGGAAGCCCGTGGGGGCGCACAGAGAGACGGGGGAACGTTAATAAAAAATCGATTTTTGAAGTTTATGAATCGATTCAGAATTGTGGATGATTAGAATCCCGATTCTTATGTGAATCAATTTTCCCCCCACCCCTACTGCAAGATCCATCATTTCTGTTTTTTCTTTTTCCTGTTTGGCTATTTAATATATATTTTTTAATATATTTTAGATGTTTTGTTGTCAGCTGATGTGATGAGGAATGTTCTTTATCTTCATGAAGATGTTCTCATCAGGACACTTCTTTACTGCTTTGTTGCTTCATGCAAAAAAAAAAAAAAAGCGATTTATTTTTGTCCTTTGAGAGATTCTATTATTAGAAACTGTCACTGAGAACTATAAAAACACCTTTTTTAATGTAAGAATAAAGCTTTTATCACATCAGTGTTACATAAAGAGTTATTTGTATCTTACAAACGCTGTGCTGGATCTTGGATCTGGATCTACACGGTACTAACTATGATTTCATACATCTCAAACTGAAAATCCTCCTCCAAATGGTAATTTCTCAATCTGAAAAAGAGAAATAAAGTCTAGAGAAGGCAGTTTTATTGGATGATATTTGAAGGCTTGAGAGCCTTTTGGGTTGGATCAGAATTTAAATTTAAGGTTTTGCTGACATCTTTTATGTCAAAGATGAAGTACGACCCTCTGACAACACATATTAAAAAGGACCAAAAAACGGAAAAATAAAGCAAGTTTTACAACATTTTTCCCAAGTTTCATACATCAGGTAAATTCTGCGTGTTGTAAGGGTTGGGATTAAGAAATGACACATTTTTACAGTTAATCATAAGCACTGTATCATGAACTGCGCCAACAACCGGCTTTAATGTTTCATCACAACTTGTAAAAAATCTCTTGAATCACTATGATTTTCACCTCCTGATCTTCTGCGACAGGAACAGATATCAAAATATCAATATGCAAAGTGTGTAAAAGTGGTAAAGTCACCTCATGGCATTCTTGAGGAGCTCGGGCAGGATGTAATCCAGAGGCAGCGGGATGAAGGGGAAGCGAGCTGCCACGTGTCCATTGATCCTCACTCTGGGAGAGTTCCCGTACTGGTGCTCACACAGACGCCTGAGGAACACACGAGGAGCATTTACAGCAACGTATAGTATGATCTACCGGATACTCTGCCATGTAATGTAAAGGCTTGCCTAACAGGGTTAGATTAGTGCTTCTCAAACTTTCATATGCGTCATAAACAGCTTTTGCTGCCAAGATGGGGTTAGGGAGTTAATTTTTACCAATTAACAATGAAGCAACTTATAAAAGTTGAGTTTTATTGAAATAAACATAAAAAACTCATCCCCACCAGAGTTTATTAATCTCTTAAGAGACAGTCTTAATACAGATAAAAAGCATCAGTTTCTCTCAGGTAGTATATATTGATTCCTGTTTTATTGTATACTTCCTCTCTTCATTTAACTGTCTGTTTTTCCAATCAGGAATAACACTTTTTTTTTTAAAAGCTACTATTATAAAGCACTGTATTGAAGTTACAATTTGTGGGATTACTTAATTGAGTCTTTTCCTTTCATTCATCTTTCTCCTCGACAACATTTCAAAAAGAAACACTGCATTTTTTCTGGCCACAGTTTTGCAAGTACAGCTGAAACAATTAGTTTAATCGATCAATTTGCTATGTAAGGTGACTAAAAATGGCTACTGGCTATGTTGTCCGTTTCAGCAGATGGCTAATTTCCAGCTAAATGGTGTCATGGTGTACATGAGATCAATTTGTATCGAGGGGCATGCAAACAGGACTGCCTAAGCAAATGACATGTTATGGAACTATGCACGGTTCGACTGAAATGCAACTTTAGAGTTTATTTTAGACTTTAAGGCTCTTGTTTTTTCCCAAAATGGCAGTGTAGTTTCATGTTTTGCATGTTGACATATGCTAATTACCACTAACCCACTGAGGCAAAAGGTAATGTTATCATACCAAACTGACTGACACTGTAATCCATAAAGTCATGCTGCTAGTGTCGCTGAAAAACATTTGTTAAGCTTTTTTGCTATTGTAATTATTTTCAACATGTGTTGATTTCTCTGTGTTCACAAGCTGTTACTCTCCCGACAAATAAACTGATCATTTTCAATCAGACTTACTGATTTACAGTCCACGATCTGTGTGAACTTTCCTTTGAACTCAGTAAAAGTGTCTGACTCCGAGAAGGTCATTCAATAAGATAACAAAAGGTAAACAGGAACGATAGCTCATATCTAGTTCACAGCTGAAGAGTGTTATCAGCTGACCTCTGACTTCACTCAGTCAACAGAGCGCTCATACAGAAGCAGAAAGTCATCTAAAAGATGATACATAAACAAAGCAGTGTGGCTACACAATTACCTGGCAAAGTCCACCCACTTCTCGATGATCTTTTTGGGAGAGAGACGTCTGCATATGATCCCAACAAAATCAGGCTGAAACAAGAACAGAAATAATTAATTAATAAACTTAATTTAATTAAAATACTACTTTTAAAAAGGTGTGTTCAATAAATATCAATGAAAAGGACTTTTTCTTTTGCCTGCACAATGTGGATCCTAATATTCAATTCCTAGCAATTCAGTTGCTGTTACACATTAACATGATATTCAAACTGCCAAAACAAACATTGCAACCGATGATGCTTTCTTCCAGCTGAAAATATTCCCAAACAAACATGAAGACTTCATTAGCAATTAATTTGCATGGGACTGAGAGCCATGGATCTGCGCAGTATTACCCCTGGCGAGATGTGGTCAGGACATGTGATGAAGAACAACCCTGACTCAGGTATCCTAAATTATGCTGCTCCAAGAAAACAACACAGGCTTGAAAGTCATTTGAATCACAACAACGGTCAGACGTACATTGTCTTCGTGGAGGGCGAGGTGGTGCGTGGCCAACATTCGGATTCCCAGACGAGAGCACAGCGTCGTATCCAGGAAGCTGCGGAGGATTGTCTCATCCTACAACAGTAAGAAAGGAAATGCTATAAACTCTCTGAACATCTCCAACAGTGGCACCAAAAACAAACCGCTGGTGAAAGATAATCAATCAGCGGATCTTAAAGTTAGATTAGCAGGTTTCGTAAGCAAAAGAATGAGACATCTAGGAATTGGATTCACGACGCAATATTTACTTTTTAAGAGTCGAGTTTTGATCCTTAATGGGATCTTTCTGACAACTGAAGGAATCAATTAACCTGATGAAATAAGTAAAATATCCTCTAGAAAATATTACTATAAAAGTCATTATTAAAAATCTAGTGAGAATTCATTTCCATCGTAGGGTGTCCTGAGAGTTTTGGAGGTGCAGATATTACCTGGATGTGTCTGCGACACTCCCTGAAGCCCTGTGCCAGCATGGTCACCACATCTTTATGGTCGTCCAGCAGCTGCTGCACCAGCTTACAGAAACGAGCCTCCACTTCCTGATCCTTGATCTGTCAACAGAAGAAAACACATCATTTGAACACTTACCGTGATGTTAAAAAAGCCATGTTTAAAAGACAGGCCTTACATTACCTTTTGAATATAAAGCCTCTTTGTCATAATAACCACTGCTGGTTTGAGACTTTGTTATTTGCTTTAACAGAAATGCTTTCCAATTATGAAACTTCTCCAGTCGTCTCTACTTTTAGGCTTTTTAACTTTTTTTTTCTCACTGTAAAGTTACCATCAGTGAAACTCTGCACCTTCTGCTAAAATGTTTCCCAACAGAGGCATTCCAGGGGATTAAAGAGCCTAATCCCTCAATTTTCTGCCTTTTGTGAAAGTAATAAGACTGTAGAAAGTGTCTGATTTCACTGACTGAACCTTTACAGTGATGGTGAAGCATTAGGAATGTGGAAATGTACAATATCAATACATTATAGTTTACCATGTGCCCTTCTATAACACAGGTAACTGCAGCACCTCTCATTATGGTTTAGCTTGTCCTTTATCTAAATGTCAAAAATCTCAAATGGCATCCATCATGATTCATTGCAGTGAAACATTAAGTCCTGGAGGGTGCATATCTGCACACACACTGTATGATTGTGTGATTGATATATCTATATATTGTCAGATTAAGTCTTAAATTTGTTCAGCAATTTTCGCAGCTTCAACATTTCAGAAAAGATGCACTCATTTAACATAACATTATAATCGCAGCAGACAGTATATAAGGAAGGTACATTTGATCTGGGATTAAGCTCTGTAGTTAATTCTAGGATTAACTGATGTACAAAAGAGTGCTGCAGTCTAAACGTGCTAACTTGTGAAATCCTGTATCTCCAGTTTGATGTTAGCAATTTGCAGTCATGCTCAGGACATGCCTGGGGTCAATGTTAGTGGCCAGCCTTAACTGTTGTCATGGTAGACTGACTCATGGAGTTTCTCAAGGGATTGGTCTTCCTTCACCCTTCAGTTTTTACTTTAAAGTAGTGAAAGAACAGTTATAGTATAGGAAGTATAACAATACTGTAAGCAATAGATGTGCTTTCCTGAATTCAATGAAAGCCTGAACATAAAACATGCTCAGCAGGTCTGACGTCCCTGCAGTCTCACATGTACTGACACAGCAGCATATTGTCACAATTTCCTTATTTGCCAAGTGTTCAACGACGGAAAAAGCGCTAAATAAAGTAACTTTCTGTTCACCGTCTTATCTACTTATCAAGAAATATCTGAAGAGGACTGACCCACATTCCACACTGTGCATGTTTTATGAAGCCAAATCCACTCTGAACCTAAGACTGAGACTGCACAAGCTGTCAGCTTTAGTTGGCTAGGAAACAGCCATTATAAACATTGTAACTCTGAATATTGCCTGCAGTCAGGTCATGTTTTATTCTGTATCAACAGAATCTTAGCAGTACAATAAATCGTAAATCATATCCTGCTCAAGTTTGTTCAAGCAGTTTGAGTCATTTCTTAAGAAATGACTCCCCGCTTCTTAACGCAAATATATTTGGTTTGTTTACTCCTCTATGACAGTAAACTGATTATCTTTGGGTTGTGGACAAAACTAGAAATTTGAGGACATCATCATGGGCTTTGGCAGACACTGATTTATTCCTATTTTATGACATTTTATGGACCAAAAAAACAAATCTATTAATTAAGAAAAAGATCAACAATGAAACACAATTGTTAGTTGCAGACCTAAAGCAAAGACATGTTTGAGAATTGGTCAATCATTCAAGTAACTTAAAAATAATGCAAATTATAAAGTGGTTTCAGCTCATCAAACATGATGTTTTGCATGTTTATTTAAAGCTGTAAAAAGTATTCGGTTTAATTACAAACCCAATATCCGTTGGGGGATTTGCGTCAGATACATATTTTAAGATGTGGCTTTTAATTTAATAAATGTAATGAAAAACATCTTTGAAAGAAGCAGTAGGGGTTGTGGGTTTAGGGTTACATGCGTATTGGCTGAAGTTCTGAATAGATCGACCAATCCTGGAGCTGCTACAAGCAGGCAGAACAAAAACCTTGACACCAAGTGTTCACACTTCCTGTTTATGACCACAGGTGAAGCTGCTCCCTGAGACATGAAGAACTTGAACCTATGACCTTGTCATACCGTCCGTGTGTGTGTGTGTGTGTGTGTGTGTGTGTGTATGTGTGTGCTTGTGCATTACTCACCAGGGGAAAGTCACTGAGCACATGGTAGGCTCTGATGTATAGTTCATGCTGTAAGGAAAAACAAGAGGCTTTAGTTAGACCATTTCTCTGTGATCGTCCACCCACCAGCACCGGCCCCTGGCTGGGCCCCACAACACTACTGACAAGTCCACATGTGCTTTACATTTCACGATGCCTCTATATGATTTCTGTGAATTCTGTGTTACCAACAATGACCTCCCCAGAAAGTAAGCTTTGTTCCTCCTTTAAATTCAAGTTTAAATGATTTAATTGTGCATCTTCTTCAATCGCCGTCTTCTTTTTGATAGAAGATTTGACAGACTGAGTCAAGCCACCCTGACCTACATTACGACTGGTGGCAGACAAAAGGAACTGCTCTTTATGTAATCGGAATCGGCACAGAAGAGGGAATCTAGGTGAAAGTTCATCAGCAATGAGACGTGCAGAGCCGGTGAATCGGTTATGAAAGGACTGCAGGGAACACAGAAAGGGGGGTACTCTGTTCCCACATGGAGGGCCAGGGAACAAATTAAACTGAAAATGAAAAACATGACACATTTATATCATTAACTGTGTGTGCTCCTCTCTGCAAGAGGGGGTTTAGAGGAATTCTGTTTGTTCAAAAAGGCATTTGAAAAACTCAACAGCAATGTGTGTTTCCAGGAAATGTCCTGGTTGCTGTAGATGTTTCACATACTTCCCACTGAAATGACCACCCAGGGTAGAAACAGTTCCTATACATGAGTTTCCTGGGAAAGTCACTAGGAGAATTGGAAATACGATTATGGGTCATACTTCCGGTGCTCAGTGGGTCTAGCGTAAATACATGATAACCGACTCATTGGCGTACAAATCGGTTGAAGTGGTGATCAGGTAAAATGCCGGTATCACTTATGTGTCTGGATGAACCGGAAGTCACACCAATAATTAGCTCAAAGCATCATGAGGGCTAAGAATTACGTGGATTAAACTATTATTATATATTATTATCATTATTATAAATAAACCACCCATTATTCCTTTAAAGGTTTTTCCTGTCCTGCAGTGTGTTATGCAAGTTTCTCTGCATGTAATAGAGCTTGAAAGTTAACAAGCCCAAAGTCTATGACAACGGGAGCTCGTCTCTCCCACGGGAAACACTGCTCCGGAAGTGCCTCGCCAGTAGACCCGCCTTTCATTCCATCACTTCTTGACATCACATTTATGAAATGCATCCTATATTCACAGTAGAAGTGATGCTAACCGGAAGGTAAAAACATAACAGGGCCGACCGGCGAGTCGGTGAACAGTGCTGGCTAAGGCGTGCGTCAGATGATCAATCAGAGCAGAGTGGGCATTCAGGAGGGAGGGGGGCCTTACAGAGACGGGCGCTACAACAGAGTGTCTCAGGCGGGGAGAATATAGTGCTGCTGTAGGAGAATACCGATGTGCTTTTTGGGCATAGAAACATTCAATGTTTGGAAATTGTCATCAACAGAGAAGTGCAGCCTGTAGGTATCACTAGTTGAGGCTAAGAGAAACTTCTAACTACAACAAAACTGGTGAATCCAACAAATTACCTTTGATTACTTGACCTTGCCATTTAGGAACATATCTTTTCATGAGTTGTTCCATGGTGAACAAAATCAGTTTTTTTTGTGCATCAACGCCAAAAGAAAAAAGTAAAGCAAAAAGGCTGACTGTGCACTTTCCGCTCTGACACGCCCTGCTCTTGTAAAAACAAAGCTTCTGCTATCACTAATGGGTCATGTCACGCTGACCTAAATACTGCACACTGAAGGTTACGTCTGCTGCCAGCCACGTTATACTGTATTATACAAGCAGAGTGGGAATTTCTGGCACAAGTTCAACTGCTCAGAAGAACGACCGGAAAAAATCTGAAGACTGCAGCAACACTCGTACTGTTTTATATACAGCTAAACTGCCACACCAACGTGTTTCTCCTTGAGGCTTTGACGAGACTGAGGAAGGCCACAAGCCAGAACACGTTTTTCTGTATATGACACATGTTGCTGAAGTTTGACCTCTTCATACAGGATCATAGAAACGGGGCAAAAACTATAAAATACTGTCTGCAAATCAGACACTGAGGTGCTGCCACTGACAATGTTCCGTCAGCTATATGACCAGCATTTCTGAAGCTTTTGGAAATATCATGTCACGATGATCCTGTCCAACATAATTGTGATTCACAATATCATAACTGATAATCATCATAATATTCTTAAAACTAAAATTGCACTAAAACGTACTGGAATCCTTTTAATGTTGCATTTTGTTCAGAAACATATATCTTTGTTGCATTCAAGGTACGACACATCTTTTATTAATGAAACACAACAATTCAAAGAATCTTAAATAAGTAATCATAAATCATAAGGCCCAAATGCACAAACAAAGGATAAATGAGTGGTGGTAATCTCATCGGTCTCCTGCATTTACACACATATTTCATATATCGAAATGCAACTCTACCATTTATGCCGTTCAACGCCTTGCCCAAGGACACGTCAAACATGTGGAGCTGGGGATCATGCCACCAACACCTGTGATTGGTCGACAACCAGCTCTACCTTCGGAGCCACTTCCACCCATTCACACTGGGAATAATGAAGGCGGCAGCAGAGTGGAAGCACCTTCCCTAATGTCGTTCAAAGTTCAGCCACGATCCTCCCGTGAGGTGGCCCAGTTGCCACTTTCTTATTATAGAATCTGCTGAAGAGCTGATGCCTCCTCGCTTCATGTATAGCTCCACACTATAGCTGAGGGGAGTGCTGTATGTGGTTTGCCACCGGCCGTGTTCTTACCACTTGCAGAATGGTGGGGTTGCAGCCGATGATGAAGGGCAAACTGCGGAAGCCCTTGATGCGATGGGCGATTCGTACAGGGAGCTCCTTGTGTAGATACTTGGCACTGCTCTGAGATCACACACACACACAGGAAAACAGCGGAAGCAAATGAGTGAAGAGTGACAGAGATTGAGGAGTTTCTCATCAAACTTATACGTGGCAGTTCTCTGGATGTGGTTAAAACATTTACCAAGATGTGGTGTCCATCAGGAGACTTTCCAGAATACAGCAGGGTCGCTAGGGTCAGTCGCACTGAGGCCTGGGGACACAATCAAGTTCAGAACAGCAGGTCAAACCATCATTCACCAGAACACAACTCGGCTGTATTCACTAAACTTTTTTTCAGCTAGCTTGCCTTGCTCGAGGTGGCGCCAGTAGTTGTCTCTGGTCACGTCCTTAATTACAACACACTTACCACAAAACTTTGTCATCTTTTTCTTTTAAAAATACTATTTACATAATCTCAGTGTCGTTAGTTAAATCCATCTACATTTGAACATGCATTCAAGGACTACTTCCTACTGTTCTGACAAATGTGTCTTGCTAATAGAAATACAATTAACAATATAATGGAGAAACGTGATCCCATAGAGTCCACATCGACACTTTTTTCAAATTTAGAATAGAAAAGAAAGCCTTTAATGTAATTATACAGAATACAACAAAATTAGGATTTTACAAAGAAGCCAATGTTTTCAAATCTTATATGTAATCCAAACACAAGTACTGTCTGTAAAATACAGTCTTAATATGGTAAAAATAACATTTTCTTTTTTTTTCACTGTTCGTATAAAAATATATTTTTGTGTGCAGGGAGTTGCTCAGGCTCAGCTAGAAACAGTCACTAATTGTCATGCATTATGGGAACGAAACCTGTAATGCGTTTTTCCAAAGTGTGTGGTAGGTAATGAATCACTGTGCTGCGACTGGATCTCAAGGCAATGATTAAATCACCGACTCAGCAAAGACTGCTGCGGCTATAAGACAATGACACCAAAGCAGCTCATGATAATCACAGTGATGAAATCTCCCCCGAGCTTAGATACTCTGCAGCAGGCCTGTTCAGGTACTTTTATTGAAGGGCCAGATTTGGAAAAGGTGAAGCGCCAGGGTGCCAAACTTTCATATTCTCCATATCTGACCACTGAAGTTCAGAATTTAAATATGTTTAAAAATTTACTTTTTATTACTGATAGAGAAACATTGTATTGACTTAAGTACAGGAAAAAAACAACACATCTTCTTAATGTTCGAAATAGGTTGTCAGTTTGTTTCTCATAAATTCCCATTGCTTTGACAACCTAGGTTTTTCATGAAAATAGCATTTTTGAGCAACAAAATCAACTAATGAATGGGCCAATTAGCCTCCCAACAATATGATCAGTGGGCGAGAATGAGGTTAAGTGCTGCATTGAGCCCATGGGCCACCAGTCAGATAGGTCAGCACTACAATGTAAAACTTATTTCCAAGAATAATCTGTCAGGTGTTAATGTGTAGCTCTTGCTTGTGAAGAAAGCCTTGAAAATCCAGCAACAGGTGACAATGTCAGGTAACTAGCATTGGTGTCACTGTCACTGTCGATACTTGCTAAAACCCCCATTTACACCTTGTATTAATGTGCAATCAGAAAATGGAAATCTAATCTGGATAAGGACAAATTAATACAAGGGTGCTAATGTGCATAACTGCATTGTGATCAGATCTCATGTGTATACCAGGTGCAACTGGGCACTGGCGCACCTTAGTCAAACATTCAAACCAGCTATGATGCTGAGAAAGGGTTTGCTCAAGTGCGGAGAGGCAGGAGTGTACAGGTGCACAATGTACAAGTGTAAAATTTGACCTGAATGTGACTTTAGAGAAGGTCAGCAAAAGATTACGAATCATTCTCCGTCAACATCCAATACAATCAAGTACAAGTTTTGCTTTCACAAAATCAGTCACTTTTTAAAACGCACGTTTATAGACCTGCTTTCATGTGAAGTCGTCTCTCTTTAGTCTTTATTTAAATATTTGTATGGCAATTCCTCTTCCGTGATCTCTTCATTTTTATCGCCCTTTTAGTGCTTTTATTCTTTATATTTGTATTAATTCATAGTGACATTTCATGTTTTGCATTTTGTCTTTTTTTTTTAAAAAGGACCTTTTTGTAAGATTTTTCAGTCTCATTCCCAACTCCTCAAATAAATGCAGTCAGGGTTTTCCAGCTTGTCAAAAATTGACGCTCTGCAAATGATTCTCAAAAATCTATTTTTCTTACTTAACAGGTTCTGAAGCCTCTTCTTAGTCTTAGCTTCTTTCCGTTTGTCTTGACTGTTCAGCATTGACTGTTATGTCGTCTGCCTGAGTGTCCTGCGTTTGTTTTGTCTGTCAAAAGACTTCGCAAACACTTTTGCAAAATGATGTAAAAATTTGTTCCCACTTTTATTATCTTGTGACTTGCCCCACTGGCCTGAGCCCCAGGTTGGGGACCACTGCAGCAGGTTAATGTGTGACTGGTCAGTCATGGGATATAAACCTCAGCTGACCGCCATCAGCCAGATTTGTGGTCTTTGTGATCAGAGGCTACGTGCTCTTTTAAGCAGTTTCACTTGGCAGCAGCTCAGTCTTTGTGAAACAGGTTTACGACTCTCCTGGTACTTTTTTGCCAACATTGTCATTTGCGGCTGACAAAGCTCTGGTGGGGTTGTTTTTTCTCTCTCGGTATTCTCAGCTAACGTGCATCTGCAAACTCCTTCCTCATTTTGCTGCGAAGAAAATGAAAAACTGATGATGCTTGTTTTTCTGAGTGAAAAGTTATTGACAAATCACTGAGGCATCCATATTCTTTGGAAAAAGTTAGGGGGGGTAAAAAAGTGACCAAAAAAGTCAGAGGGGGAGGAGTGTGTTGGGTAAAAATCTATCCATGTTAGACAACACAGTTCCTTAAATACAACACAAATACTGCCACTTTGGTTTTGATTCGACCTTCGATTAATAATCCTACATATTTGCTTATTAAGTTACCCTTTGCAAGTCAGTCAAACATAACTATAGTCAAAGTCACCAAAGCAAAAAACTGATTGATGGATGCAAAAATCAACGCACATTTAGACTACATTTCCTTAAAATACATTAACGATGGATAAAATATCATAGAAGCTGCCTCGCCGAACGCTGGCTTCAAGTTCACATGAATTGGGTCAACCGACCTCCATCGCTGAAACTTCACACCATCAACGCTCTTTAGGTCAATCCTCATACATACGTTGCGTACTCTAATCCTAATGACAGCTTTTTACGGACAGGTTTTCTTAGTAGGTCGACCACAAAGACAACAAAGCATTGGACTGGCAGTATAAGCGAAATTACCGTGTTATTTTGTTCTAAATTAACCTAACGTATGCTAGCAAAACATTATGTTCCGATAAAAACCCGTGGCGCTGCGTTCACGCCCCCAAGAGAAAATCGGTCAAATAGCGGTTGGAGCTAACGGTCAGGCTTGGCTGATAAATATATATTTCTAAATCGTACTCATCATCTTAAACAGCGTTGATATCCTTCAAACGAATCAAAGGGTAGTTTATTGTGCTTTCGTTTGATATACAAGTATCACCCATTTGATATCATTTGACATGGCGGTTTAATAAATTACAATAACCATAGGCAGTTCCTTCTTGGTGACACCTTTGTCCATGCTATCCAACTTATCTCGGGTTCCGAGAGGTAACTTAATATGGCTACCATTAGCTAACTTGCTTTAAACTGTCAGGTGGACCTGTCATCGAGGAAAGGGACATTCATATACATTGCTCGTTACCCTCTTCTGTGTGTCCGTGAACTCAGCAGAAGCCCTGCTAACGGCTAGCGTTACTATCAAGCTAGAGCTAGCTTACGCCCTCGCTGCTACAGTAGTGGGAGCATGATTTCAAGGGAGCGCACGGGCAAAATGTCACATCCTCACCTTTTCTGCGGAAACGTCAATTGCAGACTGGTTGTAAAACGACGTGACAGTCTTCGACCGCTCTCTCGCCAACTCTGAATACCCCATCGAGGATGTGGACCGAAATCTGTTGCTTCCCGTGCTTGACATCGGTGGTACTGTTTTGGTGAGGGGGGCGAGCAAGAGGCTGCCGAGCCTCGGCCTGGCCCTGCAGGTAGCACCGCTCAGCATCTCCACGATACCCGCCAGTCCCGGACGCATTTGGAGACAAGCTGTGTGTGTGAACAGGGTGGCCCTGTTCCTGTACAAGCACTGAATTCTAGTGTCGCTACGAGGCCATTGGGGTCGCGTCGTAATGGTGCACAAAGGCAAGTATCTCAATACAGTAGAGAAAGGGTACAGAAAGGGCTTTGTGCGCATTGGCCAGTAGGGGAGAATGCTGGAGCGACGACATGACAGCTGAACCAATCAGTCGGCCAGAGGCGGAGCGAAACCGCCCCAGCAGCGCCCCCTACGCTACTGTACGGTACTGTAGGGGACAGGACCAGTCGGTAAACAATTCCTGAGTATTTTAGACTTGGGATTGCTCAAGGGGACAGGGTCAACATGCCTCAAGATGTGTTTTTTTCCCCCCCTCAGGTACACATGTATGTTTACAACACATGTATGTTTTCCCCCAGGCCAAACCCCCCTACTCAAAAACAAATAAGTAATGCCACTTTTCCTGCTGGCCCCAAGGGTAAGAATTTGTTGTTGGGCACTTGGGGAACCACCCCTTCCCTATCCTCACTGAATGTTTCCTGTTTGAATTAAGTTTCCACGAACTTACTAACACAGACTAAACAAATGGTTTTTTTTTAGGCAGTGCATTTCCAGTTTATCACTCATCTGAAATAAAGAAAAACATCTTACTTATACATTTGGTGAGCAAGTAAGAATATATGGGCAAGAACAAGTACCTTCACACAACAATAAGTTAAAACTGTAACAGACATGTTTAGAGCAATGAGCATCACACGTTTCACTTTTTTATGTAATTTGCTAATTGAAGCTCTCTGGCTTTTAGATTGTCGGTCAGATAAAACCGAAGTTGTGAGGGCCAATAATGATATTTATTGTACAAATTAATCAACAAAACAAAAATCTTTGGTATTAGAAGGAAATAAATGCCATTAAAAGACCATTGTAAACTCCCAAAACACTACTTTCAATCATGGCCAGTGAATAGTGTGAAGTATCTAAGGCTGAAACACATCAAATTATTGGCTTCTTGTACACTGACAGTGCCATTTTTTTATTCACACATCGTGACATCACAGTCTTACTGAGAAACATTCCAAATAAAATAAAATATACTGAGATTAAAAACAAATTGCAATTATGAAAATGAATTAAAGTAAAACAAAAATAAAGTCATGTTTAAATATTGCTTTATACTTTGTTTTTTTTGTCACAAATTATGGATGAAGGCCGTCTCTAATTTATACCTATGATTATTAATTTCTTAATGTTTCTACTGGTATAGTTTTGGCCACAACACCACTCTTATGAATGAAATATAATATGCTCAATACTGAACACTGTTTATTTTCAGCGTCAGAAAAATTACCCATATAAATCACTCATTGCCTCAACAATGAAACTATTTGACAGGGTGCGTTTGATAACAGCAGGTCCTTCTCCTGTGTTGGGTTATCCACTGTAAAGCCGGCGCTGTGGAGCTGAAATCAACAGCCTGATCACACCCAGACAGTTTTATGTTTTATTAAAACAACATAAATAACTCCAAATATAGCTGAAAAACAGGAAATGGTGCAGATGTCCGCTCAGAGGAGAATGTCATTCTCACTCAATTATTTGGCTTTCTCATCCTGTAGAGAAAAACAAAAATCAGTGTGTGTGTCAGTATTTTTTAATACATCACAGCTGTCGGGTAGAAGATGACTTGTCTGGGTATGGAATGTCTGGATATGACTCAAGATATTTTACATCCATTTATTAAAGAAGAGTTGGTTTCATTCAGTCAATATTGAGTCTAGCTCAATATTGACTGATTGTGTTTGAGACTGTACCTTGATGGCGTTAGCCAGCTCCTGCAGGGTTTGTTCGTATCGGGCTTCCATACCCTTCAGCGTCTCCGATTTAACGATCTGCTTTTGAATCCCGGGGCTTCCTGCCTCCACCACCATCTGGAGGAAGTTTTTCTCCTGAGGGTGAAAAGGGAACATTTTATTTGGCCTTTACTGTTTATTCCGATCATCTGCCTCTCTCACCTATATGTTATTATGTAGGAGTGTGTTACCTGAACTCCCAGCAGAAAGGTGAATGCCAGACCTGCTTTTCCTGCTCTTGCTGTTCTTCCAACCCTGGACACAGATAAGCCACAGTGTAAATGAATGTAAACATTCATTGTAAACCTTACAGTGTCTGAAAACGTTGGACAGCTCACCTGTGAATGTACGCCCTGATGTACTGTGGCGCATCATAATTCACAACACATTTGACCCCGTTGATGTCGATGCCTCGTGCAGCTGCGTCGGTGCTGATCAACCTTCAGGATGACATGTCAGTTAAATTAATTCCACATTAAGGCTCACTCTGCATAATCTATGTCTGACTAAGCAAATTAATAAAAATCCATTTTTAGATTGCTACAGACACGTTTACACTCTCTCACACAATCTGTAGATCGCTTTATTAGGTCCATGATCAAAACTACTGACTGCTTTGCTCACAGAGTATGGATATACTGCTTGACGCTCACATTACCAGTAGAGTTTATAGTAACACTCTCACCTATATATACTGTAGTTGGTTGTCAAGCTCTTGTTTGCATACAAAAACTATGGTTACTTTTATGTTTTGACTCATCTTTGTTCAGCTTTCTGTCTGAATCTGTATTATCCTGTGACTTTGTTCTCTACACAATGCTGTGCAAGGGTTAGGGTTAGGGTTAGTTAATTAAAGTTACACAGTCACATTCTTAGTCAATTAAGTTGATTATGATCACGTCAGTGTTTTGCTGGGTATAGATTAAAACAGTGCATTCTGACCGTGATAGTCTGTATTTAATTTCAAAAACACTATTTAACTGAAGTGATCCTGTTGCTGATACCAATATATTAGGGAGTTGAACAAATCCAGTGGTTATATATATCAGCTAATCAATCACAGCCGTCTATTGAACCTTCAAATATCTTGCAAATATATCGTGATATAAATTTCTTATCTCAGAAGAAGCAGCTGGACTGTGACAAACATTTTGGGAACGAAACTTGCATTTTATACATTTTTTTTTTGTTAAAACTTTTGATTTAAAGCCAAAAGTCTGCACACCTCAAATGTTTATGTTAAATGCATTGTTGCGGTGCACAGAGCCAGAAAACTGGCGTCACTGTCTACATATTTCTGGTTCCAAAATTTGATTACATTTCTAAGGAAACCTTGCAATAAATATCGCTGTTATTGTTGATGTTTATTTTCTTGTCTCTATTTTCACCAACATGCACAGATTTGAACTTGCTGTCTTATCTGTACATTTCACTTAATAATTGCTCTTTAGAGGTCTAAGACAAACGCCACGCGATGCTCCTCTTGCGACTCTATGTTTCTTTGGTGCATGAAATAAATGTCGACAGTGAGCAGAATGAGGTTTTTGTTACTTTGAACTACTTATTCTTCAACACTGTCTGCATGCAGGTAAACAAAGATCACTTTTCTTTTACTTTACTGCTCACGTGTGCACAGAGACACTCACAGATGGATCTTTCCTTGTTCGAATTCCTTCAGCGTCCTCTTTCTTTCACCAGGAGAGAGTCTTGAGGAGAACTCAGCAGCCTGGACTCCACCGAAGAGCTGCACCAACAGGTAAAGTCTGAGGAGGAAAACACGATAAAACCAAGCCGAACAGCTGAAAATACATACAAGAAATTGGTTTAATTGGTGTTAATGTTCTCGGACCTGTGTGCAGTCTCTCTGGAGTTGGTGAAGCAGAGGACGGGGCTGAGCTTCATGCGCAGGATGAAGTGGAGGATGAGGAGGGGCTTTTTACTTAACGTACAGGGCACATAATACTCCTAAAAACATGAAGATGGAAATCATTAACAAAGTTTCGCCAGACTCTGATAGATTATATTCATCCATCTGCGCTCCTCCATGAAGGTCAAAGGTCACCTCTTACCGTCAGACCTTGAGGGAAGTCAAAGCGGTCTTGTGTCTGGGTGGGAGCTGTTGTTGAGGACTGACTCTGGATGGAGCTGAAGAGTCTGGGCTGGTGGAGGCCCAGCTGCTGCAGCTTCTCTGGGTTCTGCGTAAGTGTGGCAGAAAACAGCAGCTTCTGCAGCGGCATCTGAGGCGGAGAAAGACTGAGAGGACAAACAGGTGACAAATTTAAAGCACTGCCATTTTAAAGCTCTATCCTACTGCTACAATAATGCACCATAGTAGCAGTTTACATAGTTGTTATCTAAACTAACATAACCCAATTTGAGCTCATGGAGGGTCGTGTTTCATCTTTATCCATTAAAAAGTGACTCTGCAGCCTCAGGTGTAAACACAGACTCACCTGGCTGCTGTTACATGCGCTGGCTCAGTCCTCCTGAAGATGGACATGGCTTCTGGTCCACTTCCTGATCTGTACACCGCCTTCACCACCTGACTGAGCCAAGACTGGTGCATGCTGTCGATCATCCTGTCAGCCTCGTCAATTATCTGTGACGGATGACAGAATAAAAGCATCCATTAGAAAAAAATAAATAAATAAATTGTTGGCGAACATCAAGGTCATTTATGGTAATCCAGCTTTTATGTACTCACAAGAAACCTGAGGTGCTCCAGACAAAAGTCTGAGTTCTTGTTGATGTGATCAACCAGTCGACCTGGAGTGGCCACGACAATGTCTGCTAAACTGCGTCTCATTCCCCCTCTGGAAGAATAAAGCAGAACAAATACTGTGTATTGTAAATGCCAAGTCCTCATCTGATATTTATATTTCATTCTCCTAAAAAAGTTGCAAGTGTAAAGCTCCTGTGTGTAATTTCAGGATTTCTCATAGCCTATGCTGTCCCCTGGTGGTAGGATAGAAAAAGACACCCTCTGCAATTATGGTTTTAATTCGCCAAATCAAAAAAAGAACAGCAATTCAATAATATTTTAACAATATTTTCAGGACTATAAATACTAAGTACTTGATTAATTAATGTTCTTTTCTGCTGCATTTAAAGAAAAATACTTGGCATTAAAAAAAATGTGCACCTTAAAATAAAATGCCTATTTTTTTCAAAATGAAATAAAATTGTAACTTTATTTTTTTCTTCTTAATTATTCAACTCAACATCATCCAATCCTGCGCAATTCTTTTTGTATTTGAATGTTTTTCTTTGTGTAAAGTTATATGAATTCTAGTATTTTAGTTCTATGTATGTATTACTATGGGTGCAATTATCATGTGCAATTGACCTTCAAGTCATATATGTATGTGAAAGACAAGAAAATGGTACATTATATAGTCTGTATTATTAATATTTTCCACTTCATTTTTCTAGTATTCTATTACATCTTGTGTTCTGTCTTGTTTTCATTTTTATCTGTCACTGAATCACGGTTTTCCCTCTGTGTATAACTTTTGAGCTGCTGTAACAAGAGAAATTTGAATCTTGTACAATTTTCTAATTAATAATCTCAACACATTTTAACAATTTAACACCATTACATGTACTTTTTCCTTTTTCTTTTCTAACCGAAATGTGGTGGAGTTGAAGTACAAAACTGCATAAAATTGAAAGTTTTATTTAATTACCTCAAAACTGTGCAAAAGGCACAGTGCTTTGTTAAATGTACTTTGTGCGATTACAACACTGGAGCAAACACCTTATAAAGATGTACGAAGATTTATGAAGTAAAATGTAAAATGTCTTATAATGTCCCATTATTACGCCGCTGAACGCACCTGTGTTCCGAGAGTGACGCCACCTCTGCAGCGAAGCTCTTCTGGCCCGCCACCATCACCACTTTCAGATTGGTTCCCTCAGTGTATGACGCGAACACTTTGCAAACCTGAACAGAAGAGCTTGTCAGCTGATCTTTGAAGTAAACATTACTGGAATATGTGATCCTGGCATTGTTTTTAAGACTCTGACCTGCTGGGCGAGCTCTTTGGTGGGCAACACTGCCAAAGCCCGGACTTCACACACCACTCGCTCCATCAGCACCTGATAGCGGAGAGCATCTTCATTTACTCTTCTCATCTAATTTTTTTCATTTTTACACATACCATAGAGCCTGTACATGTTGTATGCATGTCTTTAAAAAGATGTTGGGCAACTCACCTGTATGACAGGTATGACAAATGCAAGAGTCTTGCCACTACCGGTCGGTGCAGACACACAAATATCTCTGGGCTTGTAGCCACCTCGTCCGATCAGCAGCCCCTGCTGTGTGCTCTCCAGGATGGCTGGGATGACCTCAGCTTGTACTGTGAAAGAGTCACAGAGGTCACAATATCTCTTAAGTGTATATTTACCAATAGTTCCACAACACACATGCAAACAAAATCAACTCAAAATTTCTATCTTTGCACAACACAAGGACTTGATTTCTTTGCCTCAAATTCAAAAGCGTCCAATTATTCAAGAAGCCATGCAGAACCCTGCAGATTATTTTTAAAATAATTATTTTTCAGGGAGCGTATATGGATTCAAGCATATTTCCAACCTTGAAAACATGCTAGTTCAAATTAAGCATTTTCAAAACTCGAAAGACTTTGAACAAACACTGTAACTATATTTGCCGTCATTACCTGGAAAAAGATGCTGAATTCCATTGTTCTGTAACTTCTTCACGAGTTGAGAGGAAAGTCCTGGCATGTCAGAGAAGGGGACCAGGTTGCTTTTAATATCTCTGTGAATCATATCAGGCTGAGCGAGCCACTGAGGCAGGACTCTGTGGACCTGCGAACAAAAGAGCACACAGACTGTGGATGAATAACTCGTGGTACTGGCGACCCCTGACCCTTCACCCTCCATCATCATTGACAAATCACTGTACCTTTTGGACTGGTTTGTTCTCAAATCCTCCTAGAACTGTGAATCCAGTTGGTGCAGAGGTTTTCTCTGTGGTTTGTGTTGGTGTGTCATTTTCTGTTTCTGCCTTCTCCGCTTCTCCTTGTGTGTCCTCCTGTCCAACACTTTCCGTCACTTGAGTTTCTGCAAGAGCTTTTGCTGAAATCCAAAGACAGACAAACTGAATCCTCTCAGGCGTAGATTTGTTATGCAGGTAGGATTTACGTTACTGAAGGTACATCACAGGTCTTTACCTTCAGCACATCGCTGGTGATTCTGTGCTGCAATTTATTGCTAATTAGCAGGAACCAATTTGTCATGCCAGTGTGTACAGCCTGCCAGTGATATAATGTGAGTATATTGTCAGTGTGTGTGTGTGTGTACAAGAACCAGCACATACCTGACTGATCCTTCTTCTTCTGTTTCTCATTGGCACTTTTCTTGCCCTTCTTTTTCTCTTTGATGGGCTCATCATTGCAATCCGAGTCCTGCACAAACGAAGGCTCTACCTCTGATTTCCTCTTCTTGTGTGGTTGACTGCTTTCCTTATCAGCTTTTCTTTTCTTTTTGACATCCTTCTGTTCTGTCTGTTCTTCAAGTGGGTGTTGTCTCTGTTCTGTCAAACTCTGCCTCTGCTTTTCTTTTGCCTTCTGCTGCAGCTTAGCCAGCAAAGCCTCAGACCGAGACTTCTTCGGGGCGCTCCCATCTTCCTCCTCTCCAAGATATCTGTGAGCAACATGATGGAACACTAATTTTACAGTCCACTTATTACATACAAGCACAACACAGCAGCAACGAATAATATGCTTATATCAACATTGTTGTCAAAAATTATAGTTAATAAACTAATATTTTGTATATAAGTATATACATGAATCAATTGCCCTCATCTAATAAACTCGAAATAAAACACGAAGAGACCAACTGTGTAAGCAAGTAAAGAAAAATAAGCCTACCTGTTCACAAGAAACAGAGACATTTCGACAGAAGGTTTTTGTATACTATTTAGCTGTCCGTCATTAGAAATATACCAACGCTAGGTTTCGATTCCTTCCGTCCAAATTGGAAAATAAACTATTGTCAATGCTCAACTTCTACTTGTGGTGCAAAAATCACCACTTTCTCATGTGTTTTCCATACCGTGTGAGACGCAGGTTGATGCCGTCACTATAGCAGTCGCATTTTTCCGTCACCAGTCGGGCGAGACCACATAAACTTGATTTGTAAACCGCTGAATCAACCGTTATGTAAAAAACATACTACTTTTGTTTTCGAAGGCCTTTGTTTGTATATAAGTATTGAACATTTGGTTAAATTTATTTTAAAAGCAAAATCGGAACTTAAATGTAGTCAAACCGATGTTTTTCACCGTCGCTCTGAATGGAACTGCCCACCCGATGACGCTCACCAATCAGTGAAGGTGGACACATTTTGAAATTTACAAACGGAGTCACTTGTAGGGCGCTCGCTTCCAATGTTAAGGCGTGATTATCGTTATCATTTTCAAAAGATGTATTAATTTGCGTTTTAATTGTAGGTGTGTTGGTTGACTGTCAAGGAGAAAAATGACAGAAGAGTCGGCTGTCAAGGTTTGCGTTCGAGTCCGTCCGCTTATAGAGAGGTAAGTTTTAAGACAACAGTTAACTTACGTTGACTAAGTTAGCTAACGTTAACCTGAATTGCAAGTTATGAGCTAACGTTAACTAGCTAACTCTAACCGTTAGCGTTGACGTTACTGAAAAAGTCTTTGTTTCAGTAAGTATTAATAGTTTATCTAACTCTGTTGGCTGATGCTGAGCTTGTAATAATGTGCCTAACGTCTGTGCTTTGGAGTCATTGACCCTCAGTGGTAACGTTACGTTAATCCTTTTCTTCATTTGAATGACGGCTACAAAAAAAAAAAGAATACTTTGGCTAACACTTATAGTAAGAGTTTACACTTTCTAACTAACGTTACGCTGATATTATTGTATTGAAAAAATACACTGCTGAGTTATTTCATTACAAATCTAAACTCCCTTGGTATTTAAGTATTTGTGTGCTGTATTGTGCAACTGCTGTTGATTGATTAAATGAAACTTTACCCTGTTGATGGCTAAAAGTCAGGTGACCTACCATGTTATTACAGTTAGTACTAAGGGGAATTGTCTGTACCAAATCTCTCTAATAGTTGGTGAACAAACATTACTGTCCCTCAGTCATTTGACTGTTGAAGTTGTCTTTTGTCGTTAATAAGATGTGACCTAATTACAACTGACTTTTCAAAATGTGTGTAAAGCAACATTATGTAGGAATTGGCAATGTTGCGTGATCTGGCAACCACACTGTCAAAAATACTGTGTTTCTGCCTCAGGAGTGCTCTGACTGATCGGGCACTGATCATTGTTGGCTGGTATACATTGTAAAGCGTTTAATTGGTGGTCTCTATAGAACCTGATCACAAGAGCTGATGAATAAACACAGGAGGCAGTTTCTGTATGTGCTGTTAAAATGTCACAGCCACACACACACCACAGGACTGACTGCTTTTCACTTGCTGCTAACAGCTGATTATCTTTCCTCCTGCGAATATCAATACAGATTTTTTTTATTACAATGTTATGTGTTGAAAACCTGTATCTTGAAGTTTACACAACGCTGTGGTCCTACCCTCTCACTGGAGTTACATAGTGCAGAAACAAGTGACAGGGGCGTGGAGTGGCTGAGACAGAGACGCCATTCACCCTGTTACAATACACTGTACCATCAAAATGATTTTGAAGCTGTAGTTTTAAGGTCAAAATGTTACATAATGTTGCTTAAAAAATCAAGACCCTCATCTCTGGTCTGATCTCTATTGACTTTTCAGTACATAATAATTGTGGATGTTGTTTGTGAATGAAATGAATTTCTGATTTACTAAACTATTGGCTGATCCTCCTGAATTTTGATCCTCCTGAAGTCATTAGGGACCTTTTTCAGTCACAAATTAATTCACATAGAGCAACACTAACATTTGTATCTTGAACACATTGTGAGAAAGTTGTTGAATCTTGAATGTGTGTCCTTCTTACAGGGAAGAAAGTGCGGAGAGTACAGAGCCCGTCCAGGTGTACTGGAAATCTAATTCGAAATCAATTCATCTGATCGATGATGGGAATTCCAACAAGAGCTTTAGTTTCGGTAGGTTTTGCAGCGTGTCAAGGGTTAAGAAATGGGTTTTCACTTTTTTTGCGGCTCCTTTGAGATATTTGCTATTGAGTTTTATAGCAATATAAATCTACTGTACATTCATTTTGCTCCTCTACCATTCACAGATCGGGTGTTTGCTGCTGAAGAAACAACCAGTCAGCTGTATCAGGGCATTGCAAAGCCTCTGGTGGTTTCCTCTGTGGAAGGATACAATGGTATGTAATGGAAACTGAATGTAGTGAGACCCATCCTGTTGTAAAGTGTTGTTCCATATTCTTGTATTGTTTTGTTATGTATAACTATTCTGTGCTTGATCCACAGGAACCATATTTGCTTATGGGCAGACATCCTCTGGAAAGACTTTCACCATGATGGGGAGTGATCTTATTCCTGGAGTGATTCCTCTGGCTGTAGAAGATGTCTTCCAAACTATGAAAAATGTAAGAATTGTATGACATGTTTGAAAAATGCTGTAGTCTGTTGTGAAATCACTGTTTATTCTAACTAAATTACTTCTTTTTTGCCCAAAGTGTCCAAAGAAGGAGTTCCTTCTCCGGGTTTCTTACATGGAAATCTACAACGAGACTGTGACTGATCTGCTTGTTGACAGCTGGAAGAGAAAACCTCTGGAAGTCCGAGAGACAATCAATGTGAGTGGGCTATTTGGACGTTTTCATTTTGATGGTATTTTTGCAAACCTTTTTAGGTTTGTACTGATATACTTTTCTGCCTATTTTGATTGTGACTTGACAATATCTGTGCAGAAAAACATTTATGTGGCTGACCTGACTGAGGAACTGGTAACAAATCCTGAACAAGCCCTGGCCTGGATTCGGAAAGGAGAAAGTAAGATCTGATTTTATGACTGAATAGATAGCTAGAATTACTTTATTGATCCCAGACTGGGAAATTATTTTATTTGAATTGATTATAACAGTCGTCCCTTCACAGTATGCACTACTACAACCAATATGCTTTCTGCCCAATCTTCCTCTTTAGAGAACCGTCACTATGGAAAAACCAAAATGAACCAGCGGAGCAGCCGCTCACACACCATTTTCCGAATGGTAAGCAAGACCACAACATGCCGTAACTTGTAGGATTCTGGTGAGATGTCGATTTTCTCATGATTTAATTTTTACTTAGATCTTGGAGAGCAGAGAGAGGAGTGACCCAGCATCTGGTGAAAATGCTGATGGAGCCATTATTGTGTCTCATTTGGTAAGCTAACATCTTCTTTCAGTACTGACCTTTTTTCAATCTTTCTATTAACTCCACTTTCTGACTGTATCATTGTTTGTGTTTTGATATTGATTTGGTCAATTTTGCCTTGTCCTCTAGAATTTAGTCGATCTAGCTGGATCTGAGAGAGCAAGTCAAACAGGAGCTGAAGGTAAGGTGGAGTTAAATATATAGACAAAGTTAGTGTATACTATAATACATGATATTACAATAATCTATTCCTTTTGATGTTACAGGCACACGCTTCAAAGAAGGTTGCAATATCAATCGCAGCCTGTTCACGCTTGGACAAGTGATCAAGAAACTGACAGATGAAAGCCAAAAGTGAGTAAAAAGTGAACAAGCAGTGCACTAATAGCAACATTTTCTACTTGTGTTAACACCACTCTGAATTATACAATTCATATGTCCTATAGCGGTTTGGTTTTACCGGTACTTTGTACCTTTAAGATAATCTTTATTATCAACCAGTGTTTTTTGCTCTTACTGCACACTTAGCTTAAAGTAAGAGTTCTCTAAAATATTCATATTTGCTCCTTTCCAAGAGTGAAATGAGAAGCTGGAACTATTCCTTGAAATACAGCATTGCATCTATCCATAAAGTAACTCTGGTAGCTGTGGTAACAAACTCAATTCAATAGATTCTTATAGTCAAAAGACCAATAAAACCCAGAACACTAAAACTCTCAATATACTAATTTTGAGGTTAAAATTATGAAGTTGAATGAGTAGTCTTCCTCATTTAATTTAAAATGGCTCCAGAGTTGTACAGGATCACAGACAAATTATTATCAATTAGGAGTCAAAACTGTCTCCTGGTTATATAAAGGTAAATGATGGAAAGGAAGAACAAAACATTTGAAAAACAACTAATTAATAGGACTATTTATATGTTTTGAACATTGGCTCAATATCGTTCTGTGTCTTCAGGGGTTTCACCAACTACAGAGACAGTAAGCTAACCCGCATCCTACAGAATTCATTGGGTGGGAACGCTAAAACTGTCATCATCTGTACCATCACTCCTGTCGCCCTAGACGAGACCCTCAGCACTCTGCAGGTTGGTGAAATATGCAGATGTAATACTCAGGACTGGACAATGCATTACTATTATATCGTTAATGTGATATGACACTAGATATCATCTTAGATTGAGACTGAGATATCAAAACAGATGTTTCATGAAAACAAACAAAAACAAATGTTCTAATAGTTTGCCAGCACTGCAAAGAAAATGAAGAACGACCCTCATGTGACAGAGGTGTCTGATGACGGGGCTCTGCTCAAAAGGTACCGGAATGAGATCGTCGACCTCAAGCGAAGACTTCATGAGGCAAGTATCATCCGTCTTTTTCTCTCTTAATTCGTGTTCCGTCTCACCTATCCGTTCAAGTTGCATGACTGCAGCACTTTCTACGCACTGACATGTGGATGACCTCCCCACAGGTTTCTTCAGCCACACACACAACAGCCACAGAGAAGGAGTTTCTCGCCCAGCTGCTCCAAGAAAAGGACCAACTCCAGAGAGAACAAGAGGACAGGATCAAAAACCTTACGAAACTGATCATCACCAGCTCAACCCTGGTTCCTGTTCACAAGGTAAATTATGACACAAAGCTGGAGTTGGAGAGCAGCTTTCTCTACATAATGTTCATCTTAATGATGATGAACGTTTTCACTTCAAGATGCCAAAACGCAGAGTGACATGGGGAGGAAAGATGATCAGACTGGCCCGTCCGTCGGCCTGTGGTGTTGGCTCATCTGACCTCAGCTTTGCAGACCCTTTAACTCGGAAGAGGAAAGCAGACCGCTCCTGTTTAATGGAGCTAGGTGAAGGTAAGGAGGAACACAGTGTATGCATTCTGCAAATCAAAATCAATCTAATAATTCCAATCAGACAATCACTTTAATGCATACATTGTATACTTTAACAGAAGATGAGAGCTTTGACTCACACTGGGATATTCCTGATGAGCCATCAGATGAAATGGAGATAAATCAGAGTTATGTGACTGTTCGAAGTTTCGGAGACAGGTGAATGCCCTAATGAGTTTATTTTTCCTTCTTTGTTTTAGTTAGTTAAATACATGACATTTATATATTATCTTGTCTTTAGTCCTAAAGACTTCGTGTCTCCAGACCGGATGCATGACCTCTCAGGGAAAGTGTCCAACCTTGAGCAGCAGCTGGAAATGGAGACCCATCAGAAAAAGGAGGCCTTGGAAAAGTTACAAACATTAGATGGAAAAGTTGCAGAGCTGGAGCTGCAGCTTCAGACAGAGGCCCAGCAGAAGCAAGAGTTCCTGGAGAAAATACAGACAGCAGAACAGAGGGCAGCTGAGCTGGAGCTGCAACTGCAACTGCAAACAGAGGCCCTGGACAAACACGAAACCCTGGAGAAAATACCGATGGCAGAAGAGAGGATGGCTGAACTAGAGCTGCAGCTGCAAACAGAGTCCCAGCAGAAAAATGAGACTATGGAGAAAATAAAGATGGCAGAAGAGAGGATGGCAGAGTTGGAACTGCAACTGCAGCTGCAAGCAGAGGCCCTGGAGAGACACGAAATCTTAGAGAAAACACCGATAGCAGAAGAGAGGATAGCTGAGCTGGAGCTGCAGCTACAATCAGAGGCCCAGCAGAAGAATGAGACCCTGGAGAAAATACAGATAGCAGAAGAGAGGGTTGCCGAGTTGGAGCTGCAACTGCAAATGCAAACAGAAGCCCAGCCGAAACATGAGCCCCTGGAGAAAATACAGATAGCAGAAGAGAAGGTGGCTGAGCTGGAGCTGCTGCTGCAAACAGAAGCCCAGCAGAAACACGAGGCTACAGAAAAGGTGGAGATGTTGGAGTTCCGAGTGGCAGACCTGGAGAGACAGCTGGAAGAGCAGAGCCACATTCCAAGTGAAACTGAACAGGTGTGCTGGATAAACCTTCTCTGAATTGTTTCGATCTGGCTCGGTTGTGCTTGCTGACATTTGCACTAATCTTACTGACTTATGTTCCAGATGAGAAGAGAGTTTGCAGAGACCATCCAGCTGTGTGAAACTCTGGCTTCAGAGAAGGTACTGTCACAATTTAGTAGCTTGATTTGCTTATGTAAACAGAAAACCCAGTGTTCACTGATCTTCTGTATAAGATTGCATGAGAAAAGAAGGAAACTATTTCAATAACAAAGGGGTTTATTCAAGCTACATAGGGGCAGTGCATCTCAGGTATAAATGCTTACCGCTGTTTAAATTGACGAAGCTGTCAAATGTTTACAGGACACGGTCGTTGGTGAGCGAGACTACCTGAAAGAAGAGCTGGGGATGTTCATAGAGCAGATTCAGAGTCTGGAGAAAGCGAACGCTGCTATGTCACAGGAGCTGCAGGAGAAGAGAGAGACGGACGAGTTTGAGTCTCTGGAGGAAGAGTTCAGGAAGGAGCACGAGGTGAAGTTACTGACTTATCTCCATCAGACGCTACTTAAAGTACTAAGATTAACGGATGGAAGAGAGATGGGTTTGAATTTGTCTGTTATGAATTTTATGTGTTCACACTTTTTGTTTTGTCTTCCAGAACAAGTTAAAAAATGAAATATCTCGCTTGAAGAAGGCAGTTGAATCCTCTGAGCTCCAGTGCCTGGAGCTTCAGGTAAGATGACATGCTGTGGATTTCCTCCACGGACTAATAAGATCTGGGGAAAATATATGTATTTTTTAAACAAAAGATCATTGATAACTATTACAAACCAGACCATTGAAGTGTTGCAGGTTCTTTGAATGTTCTTTATTTTTGTTTTTTCTAGAACAAGCTTGAAACTCTGACTGAGGAGCTAAAGAAGAAAAGTGACTTTGCAGAGGAACTTCAGACTATGGTACACATGTTTTTAAACATTTCATAGAAGATACAATATGGAGCCAGTCAACAAAATTATTATTTTAGTAGAGATGACAGAGAGGCAGACGCTGTTGGACGAGGTTGTCATTAAGCAGACTAATTATGTTTTGTTGCCTCCACGCAGAGCGGTAAGGACTTGGTGCAGGAGGTGGCAAAGCTTCGCCGCTCTCTGGATGATGCTGAGGGGCTCAGCAGAGACACAAAGAAGGAATGGGCTTTCCTGCGCACTGAAAACATCGCACTGGAGGAGAGAGTTGTAAGTGGGATTAACACAAAATATACTCAATTGATGAAGTATTACTACAAGATAGATTTCACAGTAGTATACATCATAGATGTATGTTTTCTGTGTTCTGTACTGCTGACATCAAGACCAATATCTATGTGGTTTTTCTGACCATGGTCTCCTTTGCAGGTCACTCTATCTGTCAACCATGATAAGCTGGACAATGAGGTAAACAGCCTGCGCTATCAACTGGAGACGGAGAAGTCGCGCTTCAGAAAGATGCAGACAGATCTCCAAAAAGAGCTGAACGTTGTGTTTGACGAGAACACCAAGCTCACCACTCTTCTGGATGGAAAAGTCCCAAAGAGTAGGTTTTAGATTGAAGTGTTTATATAATGAACCTCCGATAAATTACTCTATAAAATAATGTAACTTTTGCATACAGTGTGTGAAATCAGGTGGGAAGTATCTGATGTTCTCTGTCTCCAGATCTGATCGACAGTGTGGAACTTGAGAGAACGGTGTCTAACCTTAACAAAGAGCTGACAGCGGCTCGTGAGGCAGAGGAAGCCCTCAGAGCTCAGCTGGAGGAACTGTCCTCATTCCAGGCCCTCCCAGAGAAAGTGGACAGTTTGACGAAGCAGGTCAGTCCTACAAAAATCCTCTTATGGACTGTGTTATTTGAGATAGTGAGCATGTTGCAAGTAGTGATGTGATTTCATTCTGTGTTGCCTCAGGTGTGTGAGTTGACCGAGGAGCTGTGTGCTGTTCAAACTCAGAGAGACGGCCTGCTCTCAAGTCAAGCTCAGTGTCGGGAGGAAGCTCAGCAACTCAGAGACTTCCTGCAGACATCCCAGGATGAGATTCTGAAAATCCAAGCAGACTGTAGTGCTGCTGCACTGAGGGAGAAGGAGCTGAGTGAGCAGTGTGCTGATGCGACACAGCAGCTGGATGCACTTCGCTCAGACCTGGAGCAATCTGATACCGAGAAGAGTCAGCTCATGGCTACTATGGAAGAGATGGTCTATAAAGTAAGTTATGGAACTTAAATATGGGGGCTGTGTGATCATGATTTAACCTTTTGTTAGCTTTGAAATCCTAAAATGTTTCAGGATAAAGAAAAAGAAAATGGTCCTGACTCCTGATGACCTTACTTTGGCCTTCATCATCCATGTTTAGATATGTTGGCTATGTGGTTATGGCAGTATGTGCAGGCAGAAGCATTGCAAATCTGGAAGTAACCAGGCTGAAATGGTGCAGTTAACTTAATATTAATTTCCTTCTAGTTTAAGCTTTATCTTTTTGAATCAGTGTTTGCATCATGAAAAATAAGGTGTGTCAATGTCGATTGCTCAGATACAAATTTAAATTTCAAATGTATATTAATCTATATAATTTCAAATATATACGGAAATATAACCATTGGATCAAACTCCGTATCAGCAGATATCTGATATTAAAAGGATCATTCAATACTGAGTCAAAAACACATATTTGTTTTTGGTGTGAGTTATTGAGTTTCAGAGATTTCAGTCATAGACGAATATAATCGAATATAATCGTATTACATGGCACTTGACTTGTGGTGCTGCTGCTGAGCAGTTTCATGTAGGAACTACTTTCTGTCTACACCCGAATCACTGCGAGAAAGCAAGTGGCATCTACTCAGTCCCAGAGATTGAGGCCCAAAACTTCTACCACAAAATCATGGTAATTTTTTTTCTTTCAGCTGCAGGAGAGTGAACAACACAGAGCGTCACTGGAAGAAAAACTAAATGAGATGCAGCAGCTGATGAAAGATTTGGAGGAGAAGCTTGCTGACAGTGAAACTTCCAGAAGCACGGAGGAGGAGATCAGTAAAGAACTTCAAGAACAGGTATGATATGACATTACTTATCAAGTCAGAACTTTGCTGGATGTTAACTTTCCTCCAGTTAGTTTTTGGATTTAGAACTGTAGATCAGTTAAGTAGTAATACCATAAATATGTAGCTCAGTGTTTTTATTTGGTTAATTGCAGGTGAATCAGCTGACTGAAGAGCTTCAGTCTGTGCGAGCTGAGGGAGAACAGAATGCTGGTGCTCAGGCGTCTGCAGAGGAGCTGGAGAAGCTGCTCGCTACAGTTACATCTGTCACTGCAGAGAGAGACCAGCTCCGGACGGACCTCCAGGAAAATGTGCAGATGGTGAGTGACTGGATCGCTTTTTTTAACCTTAAAATTACAAAACGAATCCCATTACATCTCTTAAACATTCTCTCTCTCTTTCTCTTTTTCTCTCCTGTTCTCCTGATACTTTGTGTATTTGTAGTTAACACAGCTGTAACCTGTCCCTGTTCAAAATGACTTTAGTCCAAGTGTTGTTTTTTTTATTTACATTACGCTTATGTGTCTTATTTTTAGGCTGCAGAGACACAAGCTCTTCTACAGTCTCTTCAAGACGACCTCCAAGAGCAGAAGCAGAAGATCTCTGATCTGATGAAACTCAGTGAGCAGAAGGAATCTGATGTGAGTTTAAATGGTAGTGAGGCAGCTTAACTAATTCTTCATTGTCAGTGATCTGACTGCTAGTTGAAAATCTGCCCAACAGATGCTGAGTCTGACACAGGAGCTTCAGAGTATGCGAGATGAGAAAGAGACTCTCCTGACGGCCGATGTTCAGAGCTCTGCAGAGGAGATGGAGACGCTCCAATCTACTGTGGCTTCTCTCACTGAAGAAAGAGACCAGCTCAAGATGGACATGCAGGAGAATGTGGAGATGGTGAGTTACCGCATGGCTACTTTGACCGTCCAGATATTAAAAATGCATTTATTTCCATCAGCATTGTCGGGCCTATGATGTTTGTTTTCATCTCTACATGTCAAATTAAAGTACTTTTGTTTTTACCAAACAGATGATTGAGAATCAGGACGAGCTGAGAGCAGCCCTGGAGAGGAATCGTGAACAGAAAGAGCTGATCAAACAGCTGGAGGCTGCTCAAACATCCCAACAGGATGGTCCTCCCAGGGAGATCAGTCCACAGCTTGAGGAGCTGCAAACACATGTAAGACCTTCTTGATTCATCAAGAAAACTTAAAAATCTTATACAATGCCATGACTTTACTTACTTCAGGTTTTAAGGTATTCATTGTAAAATATGATATTTTTTCCCCTCTACAATAGCTGAAGACTCTGACTGTGGAGCTCGAGAGTATGAGGGCCGAGAGAGACGGTCTGCTCTCTGAGAAGGAAGCCAGCTGTCAGACGTCCACAGAGGAGATGGAGAAGCTGCTGAGCAGAGTGACGTCTCTCAGTGAGGAGAGAGATCAGCTGCAGGAGACACTGGAGGGACTGAAACAGGAGAAGCAGCAGCTCAAAGCCGAGCTGGAGGACAGGATGGAGATGGTATGTTGACACTATTTCTTCATAAGTGCGATTATCTCATTTATATTTAATCCCAGTCGGCCCAGAGGAGACAATTAAAAGTAATATGTTTTCTGTCGCAGGTTGCACTGGCCCATGGTGGGTTCAACCAGCCAGAAATGCTGTCATCAGAACTCCAAACACATGATGTGACAGTAACCCAACTTCAGCAAGAGGTAATAGCAGTTCTTATTGTCTTATTGAACAAAATCCATAATAAATGTATCTTAACAAATGTTTTGTATGTATTAGGACTGCAACATATCATTATTTCCATTATTGATAAATCTGCACATTATTTTCATGATTAATTAATTACTCTTTTTATATAATATGTCAAAAAATAGCACACACAAAAAATAAAAAAAATAAAAATTTCTAAATAATTTTGTTGTCAAACCGACAGTTTAGATTTTTGCTTGAAAATGACTTAAACGATTAATCAATCATCAAAATAGTTGCTAATTGATTTTCTTTTGATAGACTAATAATGTTACTGGATAATCCTATCGTATTTAAGTGTTCTATGTCTTATTCCTTACATTTGGTGACATTACAAATCTTTCAAAACTCTGGTGTTTAGTTTTAAATGCTTAAATTATAGAATGTTGCCGTTTTCCTCCCTAGATAGAACAACTACAGGCAACTCTACAGGCCGTCAGTGAGCAGAAGAGCCAGCTGGAAGGTGATCTTCTGCGAAATATGGAGATGGTGAGGATGAAGTTGTTTTTTGTCAAACTGATGTCTTTGGAATTTAAGTAAAATCCTAATGTCAGTGATATTAAATGGTTTACACTCACACATTTCTCTATATTTTCCAACTTTTTTTTAGGCTACAGAGACTCAAAGCCTTCTACATTTATGTCAGCAGCAGCTCCAAGAGCAGAATCAAAGAAACATTGACCTGGAAAGATTAAACCAAGAGAGGCAAGCTCAGCTGGAACAACAGGTCTGTCCCTTGCAACATATGTCACTAAAGCTTTATGTTGAGTTGTATTTTACCCCCTTTTGATGTTCTTTTGAATTATAAATTGTTCTCTTATTTTAGGTTGCAGAGACTCAGAGTCTTCTACATTCTCTTCAAGAGGAGCTCCAAGAGCAGAAGCAAAGGAGCTCAGATCATATGATACTCTGTGAGCAGAAGGAATCTGACTTAGAGCAGCAGGTGAATTGAAATGCTACCAAAGTATATGTTTAAGTCTGATCTTTATTGTCAGTGTCCTGACTGCTAGTTGGAAATATCCCCTTTTAAACAGATGAATACTTTGACTGAGCAGCTTGAGAGTGCACGAGCAGACAGGGATGCCCTGTTGTTTGAGAAGGAAGCCGGCTCTCAGACATCCACAGAGGAGATGGAGAAGCTGCTGAGCAGAGTGTCGTCTCTCAGCGAGGAGCGAGATCAGCTGCAGGAGACACTGGAGGGACTGAGACAGGAGAAGCAGCAGCTTAAAGCCGAGCTGGAGGACAGGATGGAGGTGGTATGTTAACATGCCTTTTTGTGAATTAAAATGCTGGTGTATCCCGTCCATTTCGCAAGAATCTGGTTGCAATTTTGGGGATAAATGCTAAGGAATTTTAGCATCTATGTCTGTGTACATACAGAAGACTTGCATATGTACTGGAGGAAACATTTTTAAAAATATTAAAAAATATATTGAATGCCTTTTAAACCTTGTGCAAGGTCACATTGTTTTCCCTCTGTGTTTCTAGATGCAGTGTGAGTTCCAGCAGCAGCTCAGCTCTGAGCCACAGTCGCTGAAAGAAGAACACGAGGAACAGCGACTTCTGCAGGTTAGATCATCGTGCTCACCTCACCTGATCATTGTGACATTTTTACATTTTGGTTTCATTTTACCCTCAACAGGCTTTTGAGCCAGAAGGTTGAACAAGAATACAACCCGCTCCATTGTTTGTCTCTCTATGTCTGCACTGAACTATGGCGTTATTATGGATTTTCAGTTTATATTGTTGCTCATGCATGTATTAATTTGACTTATACTGAAAAGCTTCCCTGTGTGGTGTTTCAGATCCAACAGCTGGAGGAACAACTGGAGAAAACAAAGGAGGAGACAACACAGATGAAGTCTGACCTTCAAGAAAATGTAGAACTGGTGAGTCATTTTTGACTCATTATTTATTTTTATATTCTTTTCATGATTTATTGTTTAGTCTTTGAATTATTTGATAATAAAATTGTGAAAAAATGGAATTTGAAGTTTTGTCAAAGTAAACGTGGAAGTCTTCACAGTGATTTTGTTTTCGACGTTATGATTCTAAACTATAATATATTGTATTTATTGTCATTTGTTGTAAGAAAAACAGCAAATTGCCACATTTGCATTCATTTTGGCTTGAAAAATGAACCCATTAAGATGGCATGTAACGTGAGCATATCCCTCCAATATCAAAAGTGTTGATAATAGTAATCCATAGTTTGTTGGATTACTCAGAATATTGTTGCAGCTGTAGTAAAGAGACAGCTGAAAAGTTGTTGATGGTACACTGTTGACTTTGTTATTGCGCTCTTCTTTTTTAGTGACTCTGTAAAGGAAATATCTTTACTTTTATGCTCTTGTGGTGTTAATATCTTTTAGATGATTGAGAACCAGGAGGAGCTGAGGGTGTCCCAGGAAAAGATCAAAGTCCTACAAGATGAGATCAACATGCTGAGGAGCCAAAAGGCTGAGCTGGAGAGCAATGGAGAGATTACTTTCCAGTCACAGGAGCTCCAAAACCAGGCAGGACTACATTTTTATATGTAAAGAAGAAGACACAGAATGAACCTGCTGTCTAATGTGCTTGAATTTTTGATAATTATCTCTCCACTCTATCCTGACAGATCCAAATCCTGACTAAGGAGCTCGAGACTGTGCGAGCAGAGAGAGATGGTCTCCTGTCTGAGAGGACGGCCGATGCTCAGACTCACAGCGAGGAGATGGAGAAGCTGCTGAGCAGAGTGACGTCTCTCGGTGAGGAGAGAGATCAGCTGCAGGAGACACTGGAGGGACTGAGACAGGAGAAGAAGCAACTCAAAGCAGAGCTGGAGGACAGGATGGAAACACTGCAGTCTGAGGTTTGGAAGAGTTTTGTCATATGTCGCTTCTGTAGCTATGTGTACAGTAGCAAAGTTATCAAAAACGATGGTATAAATCCGTGTTTATAGCACAGATATATCTTTTAATTTTCTAAGTTTGTTGAGCATATACACAAAGGAGATCATTTAAAATCAAGCTGCAATGATTTATTGATAAGTTGTCAACAATGGAATTAATGGCAAACTAATTTTACATTTGATGAATCAGTTTTTTAATATTTTAATATTTTCTGGTTTCTTTTATTCCTTGATGACACTAAACTGAATATCTTTGGGTTGTGGACAAAACAAGACATTTGAGGTTTGCGCTTTGGGGACACACTGATCGACCATTTTCTGCCTTTTTATAGACAAACAACTAATCAATTATTCAAGGAAATAATTGACAGATTAATCAACAATGAAAACATTTGTCAGAGTTTATTTTTACACTGTATAATGTCCTGCTTAGTACAAAGCTTGGTCACATTTCATAAAGAACGAAAGTACTAAGAATGCATCATATATCAAAAGACGTGGCTTCAAGCGGTGATGTTACACTCTGGTGAAATAAACGGATAATTTCAGGATTTGATGGGAGTTTCTTACCCATGTGCCATCAAAAATGTCTCCTGTGTTTGATGTATTTTTCCAAATATTTGGAAATTTCAAATGAATAACGGACCTTTTTCTGCTTCAACAGAGTGTCCAGCTGAGTGTGTCTCTACAGACTATCACTGAGCAGAAGAAGCAGCTGGAAGATGATCTGCAGCTCAACATGAACGAGGTGAGGCCACTGCTCATCACGATGTCCTCCTTGGCTGTAATTAAACCGCTTTTTGGCAGTTTTGTACCTGGTGGTTTTTAAGAATATTGCCCAAATCATTTTGTGACCATTATCTCATGGATTTTTACTGTTGAATAACCTTTTTTGCTATTTTTCATTTTACTATTATTCAAGCCTGATTACGTGTTTATTTGTTTGGCAAAAGGCTTCAACAGCACAAGAGCATCTGAAGTCAGTCCAAGAGGAGCTGTGTGAACTGCAGCAGATCAACTCTGATCTGGAGAAACTGCAACAGGAGAAGGAATGCTCTTTAGATCAGCAGGTTAGTGTCAATATAATTATAATTAAACACTTCTTCGTAGCAGGTTGATCCTTTTAACTGTTCCCTTCTTCACAGATAAGGACTTTGACTGAGAAACTGGAGAGTGTTGAGGCAGAGAGAGACGGTCTGCTCTCTGAGAAGGAAGTCAGCTGTCAGACGTCCACAGAGGAGATGGAGAAGCTGCTGAGTAGAGTGACGTCTCTCGGTGAGGAGAGAGATCAGCTGCAGGAGACACTGGAGGGACTGAAACAGGAGAAGCAGCAGCTCAAAGCCGAGCTGGAGGACAGGATGGAAACACTACAGTCTGAGGTTTGTTGGATAGCTTGATGTCTTATTGAGGGCTGCACACATTTGGATTACAAACTGTTTAGCACATAGCTGAAGTTCAAGCGACAATAATAAAACCTCTTTAAAACCGCTCCTTACCTCACAGATTTGGACTCTATCTGAGAAACTTGTCAGCGTTGAAACCGAGAGAGACGGTCTGCTTACTGAGAAGGAAGACGGTCGTCAGACGTCCACAGAGGAGATGGAGAAGCTTCTGAGCAGAGTGTCGTCTCTCAGTGAGGAGAGAGATCAGCTGCAGGAGACACTGGAGGGACTGAGACGGGAGAAGCAGCAGGAGAGAACAGAGCTGGAGGACAGGATGGAAACGCTGCAGACTAAGGTTGGTTTTGGTTTGTGTTTCTCCATTATAACGCAGCTGGAGCAGCAGTGAGGCATCATTGGCAACATTTTTAGCTCGTATCACTTTCAATTTTTCCTCCGAAGAAAGTTCCAATGTTGATGTGTTCCTGAACCTCAGCAATGACTTTAATGGGTATGGTATTAATTGTATAATTGTAATTTAGCTATTAGAAGACGCGCACATTTTTTGTATTAAACTTAGAGGTATATTCACTTAAAAAAGTTTGCTTTCAGTGTCTTACCTATGTTTTTGAGTGATGTGATTTATCTCGGCAATTATTATCAAGTAGACACTTCTTGTCTCCATGCCTCTTCTAACACCTGTCATCTGTGATGCACGCTCTAAATGACCCATCACTGTCTCTGTTGTTACTGTCAGATGCAGCAACTCAACCAGCAGCTTCAAATGTACACAGAGAAGCTAACTCGTGCTGAAGCTGAAGCCCACGCCTCACAGCAGGTTTGTCAGCAGTCCTAAATACATATTAGTATTTTTCCTGGTTTTTCTGTTTTAGTTTTTTTTAATTACCTTTTTGTAATCGGGCTGTCTGATGTCTCTGATGTTGAAAATGATTATCCTCAGAATTTTAGTACCATCATGTATATGGATGGCAGGATGATGGAAAAATGGGTTCTTGAGAATAAAACTCGTCTGCATTTTCTATAAAGGTTCTGCAGAGATGTCTGAAGAGGCAGATTATAATCTTAATATATCTTTATCCAGAGAAGAACCATAAACATACTGGACTATTGAGGGATATTTTTATGACGAATATTTTTTTCTTTTTCTTTCAGTCACTCAGTAAAGCAAACTCGACAATCTCGGCACTCCAAGAACAGCTGAGCACCAGAGGAGTCAAGGAGACAATTTCATCACGGCTGCAGGACTCTACGGGGCAACTTCAGGTAATTCCATTTATACATTTTTATCAATCAGCAGCTGAATGACAAAAATATTCCAACATTCTTAACAGTTCAGTAAAACGCTAACAGCACTGAACTATAATTGCAGGAGTCCTTTAGAAGATTCCAGCACTTCATAGACACTTGTTCGAAGTTTAACTCCCATATGGACAAGACCCTGAGAGTAGAGAAGCACCCCTCTCTAATCCCTCTACCAAAAGCCACCATGAACACCTACAGCGCTGTCTGTAATATGGGACAGCAGAGTCTTCAAAGCCTGGGCCACATACTGGTAAATCTAAAAAAGACTTCCACTTGAAATTTCACCGATGTCTTATCTTTTAATCATGTTATAAATTGAAAACCTTTTACTCTCTGCTTCCCCAGGCTCACCTCCAGCCGCAGGCACAAATCTACAGGAGTCTATTTGAGGAGCTGGTGAAGAAAGATTTGGCCGTTTTTGAGGTGAGGCGTCAGCACGACCTGCTGCTGTGCAGAGTGCAGGCACCCAGCGACTCTGCCAAGGACGAGGACTTCAGCACACTCTTGGAGCACAACCTGACTGAGCTGCTGGACAAGAGGCAGCTGTACCTGCAGGTGAGCTTATAGGTGATGTAATTTTTTTCAGGCGACACAGATAGCAACAATTATCTGGTTTGCACGGTCAATACCAATAAGATTACTTGTAATTTTACATTTTCAATTCAAAAGAATTTCCATGCTGTTCATGCAGACGTGAGTGTATTTCACGGCTCTAATAAGATTTATGTTAAAATTGCAATTGCCTTTTCTTTCTGAAACTGTAAAAACAATCCAAACCAGTGACCACATGTTTGGCTCTCTAGTCTTTTACTGCTTCGCCTTCTTTAAAGGTGCATACATCACCACTGTTTTGGCTTCAGATAATCGGCTCTATTTAACTTCAACATCAATCCATATCTCAAAGAAATCTTTGAGCTGCAGAAACCCTGGGTGGGAATTTAAAGATATCCTCCCTTCTAATTGAACTCATTGTTGCAGACAGATTTTCAACAGCTGTGAGATGACAGGATATGTTGTGTATATGTGTCCTCTTCCTCAATATATTTGTATGAATTTCTCCAACATAACTGTACTAAACCTTTTGTGACGATTCTGTTGGTTTTGTAGAAAATGGCCCGCATTTTGGAGAAGCTCCGGTCCAACATGGCTTGCTTCCCCAGTGAGCTGTCATCTGAGGCCAAAGAGAGGGAGAGGTTCAAGGACCAGCTGCAGACTGCAATGGCCAAGGAGCCGGATAACTACAGCGGACTCGACGGCATCCTGAGCTCTGAGCTGGAGCGCAGATCTGCAGTGGTGCACGGCAGGAAGATGACTCTACAGGTAGAGTTTAGCTGCCTTAAAGGGTCAAGTATGTATTGCAATGACGTTTTCTCTTGTCTTTCTAATGTTATATCTTTCACCTGACTCCTGCAGAGCATCATTAGTGACCACGATCGTCTGTGTCAAGAGCTGAAGTCACTGGAGGCTCAGGCTGATTCTCGACTCAGAGAGGAGAAAAGCAAGAGTTCGACTCTGCTGCAGGCGTCACAGGGAGCTCCTCTGAAAACAGAGCTCTCCCAGCTGAACGACAACCAGCAACTTGTTCTTCAGCTCCAGCAAACTGAAGAAAAAGTAAAAGTATGTCTGCCATATCTTTTTGTCTTTTTTTGTTTACATTTTTTCTCATTATCATATACATTGTAGTATATGTTGACTTATTCCCACATACACTGTCCTGAAACCTGTCTATCTGCAGATGTTGACAAGACTTTTTTCTGTCTTTCAGGTTCTGTCTGTTCAAAACGATCAGCTGCGTGATGCTCAGATCAAAGCCAACAACAGGGTGTCCAACCACAAACAGGCTACGCAGCTCCTGCAGACGGAGCTGCAGGACAGCCGTGCACAGGTGGAGGAGAAAGAGAACACAATCCAAACTCTGAGGAACAAACTGCGAGAGTCTGAGGTTCGTCTAAAGGCTTGTGACATACTTATACTAATTATACTTTGAGGTTATTTACTGTGATTTTGTAGTCTACAATATGCTTTGACTTATGCTGAGTGGCCTTTTTGAATATGTGTCTCTGGTTCAGAAAAATGTCCCACCCACTGCTGTTGAGATGGAAAACCTCCGGAAAAAAATGTTCAAAATGGAGGTGGAGCTGACTTCAGCTTCTGATAAACACCAACAAGAGTAAGAGTCCTTTAGATGCTCTCTTTGTTTCTTCTTCTGTTTTTGTCTTTTTATCAACTGCTGAATTGGTTGTTGTAGTCAGGGATTCTTTGGTTACCTTCTGTTGAGCTGTTTCATAATGTGCCTGCAGATGGTTAAAAAAACGTTTCTGTCATGTTAGTAGTTGTTTGTTGAAAAGTTGATTGGTATATTTGTTTCATGTTTGACTGTTCTGATTTTCTCAGGATCCAGAGGATGACCACACTACTGAATGAAAAGGAACATTCAATGAGGAAGCTGAAGGAGGCCTTGAGGAAATCACAGCAGCAAGGAGAGGAGTCATGTAAGTCACCAGTGTTTGTCTATGTGTTGTGTTTATCTAATTTAACATGACACGTGTACGCTATACAATTTTATTTTTTATAGTTTATTGAAGCTAATGAGGTTGTGTCTTTCAGCTTGTTTTTTTCAAAATTCAAGCATGGAAGTGTATTTGTAACCCACTTAAAGGGAAAATAACAGTGTGGCCATGTTGAATTCAGTCCTGCAGGGTGAAGACCTTCATGCCCGACTGACCGACCCCAGAGGTGGAGTGATCAAGAGCAGCATTATGCTGGAGAAAACCAAACTTGAGGAGGAAATCAAACAGCTTCGTCTGAAAATAACCGGGTTGGAAAGGTAACCAGTTTGAAGATTCATTTTCATGAGACCAATTATATTATCTGTTCTTGCTCTGACATCTGTTCTCCTGTTCCATCAGCTCGGTGTCCAGTCAGCAGGCAGAGATCAGCAAGTGGAAGAGCAGAGCCATCAAGTTAAAGGTGAAGACCAAGAATGACAACCCTTCCCCACCCTGCACTCCCACCAAGAGAGGCCTCCCCATGACCTCAGACACCTCCAACTTCCTCAACTCACCCAAGAAGTTCCTGGTTACTCCCAGGAAGGTCCTGGACTCTCCCAGGAAGGTTTTGGAGTCCCCCAGGAAGCTGCTGGACTCTCCAAAGACCAGTCTGCTCGACTCGCCCAAAAGCAGATTCTTTGATGTGGGTGGAAGCTCAGAGTTGCTGTCCAGATCCTGTCCCAAGCAGTTCTTTGATAACTCAAGCCTTGGAACCATTCCAGGTAAGCTGCTTGTAAAGTTCACCTCGCTGTTCAGCTGCTCGTCTGGCCGTCTTAACGTCATAAAGACCTGAGCTGTTTGTTTTGCCAGAGGTTTCCAATGTTCCTGACACATCAGATGCAGAGATGGGTAACTGCTGTAATATCACTGTGTGTTTGGGTCACTGAGGGGTCACTAACAGAAGCATGAGGTGTTGGGACTTCACAGGTCTTCACTGAGCCTTGAAACTTAAATCAGGACTGATGGATGAATTAACTTTTTCTTTTGACCTAAACAGGCAGAAAGAAAACTGCCAACAGAAAAGCTCATTTACCCCGTAGTACATTTGGGCGGGTGGGGACAGGAAAAATATTTGTAATGACAAAAAAAAAAATACACCTAGTGAGCCAAGAGAGATGTCAAGTTATAAGTGCAAGATAAGCGAAACATTTTGAGATCCTACACACAAGTTTCAAGTACGACTGCTTAGCTAAAACAGGGTTTCCAAATGTCTTTGAAACACCCAAGTTTAGAGTATGTACAAGAAGGGTGGTACTTTATCATGTGATGGAATGATTCGATAACTTAACACAATTGTTTATTAACTGAATGTAAAAGTCAGAAATCACACAAATGCCAACTTCTACATAATGTTGCTTTTAAGAAGAAAAATAATCATGGAAATCTAATTTGACTCACATGTGCAACAGGGTTACTGACAGATGGAGACCACTAGGATTTATTGTATTATGTGTACATACAGTTTTGTCTTATAATGGTCTCGTGTTGCAGATGCAGCTGTGGGTGCAGACAGGAAGGAGGAGTGGTGGCCTCAGTCTCCAAAGCAAGAGGACATGTGTAAAACCCAGTGAGATGTCCCACATGTGCAATATTTTATATGTCTTAATGTGTTTATCTTTTCAATGTTCTATGTTTAGTGTGTGACTAATAAAGTTTGTCTTATCAAGGAGATAAAATTCAGTCAAGTGACTCTGTTTCCATGAGGTAGAGATGAGATACTGAGGTGAGATACTTTAAACTAGTATTATTGCTGTATGCCTCCATGCACCGGTTACACTGCTGTTCCTGAGCTATGGAGTGTTGAATAATGACCAGAAAATGTTTTGCATTGCAGTTGGCTTTTTGGATCTAAAATGTTATAACTTCATAATTGTGTCCTATTGGACATTTGAAGAATGGGAGATACAACATAATGCCTCCATAAGAAGCAAATGATACCCGTTTGTGTCAGTTCTTTCACCACTGCATACACAAGAATAAATAAGCCAGGAAATGCTGTCATTTGTTTTATTTAAATCAAGACATTTGTGCAACCTCACAACATATGAAATCATGTTGGACTGCGACAGGAACACAGATCCAGTACAAATACTATAAAATTAGATAGTAGGGAGGAACCGACACATTACTGTCAATAGTTTCTCAGCCTCAATTTCTACGCTGCATTCTTACTTTTGCCTCTTCAGTCATCACAGCCGTATTGAGGAGCGTTATCAGAACATTAAGCAAGGTCCAAAAACTGGTCTAACCATAAAAACAAGGCTCTTTCATGTACAGTTGTTCACATGAAATATGAACATTTAAAATGAAAAATACAGTACAAAAAACAGTCATTCACTGAGTCTGACTGAAAATGTAATAAACCGATTAACTGTAACAATTATTTTTGACTGCTTGAGGGCAAAAAAAAAAAAAAACTGACATGAAACTCTGCTAAAGACAAAATGAAAACTGGACAACAGACTAAAAAAGATCTAAAATGAACTCCCAATACAGCATTATTGTAATTATGTTGCCTTAAACAGATGTAAGGATTTGTTCTGAATGTTTATATTTCTTTTTTTAGTCATTAACATGGTTTATGTTTGGACTGAACATGTTTGTATGCTTTATTTCATCAGATACATGACTATAAACAAAAAAAAGTCACATAGTGACAACTTCTTCCTCTGGCTATGCTGCTATTCCCAACAGCAGCAACTTTAAGTTAATCAGTATAAAAAGGTGTCATCTTAATGCCACACATTTTTATATAAAAATAAAGAATACAGTGAATATATTCTTTGAATATGTCAGATCTTACTGCAGCATCAGAATAAATGGCACTTTCCTCAAAATGTGAAGGAAAAGAGTTTTTACAAAATCTCAGACTGGAGGAAAGCTTCTCTGTTGATCTCTTACCTCACAAATACCAACATTTGGTAAACCCTCATCAGTTTCACCCCGGGGGAAAAAAAACGAATGAATGGTATCAGAAAACTGATATAAAATCACCGACTGACACCGACTTGCAGTCGCACAGTTCATGTTTCTCAGGACGACTCTCTCTTCCACACTATCACCATATTCTTGTCACTAAGGGCCACCAGGAACTGGAGCTCAGGGTCCATTGCTACGCTGTTGATGGACGGGCCGTCCAACTGGCCGTGGCCCTTCCTCACAGGAGTCGGCCACTCCAACACCTGCCAAAACAAAGAACACGTAACGGCTGAGTGACAGTGTGCTGCAGTTTTTCCTCATTCTCTCTGCTTAATGACAGCATCATTCAAAGTTAGAATTTCAAAATAAGCAGAAGAGCTCTATGCATGAAATACATAATCTTTTTAATGCAGCAACATCACTACAACATAGTTGGACTGGACTGAACAAGCTGGCAGACGATTGTAAACAGTGAAGTCTTTATACATTTAGATTATCTAAACCACTTTATTAAAAAGCTAGAAGTGGGCACACTCAAATTGCCAGTTATCTCTTATTGCACTGGAAGAAGGTACAATTACAAGTACAGTATTTGAAGCAGAACGTCAATCTGTAAACTGACAGATGTTTGTTCTTCCACCATGATGTTTTTTTTTTAAGTATCACTGTTCTCAGATCACAGCAATTCATTTGGTGAGTGTAATGTCATCATGGTTAATACAAAAAAGAGTGCAAAAAGAAAACAATTAAAGCTTTGACCGACAATGTTTTATGAAAGCAGAGTTGTGAGGTAGCGGGACGTTGCGGAGAGATTGTTACCTCTGTGGGCTGTATGGCTTTCCCACTCTGAAAGCTGTTTTTCTGCAGGTTGGTGACATGATATGTCCACAGCCTGCCTTTATCATCACCGCACACGATGTAGGCTTGGCCTGAAAAGAGGAATTTCAGACAGAAATTTTCTCGGTTATTCAAACACAAACCTCAGGGAATACAATCTACTGGAGTCCAGCCTCAAACTGAAACCTTTTGGTTTGACGCTTGACTGAGGTCAAACATTAAAACAAAACTGATGCTGCTGAAAGAGCACTTTGAGAGAACTGTACAACAATCTGAATTGTTGAAAACAGAATGCAGCATAATGACATTGCACTCTCCAGGTTTTCATTAGACGACTTGCTCTTACCAGGACAGGTGTTGAGAGCCAGGTAAGGAATTTCAGTGTTAGTCCACTGCAGCTCAGCCAGGACCACAGCACACACCGCCCTGCTCTTCTTGTCGGGCCGCTGAGCTTTGGTCCGGCTCCAGCTCCACAAATAAATGCAACCATGCATGTAGTTCTTGGAGGCTGGGGGAGATAAAGAACCGTGAGTGAAAGAAGAATGTAGGACCATATCTGTACAAAGAGTCATAGCAATCCATACAATAATTCTTGGTTATTGGAGCAAAGTTTTGGTACTGAATGAAGGGGCGCAGTTTTTTTTTAGGCATATAGACTACGGTGGTTATGTGTTTTATATACTGTTAGGGCTTCACTTACCCACGATGTCATCCGTAAGAAAACTCAGGCCATCGATGGTGTGGTAGTCGTGGTCTTTGTCTTCCTCCTTATATATGGGGAAAGATATCTCCATGTCCTTCGACCTACTGACAAATAAAAACACTGTTAATGGATAAACTCTCTTGAAAAAGAGGCAAAAGGCTCTTCAAAGCAGACCGACACTCATGCATACAAGAACACAATTATATACACTCACAATGTGAATGACTTTACCTCTTTGTGGTGTTGTTGGTGCCGAGTTGTGTGTTGTAGCAGTGCAGGCCGTCTTCACAGGCCGTCAGCAGGTGTGAGCTAGGGGAGGTCGGGGGGAGGCAGATGTGCAGAGGGGTGGCACTGATCTCCAACATCAGCAGCTGACTGGAGGCACAAACACGGCAGGAATACTGTCATCGTCACCGCCTGAACTTCTACACTAACCTGCTGCACCGGTCACATCATCACGAGTGAGGAAAAATGTACAGCTCGATGTTCTCTCTCTTTTTTTAGGCGTTTGTAAGTACTAAAGTAGAGTTCAGGCTTTTAAAGTATGATTTGTAGTGGGGTATAAAAGCAGAAATACTCACACAACTTTGTAGTTGTACTGGACGTCCACTCCACCGATGTCCCACATCACTATCTTGTTATCATATGATCCCGCTGCACGAGGAAACATGAACTGGTCAGAGCACATTCTGAAGTTAACAGGATTTAAAGAATATTAATTTAAGTGAGATCAAATGAGCACAGTACTTTCTATATCTGAAAGTACAAGCTCGGATACCATGTCGCCGATTAGACTGATTACTTCCTTTTCGTTTACCGTCACGTCATGTAAACCAAATAATTTCCTTGAAAATATTGAAATGATTTTTGTTTTGAATGTGTGACCATGTAGATGAAAAGTATGTTAACCATCAAAAAATCTAAATCCCAAATTTCAAGACTTCAAATGAATCCTGATTACTGATAAAAATGATCACATAACTATAAAGACTCAAGTTGCAATTTGTAGAATTATCCTTTAAACTGTCTTCTGTCAAAGGATCAGAACTCAAAATGTTGGCTGTTTATCTGTAGAAGTTCCACAACTCACTGAAGAGGAAGTTCCCCTGGTGGTGGTTGAAGCGCAGGACGGAGAGCGACTTGCGGCTCGCTCTGAACTCTCCGTAGGCCACGTTGTTTCTGGGGTGGATCAGTTTGACCAGTCCTCTTTTCCCACCGGCAGCCAGAATACTGCAGTGCTGAGCTGAAGCTTTATCTCTGGACATCAACACTGTGGACCAGGCCAACGAGAAGAACTCCTGTCGTGAAGAATAACAAACAGGCAGCATTAAATACCTCAAACTTATATCATGATCATGAAATATAAAATTTAATCTGCTAAACATTAGGCTGCACCATCACAGATTAATCACGCATGCCGCAAAATATTCTGTTAATTACAAAGATGAATCTCAAAATCAATATCAATATCACGTGTGCTGATGTCCACTTGACCAGAGATTTTTTAAAAATCAAGTAGACATTTCCTTATTATGAGTTTTATGATGATGCAATTGTGTGATTCTTTTGTCCTGTCTGGTACAAGGTGTTTCCATAATGAGAACATTTTAGATTTAATGACGTAAATACAATCACAAAAATGTCTGGAATTTTTCTGAAGCCTACCCTTCAGCAGAATTAGAGGAGATAATAAATGAAGCAAACCTCTCCAGTAACTTTGTATTTCTTCATCACCATCCCCGTTTCACAGTCGATCACACACAGAGAGTCTCCACCGCAGGTAGCAACCAAGCGGCTTCCTCCACCTGCACCTGTTGACACAGGAGAAGAGACTCGATTAGCAAATGTAAAGCCTTTCATTTTGATCATTTAAAAGCCTGGAGGGTGTTCTTTCTAAATCTTGTGTAGTACCAGTGGAATCTGGCAGCGGCTGGAAGGCGCAGGCCCACAGCTGGGTGGAGAAGTCCTCCGGGCTGTCCTGTTTACTGTGGCACTGGAGAACGTGGAGAGGCTTCAGATGCACGGGCTGCAGGAGGAAGGACACATTTAAATTTTTAGCCTGATGATGGAGAATTTAAGGGAAATCATCCTAATGAGGACGTGAATGTGTATCAAATTTGACTCAAAACCACAAATGGTGACACTAGAAGTCAGCAGATCACCAAAGTCATGCGATCTATAGAGGATATGGCTTGAATTTCTGTAGTTCAGTAGCTGTTGTCATTCAGTCTGGACGGAAATGGTGCACTAACCAACTGATATTGCAATCCACGGTGCTACAATCCCAGTATGACTTAATAGACATGTTTTTTTCCATAGTGCCAATTTTGGATTCTTCAGTTAAAATATTGTGATTTATCCTCATGAGAATCTGGCCAATAATTGTTGAGTTATCTTGGTTTGCTCTGAGCCAAAGTGGACCAGATTTAACAACGAACAGACGATATGTTTCCAGTTCCAGATCCCTCACAGTCTTTCTGCAAACAATTATTTAGTTCTTGGAGCTCCACAAACAGAGGAAAGAAGCAGTCTTACAATCTTCAATGACATCACAAACAGCTGTTTCTACATTACCTGTGTCCTGCCACAGCTCTTTAGTGTGGCCAGCATGTCAACATCTCTCTGCAGCTCCTTCTTGCCGACGCTTTCTCTCTGTTTAATCTGAGCTCCATCTTCCTGGATGTGTCTCACTTTAGATCCTCTCTTGGGTGTCTCTGCCCTCGTCTGTCCTCTGGTGGGGGTGGAGGGTGGCTGAACTGTCTTGCGGGGGCTCATCCTCACAGGTTCAGACTGGGTTAGTGTATGGGGTCTGAGGCGGAGACTGGTTTTGCGGGGACTGCCTTGAACTGGGGAGGCCGGTAGATCTGGGCGTGATTTCTTGCGAGGTGTCAGATTAATGTTGGAGTCGATTGCTGATGCAGTTTGTTTCCTCTTTGTGGGCGTCAAAACATCCTGAAAAAAAAGCAAAAACAAAATATGAGCTTTAAACCAACTCCAGGACAAATCACTTACACAACATCCTGAATTTCTTTTGCTACCCTTAAGATTCTTACGCAGATCTCTTCAGTTTCATTAGCCTCCTTGCTCTCCGGTTCTTCCTGTGGTTCTATCAGAGAGCGCAAATACTCCTTAGCTAAAATCTCCACCTGAGAAGCGAAAGAGACGTCACTAAAAATGACAAAAAGCCACACACAAAAAACAGAGTGTCTCGAACATCATGAACTTACCCTCCATTTAGTGAAGTCACTGACTGAATTGGGCCCAAATTTAACCTGAACACGGGCAGTGTCGACAAAGCTTGTTTCCAAGGCGGACATTTTCTCTGTGGTGATGGGATCAGGGAGAGAGAAGCTCTTCTCCCAAACTGCAGTTATCTTAATCAAAAAAAGACAGTGTTAACAGAAACATATTAGTTTAAACTGGATTACTGATTATCATGACATAAGGTGAAATAGGGGATCGGTTTCCTACCCTGGTCATCAGGTTCTCAGTGTAGACGAAGCGTAAGTGGTTGGCAGTCGTACTGATGTCTTTACCGTTGTACATCCTCAGTTTGGGCAACAAAACCATCAGCTTATAATTATCACTCACCTGACGAGGAAAAAGAAACAATTCAATAAAGTCTGGGACCCATGAGGTTTCATTTTATTTTGAAAAACACATAAAAAGGTTAGGCCATGTTACATCTACATCAAATTTCCTGGCATAATGCGCTTTATGGGAATATTCAAAGCTTCCAACTTTCTGGCTTCTATCAGTCTTTCAAATTTAGGTAAATTAGATATTTAAATAGGTTTATATCAAAATTATTATTTCATTATTTCACATTAAATCAGATGTGACTGTGCTGTGAACAACTAAACTCTGTTTTGTGATAGCATTCTACAGAAGGATGTCAAATCAAAGCAAAACACAAAATATTTCAAAATGTGTCACTTATCTACAAGTAGATTTATGAAAGTAATGCAGTTACAGGTGCATAATGATATTTATACATGGCTTTGTCCGCTTTTTACAAATGATTAATGCTTTCTATGACTGCACTCCCTTAAAACTAGGAACTATAAACTCATGATATGTTCTCACAGTGATATAAAGGTTGTCCTCAAGCTTGAGCTCTTCCAGACCGCTCAGAGACTCCAGAGTGGTGACATCTTCTATCTGGTTATCGCTGAGGTCCAGGTAGCGAAGCGCAGGCAGCTTTAGTTTCTTTGGCAACTCCTGCAGTCTGTTTCCAGACAGATCCCACCGCTCCAGGGACTGGAGACGGGACAGCAGCTTGACTGACAGATCCTGGTGCTTCAGGCCCAGTTTGGATAGACTGAAGAGCAGAGAGATGAAAATCATTGTTAAAACCTAACAAACTAAATGTGTAGATATTTGATGATCGCCAATAACAATGTATCAATATTTGTATGTTTATGTATTAAGGATTTTCATCATAAATCACTGGATTTTGATTTAGAGAAACAACAATGGTATATGGCATAGATAAAATAATGAAACCATTCTTACGTCAGTGTCTTGATTTGCTCCAGTTTGCTGGTTTTTGGAGATCCTTTCTCCAGTAAAAGCTTCTCTGTTATTTTCTCCATTGTTTATCTGTTGAAAGGAATAAAATGCGACTTATAACATTACCATCTGTATTGCAAGGATGGAGATATAAAAGAGTTCAAAGTTTCAGTGCTGTCTCTGTTGAAAAATTCAAGTCTGTTACACCTCTGATCATACCCAAAAATAAGATAGGTGCTTCCAGCGGTGTGCTCTGATGGCCCTTTTTGTGTACTGGCCACGCCCTAAATACTCAACTACGTCCCTGCAGCAAGGTGAGAACAGGAACTCGGCAAAAAGGGAATTGTCTTAAGTGTTTCTTTAATCCTTGCAGTAACAAAGGGCACCGTAGGAGGCATTTGACCAAAAGTGGCTCTCTGGAGCAAAGTTTTAATGTGTAGGTCCTGTTTTATTTGCTGCATCTCATTACCCACCAGTCCACACCTAAGAAACATGTCTAAGAACTAGGGTTGTCAAAAGTATCAAAACTCAAAAAAGTATCGATACTAAAATGTTGTATCGAATACGATACTCATTTTCAAAAGAATCGATACTGATTATTTTTTGCACTACCTCAGACCTGAAACTTGTTGTCATAGTTGCAGTTTCTTTTTGCACAACTGTTTTTTATTATAAATATTTAACGTGTGGTTCTGTTAATTGTTACATGTTGTAACAGAGGTTATTTTTGCATTTTTCTTGTTAATAGAAATATTTCTTTTAAATTTTGGAGTCTTTTTTTAATCCTTGTGGTATCGAAAATGGTATCGAGTATCAAATATTTTCCAGAGTATCGGTATCGAGTTGAAAATTTTAGTATCGTGACAACCCTACTAAGAACATAAGCAAATGGGTGGGGCAATACAAATTCTCATCAGCAGTTACAAACTGTTTTTGGTGGCCCAAAAAGGCACTTGGGAAGAAGATTGTGAGCTTGCAAACATGGGTGTAAATAATGCAGATCTTCTTTGCAACCATTGTATAAAGATAGAAATGTTTATACCCATATTGTTAAACCTCAACAATAATGCTGGTGGTTTCCTACCTTTTTTTATTTTCAAAATCTGCTCATTCTAATTCACTGATACTATACTATTCAAATGATGACATGGTGATCCTAGAATAGTGGGTGATTAGGTTTCTTGTTACAGTGGTTTCAGTCAAATTTGCATTTGTGCGCCTTTGACTGCTCTGCTCGTTTGCTCACTTGCTGCAGAATACTCCATCACAGCATGTGGTATCAAGGTACTCTATTCAGGCTCACAGGCTGTGGCTCTGGTGGAAAATAGTGGAAGGTAGTTTTGAGGGTTTTGGGACAATATAGAAATACTTCTCACAACACATTGTAATCCTATCTTTGTGTTTACAATCTAAATAACCGCATAAGCATAATTTCTACTTTTTTACTCCAGTTTATTTTCAAAAGCCCATGGGCTACTGCTGAGGTATCCCATGGGTTACAAACATTTGGGAATTACAGTATTTTCATAAGTAAACCATAGCTTTTCTTGGTTTTAAACGTTCTGTCGTCTTTGCAAAATCTCCTAGCTCTGAAAACATATCATGGTTACCTTTCTTGTTGTATTGTGCTTGTTCTGGGTGTCTTTTAACTGTACAGACTGAAAACAAACAACTTCTAGAGAAGGACAATAAATAATTAATCTGCATCAGACTCAACAGGATGTGTTTGTGTTCTTTTTTACTGGTATGTGAGGTTCATTATATGAGATCATCTGCTTTGTTGTTGTACCCCACTTCATTGTTTACCTAGAAAATAATTCAATTTATCCTTACTTTTTTATGTTACTGAATCTATTTATGATTACCAGGTTACCGGCAGTAAAAACACACGTAACTGTGTGCAAATCAGAAAGTTAGCACAGACAAGAGGGTCATTTACCATTAGAGAATGGGCAGAGCCACATAACACATAAACTCACACGTTTTCGGCTGTTAAAGAAGGTTGTACACCGAGAACATTAGCTCGTTAAATATGCTACATTACGTCTAATGTTTTTAAGTTACTTCGCGACACATCTATCAAAAAAAGGTATCTTGCTCAACAAATGTTTAACTTCTTAGCAACAACAGAGGTTAGCTAGCTGACCACGTTGGAACTACTATGGCGTTATTTCTTTGCAGCGAAGTTACATAATAAACAATTAACACGTTATTCTTTTTAACTGCACATTACAGACGTTTAACTTCCAACGCAAAGTATTACAATCAGGAATTTGCAAATAATTGTGGTTACTTACCGACACTCGAACAACTTCAGTGAACTACTGTAGAAACCGAGTTTTCCCGGGGAAACTCTACGTACATCCGGTGGGCGTGGTTCAAATTAACTAAAACCGAGGCCTTTTTACCCCGAGTCCTGCCTGCCAGGCAAAATTTAGTCCTGTCAGTCTCTCCAGCGGGGAAATTAACATGGTTGGTTACCAAAAATGTTCTGATTTTCGGTATACATAATAAACAATCTAAAGATTCATGCAACTACATTGACAAATTGTAGGCATTCAAAAGTTATTCAATAGGTGCACTATGCCGTTTTGGGGAAAAAGCGACTTCATTGACTGTTTTTTTGTTTTTTTGTTTTTTTTTATGCCTAAACAAACTCGTTTTCATGAGTGCATGAACTGGCCACACTGACCTTAAAAGGAAAACACAATCTAATTTTAGTTTGTTTGTATTTGGCGGACCCTGCCAACTTTCTAGTTTCAGTGTTCTGAGGACCTTATTTTTTTCTCTTAGAACATCTTGTTTATTAATTTATGGGGGGAAAATGTTATCGTTTAAATATCGTAAATATTACAAATCTGAGTTTACAGTTTTCAGCTTGCAAAGAAAATCATACTGTGACAATGATCATGTCTAAGATCTCTACTAAAAATCTAATCTATATTTTGTAAGGCTTTGGGGTGTTTTTATTTGTTGTTGCTTCATTGTTATGTAATGTACAGATAACTGCTGCTTGGATTATTTCCTATACAGATGAAATGATTGGCTCTTTTGGCCACCTTTAAGTGGTCAAAACAAATGTGGAAATAGCCCTCTAGTGTTAAACTCTGCACACGCAACACAATGGCAGAATTTGCTTTGCACGGACTTTAAACATTCAATCAAACTAACATTCATACGTTGTGTGGTGGATACATAAGTGAATAGGACCAAACGTTTCAGTAGGTGGCGCTGTGTATCTGTTTCATCAGCTTCGTCACCTACAACATACGAAGAAGAAGAAGATGTAGGATGATGGCTCCTGACAGCAGTGACGGTGTGACTTCATGTGCTTGTAAAGGCATTCGGCGGTGTCTCGTATGTGAAAAGCTAAAGGTAAACGGACCCTTGGAGGCACACGAACCAAAGGTAAACATGTCTGACTAATATTTACATTTAATTGTGTTTAATCAACCAGAAACGGACGTAACTGCTGTTGCTAGCGCCGCTCACACATAGCTACGGATGCCCTCACAGGACACTCAAACCTAACACCAAAAAAGTTAGAACTGAACTCAAGTGTGTTACGTCGTCGACTTCTCGTCAGTGTTTTGACAGCATTGCGACATAATAACATGTTAATAAAACTTTTCCTTTCAGGAAATTGCAGCCTGTAGTTTATTTACCGTTGTGTGTACAGAGGTACCATATAGCCTACAGTTCGCTGTATGAATCAGTGTCCATCTAGATATGATTTGTGCTTGACTGTTGCACTTCCTGGGTTGGAGTGACTGTTGTAATGCACATTTTAGGAAAACGTGAATGTCTTACTGTCAAATGAAAACGGGAAAGCCGTGTCTCACTAAGGTATGATCGACCAAACGTTATTGTGTTGTCTTTGCATGTGAAGATTGTGCATCACTTCCTCTACGACCCTGAGAAGAGGCTCGCCATTGGTAAAGATGCCACAGCTGCATCCTTCCCCTTTCCTGGGGTCTTCCTGTGGGAGAACTTCATATCAGAGGAGGAGGAGGAAGAGCTGATAAGCACGATGGACGGGGATGTGTGGACCGAGTCCCAGTCTGGTCGGCGGAAACAGGTCATGTGAATCACATGTCGTTTTGTTTGCTTTAGTGGAGTTTGTATTTGGTTTTCCAGGGTCATGCTTTCTATTTACATGAGAGTAAGGGTGTAGGTTGTTGGTTTGACACAGTGTTGAGATCATTATTATACCTCCTCTGAGCTTTATACCAGGTAAACCTACAAAATAACAGATTTTCAGCTTGAGCCAGCTTTGGTTTCATCTAAATGTTTCATGGGACTTTCAGTCATATTTGCTGTAATAGACAGAAAGTTTGCCAGAATGCCAGGCATGAATTCAAACTGGCATGCCTGACAGGGTGTCTGAAGGTTCTCCTGCTGTGTAGTTTGACAGAGATCTGGAACGTAATTGTTGATATGTAGTAACACCTTTTTGTATGTCTGACTTTAACTGTATAATATATTAGTAGTTTTGTACAAACCATTTTATCATTATTTGCAGGTGACAATGATTCAAGGTTGTTTGATTCGCTCAGAGACTCTCCCTGCACACCCATGCATGCATGTGTTTGCAGATTTTATGGCTGACTAGACAAATACGGAGAGTTTCATAAATTTGTCATGTCACAGGTGTCATTAAAATTTGACACACCCACACAGCTCAAACAAACCCTAACTATATATGACTAATTATTAGAATAAATAGTATGTGGAAATTAAATAATCAACACTTCTCTGTAAATTTCCCACCAATGTGACATTATTATCATCATTGTTAAACACATATCTTTCTTCATATTTTTTGCAGGACTTTGGCCCGAAAGTAAACTTCAAGAAAAGGAAAGTGCGTTTTGGTGGCTTCAGTGGACTCCCTCCTTTGAGCCAAAAACTAGTGCACCGAATGCAACAAGAGCCAAGTCTAGCAGGCTTTCAACCCGTGGAGCAGTGCAATCTGGATTACCATCCTCAGCGGGGCTCTGCCATCGATCCACACCTTGACGACTCCTGGCTGTGGGGGGAGCGCCTGGTCACCGTCAACATGTTATCGGACACCACACTCACTATGTCTCTTGAACAGGGTCTGCCAGAACTGGGACTAGCAGAGGAAGTCCACGTAGCTGTGCGTCTGCCTTGCAGGTCTTTAGTCGTGTTATACGGCGAGGCGCGTCATAGGTGGAAACATGCCATTCACAGGGAGGATGTTCAAGCGCGCAGAGTGTGCAGCACCTACAGAGAGCTGGCTGCAGAATTCCTACCTGGAGGGCAGCAGATGGAGCTGGGAGCTCAGCTGTTGAACATTGCTCTGAGCTTCCAAGGAACTCCAATATAGACTAAACCAACGCTGCAGAGGAAGGCTGGAGAGACCAGACACCTTTGACATGTCTTGAGGTTTCCATTTGTGACTAAAAAAGACGTGGAAACTGAAATGGATCTTGCATTTGGGTTATGTGGCTGTTTCATTCAGTTGGTCCCAGTTCTGTCTGTAAAAAACCTGTCCAAGGTATTTTAAAGGACTACAAGCCTCGTGGATTGTTTTTCAGGGCTCCAGAGACTGGAAGCACCGATTAGCTCTGCACCATGAATAGTTGAATGTACCGAGAGGAAAAATTAGATATAAAAAACTGAACTCCTGATTGGAAGATAAGCCAAAAAAAAAAATGTCTTCGTAGGTGTTGTTAACCCAAGATCCTTTAAATCAGCTTTATTGCTCCTTCACAGTTTAGTTTAATTTCTTCAGGTCTTTGGATGACACATTCTTCCAATACATATTCCGTCATTTGGTGTTTTGATGATGGAGAGGACGGCCTTACACTTCTCTCCAAAATCTCCCATAGGTGTTCAGTTAGATTGAGAGAAGATGACTGTTATGGCCGTAACGTGTGATTCATAACTTTTTTCTTCTCATCAGTCAGTGAGCCTTAAAGCAGTCATGCCATCACAATTATTTGAAAGATGGGATGATTTCTTGAAACTTGTACTCACTGTGACTTGTGCTTTGCTGTCTCTCATTATGACATTTCTGCTTTAATGACACTTTTTAATTAATTTGAGAAAGACTCTCTGCATCCTTTATCAATAGCTAATGTAATGACAGTTCTAGCTGACTTGATAAATTAAAAATCAAACACAACTTTCTATAAAGTATAGTTGTATGAATGTATTTATCGCATGATGTGTCTTTTGATAGTTTCAGACCTACTTTCCTTCAGATATACAGTTGTTTTTGTTATGAATAACATGAATGTGCAGTTGATACCACATCATTTTTAAGAATTACATTAAAATGATGCCGTGACGTATGTTGGTCACCATTCATGTAAAGGTACTATAATGCATAAAAGGGAAATTACAACAAAAACTGTCATTGCCACCAAAGCGAATCAGAAGATTTTTTACCTGAAACAAACCTGTATAGCAGTTGTCCTTGAGTATATTAAACTACTTTTATTTAATAATGGATGGTTGCTGGTCAAGGGTCTGAAGATTGTTCAATTTCCCCATATCTCTTTTTTTTTT
>CAEMYA010002117.1:1792870-1849218 GCA_903131615.1 Diplodus sargus
TTTTACAGATATGGGGAAAGAAACTTGACATTTTTTTTAATTAAAAAGAAAAACATTGTCTTCCATGCAAACTTTGCCTCAACTTGTTTTTTTGGTTTTCATATTGTAGGATGTGTATTTACTTCCCCTACAGTTTTATCTTCCACCAGCGTGTCCATGCTTGGCTGTACCTTCAGTGTGGCTGTTTAGCTGTAATGTGATGACACAGTCACACAGGAGCACTGCTGGCTGCAGCTGATCTGAGGTGGAGCTGCTCTCCTGCTGCAGTACTGAGAAGCATCAGCGTAAAAGAAGCGGCTGTTGATGTCAAGGTCGGCAGCTCACAAGTTGTCATATACACCTTTAAAGGACCATGCCGGTGTTTTGTTTTATGATTATCTCATTTACTACCAATAATGTATATACTTTGCTGCTGTCTGCTTTCCAGGTCAGGTTTTGGTGTTTTAGATCCCTGAGTGTGTTTCCCAACCTCCAAGGCTGCCATTGCTCTAAATTGACCACACTGGTTGTACGACCACCATTTCCATACCGCAGGTAATTCATAGTGCAAAAATAAAAATGCGATCAAAGATATTGTCGGAGCCATTTGTGCATGTGTGTTTTGTTTTGACCACTGGGGGAGTTTGGTTTGTGTCACTGATTGCAGATGAGCACCAGGTGTATATATAGGTCATTTTAGGTTAGTTTTGGGTCGTAGGTGAAGGGAGCACGCGATTTCTACTGTGAAACCATCATTAAGCCACCAGACAAGAAATACCACCATATACCTCACAGTCCTAAAATGTAAGTACCAGTATTCATGTGAAACTTGCAATAAACAGCAACAAAGAAACACTAAGAAAAACTCTTATTTCTGTTTGATGGACACGCGTCAAGAATCCGCCTCTCACCTACCAAGTGACTGAATTGGACAGTCACTAGAGATATAATAACAGGCTCGAGGATTATTTCATTTTTTTCAAAAATATACTTCCTTGAAGGGTGGACAACATAAATACCTTTTTTATTGATATTTTATATTTGCACTCTTTCCTGCCCTCTTGAAGTAAAGTTGTTGTTCTATTTAGACCTTGATTTGGGGAAAAAAATCAAGTAGTCCACATAATAAACAATGAAAGATAATTGTATTTCGGCACAATTTGGAGAAACTTATACTTTACTTGAGTATTTTCATTTTCTACTAAATATTTCCACTTCACTACATTTTGGAGGAAAATATATAATGTATATAATGTACTTTACTCACTGTGTTTCTTTGATAGGTTGCCTTCAAGACAGCATTGTGCATCAGAACTAGTCGTATTAAAGTAGCACATTTTCAAAGTAATGTTTTGTATCCACAGTTTGATAAAAAACATTGATTCTAACAATTAAATAATACAGATTATTGGATCTGATAATCTGCAAATAATCCGTCGATACTTAAGTACATTTTTTGACAGACTGCTTGTGATACTTAGGTGCACTAAATTGAACAAACAAACTGTCTTTGGTTTCATGACTGAATAGCCTGAACAAACAAACTGACCTTAAAGGACAACGCAATTTCACACTGTTTATGTTTGGCGGACCCCTCCACCTTCCTAGCTTCAAACAGTGTTCTGGGGACCATATTTTCCTCTGAGAACAGCTCTGTATTTTTTCCTCATTGATATTGTAATTACTAAAATTCAGAGTTTGAAATTCTTACCACACAGTGCCCCTTTTGGTGCATTTAATATCAGAAACTTTAAAGATGCACTTTGTAGTTTTTGGTAATACATTTTAATTGGAAGAAAGAGATCTTATTTACTAATTTTCTTATGCCTAAACAAACTAAATTAAAAAAATTCTCTTCATGTCTAAACAAACTGAATAAACAAACTGACCTTAAAAGAGAACTCAATTTAATAACATTTTACTGTGTTTATGTTTGGCGGACCCTGCCACCTTTTGAGCTTCAAACTGTTATTTTCCTCTGAGTGCAGTTTGTTTATTCAGATATGGAACAAACTAAATATTTTAATATTGCTAAAATGCAGAGCTTGTTTGCTTGATTTTCACTTTTACCAAAGTAATATTTTGACACAATATCTTAGTAACAATTTTGGATACTCTATGAAACTCCAGCACACTTATTTTGCCGCATTTTTAATGTTCCCTGACCATGCTTTTATTTTGAAGGTCGCAGCCGGACATCCTTGTTTACTCTAACTGCTGGCTCGTCGTTGGCTAGAGCAGCTTCACAACCTGTTTGTTGATCGCTCTATTTGGCTTATTAACACCCCGAGTTTATTATAAGCCGGGTTTATATCCCGGGGGGACTTAACGTGCCTTCGCTGGGAAGGGATAGCTAGTTCTCTGACAGCAGATATAACAACATAACGAGTATGTCCTGAGCTTTTTATTTGGCGACGGGATGAAACAGAGAGAGGCTTTTCAGATGTAGCTTGTTAGCTAGTTAGCTGCGTCGCGTACAGTGTACACACAGCTTTTTTGTTCTAGTCTTGAACTGGCTCTGCACGACAAATTGGCACCAGTGTTAAGCAAAGATAGGGCGCTAAAAACAGCGGCTGTTATTAGGAAAAACCGCGTCGAGAGTGATCCCTGGTTGTCGACCTCAGCCCCGGGGCTAACCCCCGGTCGCCGACCGATTTAATGGCCGGAAATCCGAGGAGGGGCGCCGGTCTCATCGGCTTGATGAAGGACGCCTTTCAGCCCCACCAGCAGCCTCCCCAGCCTCACCAACCTGCAGTGGTCGATAAGAAAATGGTGGAGAAATGCTGGAAACTCATGGACAAGGTATTGACTGTGTGTTTAGGGTCACACAATCGCTAAAAAAAACAGGGAACTGAAAATTAGTCAGGTTTTTTTTGTGTGTGGTTATTCCAAAAAGAAAAATGTTTGGTGTCACTTCCCTTTTTTGTTTGTCAGCATTTGCAAACGAGATGTCTTGACATGACATTCTTACACCGAAACATTTATATAACCTATACACACAGATTTCGCCACAGTGTGAAACAGGTTTTCTCACATTGAATAGATATTAGTCCCACTAAACCCGACAGGATTAGATTTAATCTCAGAGATTCAAAAAGGAAAAAGTTTGTCAACCTTGTGGCGTTTCTTTCAGCATTGACTTGTGGATCTGTCGACACAGTCTGTTTGACAAAAATCGGAGTACAGTCCCTGACGCATTATCTAATTAGGACAACTTGCCATAAATTGGGTCACAGTGAGGCTAATCTGTTGAACATTTTGCTGTGGACTTTTTGGAAACACTTCAGCAGCCTGTGGATGTCCTTATGATTTCTATTCGCTCCAAATAGATACGTGTGTGTGTGTGTGTGTGTGTTAGTTTGGTTTTGTGTGTGTACTGTTGACTGTCACTCCAGTCTCTCTTAAGTGAGCTAGACAGAAGAGAAAATAAAGAGAGAGGGATGAGGAGACAAGAATTCACAAGAGATCACTTCAGGAGAGCTGTTGTAAGGAGAGAGACTGGTATCAAAGAGGACAGAAGACAACATAGCAGTGTGTGTTTGTGCAGTGTGCTGTGCAAAAAGGTGGCTGCGCTTCCTCTACAGCTGCAGCTTGGGGTGTCTTTATGCCAGAGGTCACAGGTTTTAAAATGTTCATAACTAGTTCATAGGCTTCCATGTGTCTAGATTACATATGTAGTGATGCACGATAATATCGGCAGGTCATCGTTATCTGCCGATAAAGGCATTTAAGTTGATTGTCAGCATCGGCTTGAAATGAACATTTAAGGCCAACGAGATAAGGCTCTATCAAAACCAACTGTTGCCAAAGAAGCTGTCATATTTTTCTCAGTGAGTGTGTGAGTGTGAGTGTGAGTGTGAGTGTAAGTGTGTGTGTGTAAGTAGCAGGCCCGTGACGATATGAACATTTCAGGATTACCTTGTCCAACGTAATTGCAGTTATCCCGATAATCATGAGAATATTCTCAAAACCTAAAGACAACATTAAAAGAGCACTGAAACATTCTCGAATCAATCTAACCTCGTTTTAGGGAACACATCGTTTCATTTCACCTCAGACCGGACGAGCATCTTTATGGGGTGAAAAACAAACAATCAAAGAATCTTCGATATGTAGTTGGATCAAATGGCCTTCCTGTGCAATTTAAAGGATAAATAATTGGTGGTAACCTTAGGTTCTGTAGTATTTACAGACATCTGATTTAACTTTTTTTTGTCGCCAATAAAATGTGCAAGCCATGTCTTCAGCCACGGGGACAGGCGCAGTCAATTTATTATAAATCACCAAACCAGTATAAGTTCATCATGTGCGTCAGCAAACTAGACCGATTTTTCAAGGACTAAAAGTATGTGAATATGTTGGTATCTTTATTAGCAGCCTTTCAGTAAATGAGTTGTAAAATATTGGTGTATTGGCAACAATCCAATGCCCTAATCCCTAAATGTATTTTATGTAAATATTTTATGTTTTAAAAATTAGGAAAAATAGCTGTTAAAGATGTTTTTGTGATCAGAGTTTTGTCTTTAGTTTGTTGTGTTGAGCAATTATGTATTTTCTGCATACATTTCCCAAATTGTTAAACATTATTGACAATGAAAACTTGATGTTTCCAATCGTTTTCTTATTGTCATGCTGTTAAACATCAAACGGACACAATGACAAGAGTCTGTCACTTTCACAGATGACTTAACAGCCTTTAGCACAATTCTGGTCAACAACAACCGCCCTCATCCTTACTATTTTTACTACCAAAACTCTAAGTCAAAAATAAGTAAGTCAAACCGCCACTCTTTATTTACTGAACTTAACATAGTAAGTGTGAAAGCTTTTGTCAAGTTGTTAAAGTGATGTTTGCAGAATATTGACATATCCATGGTTGAAACCTCATAAACTTCATATAAGCTAAATACATTTTTGTGCAGAAGACCTGTAGATTTTGTTCTGTTGCATGTTAGAAAAGGATCTCATAATAGCCAGTATGGGCAGCATGATTGATACCAGCTAGAACAAAACTCTTAAAGTCTTTGGGCGTTTGTGTGTCCGATCCAGGTTGTGCGTTTGTGCCAGAATCCCAAGGTGGCTTTGAAGAACAGCCCGCCCTACATCCTAGACCTACTGCCGGATACCTACCAGCACCTGCGCACCATTCTGTCCCGATACGAGGGAAAAATTGAGATCCTGGGGGAGAACGAGTATTTCCGTGTGGTTATGGAGAACTTGACCAACAAGACTAAGCAGACCATGAGCCTTTTTAAGGAGGCCAAGGAGAGGATGTATGAGGAGAACTCCCAGCCCAGGTAAGGCTTATATCCTGGTTAAATGTTAGTCATCCTTGTGGAGGCAGATGCAGCAGGGAAAAGTTGAGGATCAGGGAAAGTCATCAGGCTAATCATTGTTTGAGTTGGTTTCATATCCTTGAAATGAGCCCTTAAGATCATAATTGTATTGTAACTGCCTAATTGGCAAGACCGCTGCTGAATAAGTTGCCTTTGTGTTCTTCCCCATGTATTCTAATAGTTAATTCACCACAGATTAAATAGCTTTACAGTACAGAATTGTACTGTATCAGTAATAGGTGCTGTCATCTAAGGTAAAACCTTTTTAGATATCCAGTCTTATATACTTGAAAGGAAGAAACAGACCTTTCTCAGGCTTAGAAAAAAGGCTTCTGCCCAATCAAGAAACGTAATTGTAACTAATTTTTTTCAACAGAGCTCGTCTTTAAACAACTAGTACGATGTGCTCCAAATTATTCTGCACATGTTGTATTTGTTTGTTTTCACGGAACAGTAAAAACATTCAAAAGTAATTTTTTTTAAAGGACTTCATAATGAATTCCAAATCAGAAACTTTGTATTTGTTGCACGGCCAGATCATTTCTCTGTAACAATAAAACAATAAGTTGTTGACTATTAAATTATTATTAATATATTTTGATAAAGATGAATCCATCTGAGTAATGTACAAATGCTCTGATAACTTCTCTCCAGTTTTGATACCAGTTATCTAAAAATGACGGATAAAGAAAACAAGCATAAATCATAATCAGCTTCAAAGATCATGAACTGAACTGTAATCCTCCTGATTCGTTACTTGTATAGTAACCTGGAAAAAAATGGTATATCTAAAGGAAATGACTGCCCTTTTTTGTGGTTAAGAAAAACACCTCACAATGAGAACAAGAATTTTCTGCCACACTAATTTAAATTTTCCATCACTGTGATTAAGTACAACCTATGACATTTGACAAACTGACAACCTTGTGATCGGAAATAAAACCACTCAAGTGAATCATTGATAAAGGTATGATGAAATCCCCATCGTCGCAACGACTTCCTCTGTCTCTTAGAAAGCTCTTACTAAGCGAAAGTTCCTTCCTCTGACACTCTGATTTTTATCAAGCAGTTCCTCTTACTAACTCAGAGACTTGGCGTCAACAATTATTGTGATGGATAGAAAATCTATCAGTCAGCGAGGCTTTATTAAGTATAGTGCTGGTAACTGGAACTCCCTTGCATACCTGTGGGTCACAGCTGTCATCATGAAGAAGATGTTCATGTCCTCATGTAGGTTAATGAGTTTAATAGTAATTAAAGTTGGCGTTGACTAGGTTTATATAAAATGGATTACGCACTATACCAAACCAAAAGTCCAATAGTAAAGGGTTTGTGGTGTGCAGTATGTGCTGTCATTGTCTTAGGTTCTTAACTTGCCTGCACAGCAGGTGTAATCCCTTAATGCGGCTCCATCCTGAAGAATTTACTTTCAAGCTAAAAAAAGAGAAGGCTCACTTCAGCTAAATTAATTGTGGTTCAGCACATTAAGAGAATGTAGCAGTCTCAAATTGGCCAGCTCCATATCAAAGGCCACATTTTTGGTAAAGGTCAGCAGGCAACTAACGATTACTTTCATTTCTGATCAATTTTATGATTCATCATTTTTATGGCTGAACCAGTTATTTTCTTGGCTGATTATTGGGGCTAATATTCAACGATTTTCTGCTTATCGGAGGATTTGTGTTTTTTGTGTCTGATTGGCGTTAAAGTATTTAAAAATACTTTGTCCCCCTCACTCCCCTTACTTTCCTGCCCACAACACTATCTGATTGGCTACATGTTAACAAGAAAAATAATAATGAATCTGCAAAGTAACTTGTAACTTAAGTTATCAAATAAATACAGTGGACTGGAATTTTAAAGTAGCAGAAAATTGAAATACTGCAGTAAAGCACCATAAAATTGTTCTCCAAACAGGACTCGAGGAGACTGTACTAAGTTACGTTGGTTATTCTATATTTTGACAAAAAGATGTGAATTATACTACAAATGCATATCAGCTAAATATCAATTATAGGTCTCCTTGATTTATATTTATTTTGTCTACAAACCATTAGAAAATAGTGAAAAATATTGACCCATCCAGCAGAATGTGCTCAAAGCTGTTTAGCTTTTACTTGAAAAGGTAACACAAATTATTATCATGATGACTTTTGGGTCAATCATTTAATCTTGTCAGCCTTAAATAGCACATCTTTATGAATCATAAAAACATGCATGTTACCAAAACACTGTAAAGACGTTTGAAGTTTGATTCGGGTTGCAGAAAGGTTTAAACATTTACTCCAATACTATTATTTTTCATCGTTGTAAATAGAAGATTTTGATCATGCGCATCCTAGCAACGCTAAATATTTCAAAGTTATTAAGTGGAAGTTCTACATGACTGAAAGTGTTCAGAGGAACTGTGAACTTGGCAGAATAATAAAGCTTTATTGATAGATCGCAGTTCCTTATATGTACCATAAAAGCGTCAGTGAGAATACCATCTGTTCTTATTAACTGTGGAGCTGCCACTGGATTTAGAATGGAAAGCTCTCGTGATATCTTTCGAAGGATGATAGTTTCTTTTTTATCGGGCTTTTAATTTTGAGGAATGTTATGACCTTAGTTTTGGGGTTTTAGTATTTTTTGTTTATTCAATTTTATTGACTTTGTTTTTATTTATCGTATTATTTCAATGTCCTGAAGAGTTTTGTCTATTCTTGTTAATTTGGTCTGTGTTGTCACAACTATGTTGTAGGTGCTTAAGGAATTAAGTTGAGTTGTTTGTTTAATGCCTGCAATCTTTCTGGTCAAATATTAGATCTTCATTATATCCTTCACTAACTTGTATTTGTTTCTGTCGTTCTCTCTCTCTTTGTCTCCTCTTATTCAGGCGAAACCTTACAAAGCTGTCTCTGATCTTCAGTCACATGCTAGCAGAGCTAAAAGCCATCTTCCCCAATGGCTTATTTCAGGGCGACAACTTCAGGATCACCAAAGCGGATGCTGCCGAATTTTGGAGACGGTCATTTGGGGACAAGTGAGTTTTCACTATCAAATATTAAAAATGGCAAAAAGAGGAAGTTTCAACTATGTAAATCCATCGCTTGCACAAACAAATTGTACACTTTTTGTATATGTATTTTTCAAATGAAATTCTATGTTTTAGTCAAATATTATACTCTTTCTCTCTGTTTCGCTGTTGTCTGAGTTTTATGTTTCAAGATTGTGAGCACAATGCATAGTGTTGGAAACTATGTAACATCGCACCCCCTTTCCTCCCATGTACTGTAGGACCATAGTGCCATGGAGGACATTTCGTCAGGCCCTCCACGAGTTTCATCCCATCAGCTTGGGGTTGGAGGCCATGGCTCTCAAGTCCACCATCGACCTCACCTGCAACGACTACATCTCTGTGTTTGAGTTCGACATCTTCACCAGGCTCTTCCAGGTGAGGCTCTTCACGGCAGAGTGCTCTAGGGATTGGAACATTATTGTCCTGTTATCCTTGGAGAAATTCAATGATGCATTCAATAGTAGTCTGAATTCTGAATCATATTTAAGTAAAGGGCAATAACATTCAGATACTTTCAGGCCCATTGGATACATACACGTGTATTTTTTCGAAACAGGGTCTTTCAAAAAAAAATATGGATATATCTCTGTGTATATAATCTGTGTTCTCACAACACACCTGAAAATGCATATCTCATGGCTATTCACGTACACTGGGCATGTGCGGAAAGCAGATTGTATACTCTGGTTGGTTGCTTAATTGCAGAAAATAGTATGAACAAGGCAGCCAAACTTAACAGAATCTTCTTTGATAACTTATCAGCAAAACATTGTCAACAGCTGTTTTTCTATATTTGTATCCTCAAAGTCCATTTGTGTCATTCCTCACTGTACAAACTCAAATGCTCAAACAACAGATGCTTTTTTGGTGCCCTTAAATGCCATTTATGCATGTATGGAACACCAAAATGTATAGAAAAAGTTTTGTTTTAAGAAATACCTGTTCAGTGTGGACCTGGCCTCAGTCATGAATTAGTTCAGAGAATAAAAATGATGCTTTGTGTAGTAGAAAAGTATTTAGAGAAGTGCAAAGGTGGCACATTTCAGCATTAGTCACCAGTTTTTCAGTAAGTCAAGTTGAAATCTCTGTTGTGTATTGTGTAACTGCAGAAGTAAACAAGACAAACTCCACAAACTGAACTGAAACTGAGGGCATGGGGGCTGCTGCACTGTAGAAATGAGTTCCCTCATTGATAAGATTATCAATCAAGAATATATCAACAGATATTATGCATCACTTGTGAAACAGTGTCCTGGGGTCCCAGCTTTATATACAGTAAGCTTGTGATTCAGCTTTGAGTTCACACAGAATGAAGGAAGTACATTTTTCCCGCAAGTCTGAAGGCTCTGCATTGGCTGAAAGGGTGTTATATGGAACATTTCCACATTAAAAATCAGATGAGGGTTATACAGCTGAACAGAGCTTAAGACAATTGATATCTGTGTTATTAACTCTATAATTTTTGTGTGTCTGTGTGCATATGTGTTGTGTGTAGCCGTGGTCGTCCCTTTTAAGAAACTGGAACAGTCTGGCCGTCACACATCCTGGTTACATGGCCTTCTTAACCTACGACGAGGTCAAGGCTCGACTGCACAGGTTCATTCACAAACCTGGCAGGTGAGAAACAAATGAGCTATTACATTGACAGAACAAAATACAGAATACATCTCTAAACAATTTCATTTTCATCCCGTTTGGACCAGAAATACTTAATAAAAATGTTACTTTGTCTTTTTGACGTATGTAAGAGTCAGATTCCTAACTGCACTTCACATCATATAGTTGCAGTTGAACACTGCCAGTGTTTATTGTTGGTTGACATTATTGTCTTCCTTTCAGCTACATCTTCAGGCTGAGCTGCACTCGGCTGGGCCAGTGGGCGATCGGCTATGTGACAGCTGACGGGAACATCCTGCAGACCATCCCCCATAACAAACCTCTCTTCCAAGCCCTCATTGATGGATACAGAGAGGGATTGTAAGTCCCACTACAACACAGTATCAATGCACCAATTTATACATTTAAGACTACATTCTGATATAGTTTATACATGCCTTTTTAGAATTTGATTAAAAACAAAAAAGATGAATAAACTAAAGGCTTTGGAGCTTGCTTGATAAAATTTAAACAATATTTTCACTGAGCAAGTCAGCACATAGCACTTTCAAGAGTTTTTTTTTCTTGTAGGCATGCATCTTGTTGCAGCATGCAAGGAATATCTTAAAAGTATCAAACACTCCCCCACTGTGACTCTGAAAGGTGGCTGTTAAAAGTCTGCAGCTTCCTGCTTGGTAGAGGACAGCTGTTGTAGTCATCTGGGTTTCAGAACTGTTACAGTTAATTACAGTGACAAAAAAATGTAAAAATGCACAAAAACATCTCAAACGCACGATGGCCTTTTATGCTTTTGTTCCACGTCTTCAGTATGTTACAATAAAACATCACTTCAGCAATAAATAATTAGATATAAAGTATTGTGACACAGCATTTGAAAGCCATCATTGAGTGGACACAAGAGGAACTACAGTTTAAATCTCTAATTCAGATTTTTTTGTTTATGTGTGTCTGTGTTTGGGGTGTGTTTGTGTGTTTGTGTGTGTCTGTGTTTGGGGTGCTTCCCTAGCTATCTGTTCCCAGATGGTCGTGCACAGAATCCAGACCTAACAGGGCTGTGTGAACCTTCCCCACAGGACCACATCAAAGTGACTCAGGTTTGGTCTTGTTTGTTTCTCCTCTGTGAACCATTCAACCTTATCTTTGTGCCTCAGGGAAACCGTCACACTGCAAAAGATGCACATTAGACAAAATATTAAGCGTATCTTGAATAAAGCTAACCTGTCTCCTCTTCCTCCTTCCCCCCTGTAGGAGCAGTATGAGCTGTACTGTGAAATGGGCTCCACTTTCCAGCTTTGTAAGATCTGCGCAGAGAACGATAAGGATGTGAAGATCGAGCCCTGCAGGCACCTGATGTGCACCTCCTGTCTGACTGCCTGGCAGGTGAGGCTGCTTACACAGAATAATATTTTATTACACTGGTTTCTAGCAGCTCTTGACAGTCAGAGTGGAAGTCTATGTTTCATTCACTTGCTTACGTAAACACTCTTAATCAAGCTAAGTGTTTGATAAAGCTTAACAGTAAAATTCAGCAATAAAATACTAAACATTTGCCTGCCTTTTATGATTACCATTAACACTCATACATCTCAAACTTATAGGTTTCCACTTTCCAGTGTTTAGCTGCTTTTAGTGAAACGCAGCACTCTCTGCAGATGTCCGTGGTCACTATTCCCTTCACTTTACCATTTCTCTTATACCTTCATTAATTTATTGACTGATTTAGCCTTTTAAACAATGTCCGTTTCAGTAATGCATTAGAATTTGAAGTACTTCTCTGATTAAAATTTTCTACAGTGTTATTTGTTTCAATCATCACTTTCATCGTTTCATCATAGCTAACTGATGCTTACTGGTCATGTGTCAAGTGTCTCATATTGCTTTCTGTACGTGTATCAGGAGTCGGAGGGTCAAGGCTGCCCGTTTTGTCGCTGTGAGATTAAAGGCACAGAGCCCATCGTGGTGGACCCCTTCCACCCGAAGGCGAGCGGGGCTTCCTTTGCTGGGTTCCAGGGGTCCAGCAGAGCAGAAGCTGCAGGCAATGATGAGGAGGAGGATGATCGGCTGGAGGAGCACCTTGTCATGAGCAGGCTGGCCTGCAGCAAGGTAAGAGGACTACACACAAACATCAGACTAACTAAAACAAACATAATCAGCCGTTGTAGGACTTTATTGTATTTGTTCTCATTCATTTGTGCCATGCGTCATCTCTATATGTTGTGTCTGTCTGTGTGCAGGTTGAGCGCCCTCCATCCCCAGTGTCTCAGCTGCCTCCAGTGCCCCCCCGGCTGGACCTCATACAGCAGAGACCCTCCAGCTCCCACAGTGCACAGGGTCCGGGAGCCACAGCTAAGGTGAGTAGATGAGGTCTTGGAAGTTGGAATTTTAAGGAAAGGTTCACATTTTTTCAAAGACAATACTCCAACACACGTTCATGTCGGTGCATTTCAAGAGTTATTGGTTGGTGTAAGTGCTCTCTCTTTTCATAATGGCTATTAAAAAAAAACATTAGAAGAGATTGGAGACTAAATGTAGATTGCGAAACATGAGTGAAGAGTATGGAACAGCAGGACATGGAGCAGCTGCAGGTGCTATCAAATAGGATAGGTAGATCCTGAGCCATACAGCCTCCTCTCAACCACGGAAAACTGGAAGAGGACAGGCTACAAAAACACAGAAGAGGCAGCACGGCCTTCATACAGATGGGAGAGAAAGAGGGAGGCATGATAATATGCAAAAGTAGGGAGAGAAGCGAAAAGAATATCCAAATAACCATTTCACTATCAAAAAACCCTACAAGCTGCCTTAATGTGCAAGTCAAGTTCCTGTAAACAATGTGAATACCTTAACATTAACAGTAGTTCATTGTGTGCATGTAATAGGGATCCCACTCACCAAGCCTCTTATCCACTACTCCTCATCAGTACAGTCGTACAAGGCTGTGTGTGTATGTGTGTCTTCTCCTCTCTCTGCTGGTTACTAACACCACCTCCTGTCTTCACCCCAGATGGCAGCAACGCACAGAGACAAGCCTTTACCTCTGCCTCCAGCCCTGAGAGAGCTGCCCCCTCCTCCCCCCCCAGAGCGCCCCTCCCTGGTTGGCCAGGACTCCAGACTCCAGAGGAGACCACTGCCCTCCACCCCTGACCAGTCCGCCTGGGCTTCCAACTACATGGTCCCACGCCCGGCAACCAAGGCCCTGTCAGCGCTGTCGTCGAACCCGCAGAGCAACGGAACAAGTGGAGAGGGAAGCAAACCCCAGGCAGCTACTAATGCTGTCTACTGCCTGGCACAGAGGTACTGAGCTCTGCTGTGGAGCTTATGTCTTAGGCTTTTACTGTGAAATATTTTAGGTATGTATGAAAGAATAGTGACTTGCACTGGTTTATTATAGTACTAATACTAGTAATAGTGCCATCCTGTGGCACTTGTATGTGACTACAAAATACTGTTTGGCCGAGATACACACACACACACACACACACACACACACACACACACACACACACACACACACACACACACGCTGCAACTGAAGTATGACAGTAATACTTAAGGTCAGTAATCCAAAAACAACGTCTTGAAAAAACTCGACTATTTGGTTGGATTGATTAAATTAAATAGGTGGAAATGTAGATTATGCTTTGTTGGCACATGTCTGCCCTTGTTTTGGCTGACTGATGTGCTTTCAGTTTTACGTATATTCTGTGATAGGATTCTGAACTTACTTGGCTATCCTTGAATAGCTTTTGGCTGATGAAGGCTGGCGCATACAGCTGAAAGCTTTTGGGGAGAGCGCAAGTAAACCTTGAGTTTCAAATGTACATCAGTTTTTATCTCGAGGTCAAGAATAAACCTCCATGCTTGAGTGTCTCAGAGTGTCTCAGAAATCAGAGAACCTAATTTTTAAACGACACCAAGAGAAAAGTCCCGTCCTGATGTCTGTTTTCTGCTTATGGTCAGAACTTTGCCAGCGGCAGCGGTTTCGAGCGGGGAGAAGTCGTCATCTGACTGTGAGGAGAACGAGTACATGAGTCCCACCTCTCTGCCAGCTTCTGGCGCCTCCTGGGTCATAACCGGCTCCTTGGTGCCCCCGCCACCGACCCAGGCGAACCACCATAATGACGTCAGGTAAACAGATGAACTCCAATCAATCAGTTGACTTGATTTATTACGTCTCAGGAAAGTATCGAGTATCTTTAAATTTAGGGAACTGAATACCCACAAAAATAATTGGACTGTTTTTTAAAATTTTGAGGGATTCACTGAGCACTGATCATAGTATCCCACATACAGCAATCCAGGAGTAACTGCTGCAGGAATATATCTGAAGCATTTATTTTTATGTCCACCAGGGGGCTCTATAGCCTTAGTTTTTTTCTCCCACATACCTACAATCGCCTCCTTTAACTTATTAACTTATTGAGTAAATGGTTCAAAGAAGATGAAGCAATTACAAATAGGCAAGAAGGCAACAACGTTTCTCAGCTTGTTGTTTTAATAAAATAATGACAGAGTAATTAAATACTGGAATAGAATTCACACACAGTAGAATAATGAATGAAATGATACCAGCCTGTGTGTTCTGAAAATTCTTTTGAAACGGAAAAGACAAATTTCCAATTGGATTGAATTAGAATTTCAATCTAAAACAATATTTTTTTAGAAGTTTGGTGTCGTGTAAGGCTAGATATATGAATTGCCAAATAAAAGCACTCCAAATCATTTTTCTCTCTCTTTCCTTTTGTTAGCAATGAGGTGATTGACAGCGACTCTGAGGACCCCCAAGTCTACGAGTCCATGTGCAACATCCAGGCTCAGGCTGGCTCCTCTGAGACGGCACAGGCGTCTGACCACGGTAACATTCACACCTCAGTATTACTGTTCTAATGTCAAATAAAGGGGAATATTTTTGCCATTTTAGTCTTAAACTCCAGTCTTCTTATTTTTGTACCAGTATTACCCCAAATCAAGAACATCGTGAGCTATATTTTGTATTATAGCTGTCACTAATTTCCCAAGCTTTCTGTTTTTTTTGTTTTTTTTTCCTGCTCTGTTTGTTAACTGTGTGTTGTACATTCACAATACCAATGTGATGTTGTGATCTTTCAGACCTTCCTCAACATTCAGCTGTGGTTTCCCAGGACAAAAAGGAGGAGACCGTCGAGGAGGACATTTACGAGTATGACTGTCCCAGACCGGTGGTCCCCCCTGCCCCCACCAGAAGAACCCTGTCAGATATCAGCGGCCCCTCGGCTGCCTTCAGCACTCTCAGCATAGACGGGGCTGTTGAAGCCAGTATGTATCTCTGCAGATTATTATGTGTTACTTTGCAGCGACTCAGACTGCTGTATGATGTTGTTTAGTTGTAAAATGTTACAAGCCCACAGCATCTATGTGTGAAGTCTGGTATTAGTACTAGTACATTTACTTAATAAAGGATCTGAACTGAACTGTGTTCAAATTGACAAGGAACAATCAAAAACCTCTGTATTCCCATTAGTACTTGAATGCCACACATTTCCCACGTTTACTGACTGTTAATCTGTATGTTTCCAGGTATGTTTGCTGCAGGTGTCGACCCTGAACGTCCCCCCAAACCTCTCCCGCGGCGAGCCAACTCCGACCGGCGGCCTCGACCTGTAAACCGTGAATTTCACTCTCCATTGCCCGATCTCCCCGGTCCCTCCACCTCCTCCACTTCTGCCTCCCCTCCTCCTCCTCCTCACCCTCACCCACATCCTCCTCCTCCTGCAGGCCCAGGAAGCCTGGCCCTAAACGGGGAGATCGAATGCCTGATGTCCCAAGGCTACTCCATCCAGGACATCCAAAAAGCCCTGATGATCGCCCAGAACAACCTGGAGACGGCCAAGAACATCCTGCGCGAGTTTGTCTCCATCCCCTCCGCGGCACACATCGCCACATAGTCGCTCCAGGCACGCCCCATCCTCTTTGTCTCGTCTCTGTCTCCACTCTGTGCCATTATCATGGATAGCATTTACCAAGCACTTTCCTGCAGGGCCACAAGTACTTGACAAAAGGCTTTACTCTCAGGAGTAATGCTGCGTTCATGTCATGTCAGAAGTTGCAGATGAACAGGATGATTATCTGCAGGTTCTAGTCATTGAAATATCATCCAGAGTCATTTGTTACATGGTTTTTGTGAATACATATTATTTGGATTACTGCTGTTAGGGGAATGCAGAGTGTTGAAAGTGAAAATGCCTCAGTGTCTTGTTTCTTGAGGTTTTTGGCCTAGAAGCAGTGCGAGGTTCCCAACAAAGCATGTATCTGTTGGTCAGTTGGTTATTTTTTGTTGTGTTTAAGACCAGCTCAGAAGAGGCAGGAAGTCCGATATGACTTGAACGCAGCATACACAGAGATTGGAAGCCTTTAAATGTGAGCTCGCTGTAGCCAAGCTTTGACCCTGTTGTACCTTGCTGAGGCTCACTCGTGCCGTGACGATGTCTCCCCTCAGTCCGAGTATTTTTTTTCTCTCATTAAGCTAAATGTTGAAGCTACAGTGACTTTGATGAGTAGAGGGACCCAGCGGATCGTTGTTTTTGACCCCCCGCTGCTGGCAGATGTTCAGTTTGGTGCTTTACGGGCTTCTTGGCAAATTGTGGCGTACGAATATGTAGCGACACGAGTTCGGTCGGAAACACTTAGTGATTAACTCTGTGGTGTGTGCGTGTGTGTGCTCATGCTGATGAATGTGAATGTTCAGTCGCAGTGCAGTATTGCAGGGCTTCACGTCGTACGCGTCACTGTGGCTCGCTCTGTTTTCGACGGTATTTGAAAAGTTGACTCCGTATTTCCTCTCAGCTCCAAGTTCAATGATGGTTCTGTAATGAAATAACACGTTTTAATGTGTAAGTACTCTCATAAGGTGTCTTGCTGTGTGTAGTACTAACAATGGCTGAATTTTCTGAAGTTTATTTTTGTCATTTAACTCCATGATTGCCTGCCGCCATTTCAGTTGGTCTGACACTGAAAGCTGGTTTATTTACTTAAAAGCTACTCTCATAGTGTCTGACTAAACTAAAAAGGACTTGTGCTGTTTGGTTTCTCGTCACATGTTGATGTGATTTAGCTCTGCATCACCAGAACAGCTTCAGGAGGTTCTGAGAAATCAGACCGAAGGGGTTTAGATTGAGCTCTAAAGCAAAAAAAAAACAAACAAACTGAAGGCTGTCATGTGGACTCAGGTACTCAGTAATAAGTCAGGGTAGAATGTAATGACAAAACAGATGCTAAAGGACACATAAAGATGATGATGTTATGATGGAAACGTTTGTGGAAAAGCACAGACTCACTCCTCCAAGGACTGGATTTTCTCTCTTATTCTATTGTATTTAATTTAACATAAAACCACCATATTTAATATTTTAAAATCAGGTTTTCAATGCCCCCCCAGGCCCAATCACTTCCTCCGATTTCAAACCCCTGAGTTGTTAAATTTGGTTTCAGTAATCCACCCATTGTACTACATATCAGAGCCCTGGGTGGTTATCTCGAGGATGCAACTGTGATATTTCAGTCACTCAGCAGCACGTAAAATTTGTTGTGGGATTAATGTCGAACACACCAACTGACTACCAATCCAACCTTCAAGCAAGTTGTTATAATGCATAAATGTTGTCTATTACATCATTGGGTCAGTTTCTTTCAAGCAAAATTGTCTCACATTTTGTACTCCCAGCTTCTTGATTGTACAAGATTGGCTACTTGCAGAAATCCACCTGGGCTTAAAGGGATTGGAACGATATTTTAAAAGCTTTTATTCCCATGAATGATTTTATGAACTGAGTGAGTTTGAGCTGTAATGTGTAATGAAAGCCTTTCCTGAATCAAGTCAAGTTTTAAGCCCTTGATACAAAGTCATCAGCTGGACTTCTTTTACATCCATTCTCAAAGAAAATATTCAAATCAACACATCAAATTTAAACCGATTTAACACAAGTATTCCTCTGAAGCTGTGTATTTCACTCAGGTTTTTAGATTTATTTCCAGTGGACCAATAATAAGCAGCTTACACTACCCTTTCCTTTTATATTATCTCCACCCATCAGTGGTGTTTTGAAGTGAGGGCCTGTATATTACCCCAACCACAGGATCATGGACTCATTTAGAACAAAGATGAAAAGATATCTGACTCATCAAAGCAGGGAGTCTGATCTAAGTCCAGCACAACATCAGTGCAGAATACAAATATGTTGTGAAAGAGGCTCCATCCTCTGTAAGATGGCTGTTCCATATTAATATGTAATTTGGGAACACTGCCAGAAACGAGACAGGACCAGACTCAGAGTCTCATTTCCATTTTCATGTAAGAACACGCAAATACGTCCAAAGTATCCCCTTTAACGAACAGTGCAATTTCTTCTTTTTCTCTTTCCAAAGTAGCTCCTCAATAGTCACTTTTGATTTCCGCAGTAACATGTAAATGTGCCTTCTGTCCATCACAAACTGCACATGACGGCAGACAAACCAAACCAAACCAGTTCCTCCACATGTGCTGCTTAAATGAAATGGAAATCTGCACATTGAATCAAAGCCCTTACCTGACGGTGTTTGTCTCAGATATTCACTTTCACAAACAGTTAACCAGGAGTTTGAAGTTGGTTTTCCACATCTTGTCATCTTCTAGGCAGAAACGGACAATTACAGCCCAACCAATGTTAGCTTCGTTTTGTTTTTTGTCGGAAACCGATTGTTGACAATTAAATCTCCCATAAATACAACTGATGGTACGTATACGCTGGACATTTTACAACTGGAAAAGTATACTTATTATTGCTCCCTGGTGGACAAAATATGTAATGACGACACGGTTTCTTAACACATCATCAAAAAAAGTTATCTTGCAAGTATTGCTTGTAAGGACGAGACACAAGTTACTCATTTTTAATATATTCCATTTCATAATAACCAACCATCTTCATTTTTATTTTAAATGTAATGAATTCAAAGTTTCGTGTTGCTTACTGCTCGACATGCGTTTATACAAGGGGTGAATGGATTGACCCCTGAAGTATCGATGATATCGATGCAAAGTCTTGTTTTGACTGCCAGTACTAGTGTTAATAAGTATGAGACGAAAACAAAATATGAATCCATTACGTCAGAGCACATCCTGGACACATGAACACTCCTGACCATGCAGTATTTGCATCTCTGCTGCTGCCATGTGCATGTGAGAAATCACATAACGAGCATTTGTTGTTTTACCATCAAGTGGTGTTTAAACATGCGTGTGATTAAAGGTCCAGTGTGTAGAGTTTAGAAGGGTTTAAACTGAATTTTCTCTGTATGCCTTTACCTTTTTAGAATGAGCCTTTTCCAGTGTCCTTGTTGGCACTCTGCTGCCGCTTAAAAAGACATTTAAAAACCTCCTTCAGGTTTTTCGTAGGTTCTCCTACATGCAGAAGGTGGATGAGGGATATTCACTTGGTGGCAACCTACAAACTCACCACTAGATGCCACTAAAACCTACACACTTGGACTTTTAAATCATTAACAGGAATAGTGATTTGAAACTCCTAATTTTTATGTGGTAACTAAAGTGTATTCAGAAGAAGCTTATTAATACAGCACTCACCTCATAGATCATGACTCACTTCTCTCCTTACATGAAAGCACATTATCTAATTTTAACTATAAAAAGTACGATAAAAGTTTGGTGGTATCGCTCACCCCTTCTTTGATGTGATACAGATTTTACTTTGATTTGTTTCTTTCCCTTAAAAAAAGGGGGGGTGAAATATGTTAATGTCTGTAGAAAATGTTCAGGAGTGTCTCCATGCTTTTAAATATGGAAAACAGACGTAATGCCTGATGTGATTAAAGTAGTAAGGAAAACAGGAAAACATGCTGGATGCGTCCTCGTGTAGATGGCTGAGGCTGCTGAATCTGCTGTGGTTCTGTAGAAATCTTGCAGCTTTAACTCCCTCGAACCAAACTCCCTTTAGAGCAGCACGCCGTGACGCGTCGGCCCTTCGCCTCGTGTTGATTTCCAGAGAATGTGTCGCCAGTCCCTCGGCTTTGTGTCCACCCGGTCTGACGGGGACTAACTCCTGACCATGAAAGTGCCGCTGTGTGAGGATCCACTCGAGGCTGACAGTCATGTTGAATCACTGCCAGACGCTCCGCTCGCTGTCTCACACACACTTTCCCCTCAGAGTCACTGGTCAACCGGTGTGTTGGTTCAGATCCACTGGTTACTGATGATGTGTGGTGTAATCATGGTTACTAGCCTTTTCAACAAGAATTTGCCTACTAAAAAGTTGTCACTGCTTTGTTGTTGCTCATGTAAATATGATTTTATTTATTGTCTTTTTAATATCCTCAGCATTCATTTTGTTGCCATGTTTTCATGCCTAAGCCATTAAGATTTTTAATTAAACAGTATTTTCTTTAACATCTGACCTGTGTGGTTTGTTTATAATGACTATCAGCTGTTCTGTAGTGGCAGCGAAATGCTCTTAATTGTCTCAAATTGAAACAATACCTGTCATTTTGTCTGCAAAAGTATGAAGCTTTCTACATTTAACGTATTTCAGTACTAGCTTCAATTTCTGTAGTTATCAGCTGTTCAAGCAGAAAAAGTGACAAAAATAATTGAGGCTGTCTGCTGAATCTCTTTTTCTTTAGATACAATGAAATACCTGAGCTTTTTCAGTGTAAAAAACAGAATACACATGACAAATATTAATACACGCAGCTTCTAAAATCATGTATTACAACAAACAAAACAATTATTAATAAGTATTTAAGGTGCACTAAGATCATTTTGTGGATTTCTACCTGCTAAAGCTCAAAATATGGCGAACACATATTTTACATATGTTTACACATGAACAGCAGTCAGTAGAGCGCATACCTCTGCCAACTCCTGACTGCCTCCTTTTGTACTCACTCATAGATGTGAGTCAGCTTCATACGCCTGATTCTTTTCATCAAGATCCGTACATTTATTCCCAGATAAATAAAAGAAAAATGCTACCTCACAAGGTTCAAGGAAAGGGAGAAAAAAAAAAACCTCAATTGGTCGATGCTAATGTGATCTCTTCTTTGCCAATAAAATTGTAGAATGCCTTTTTTGGCTACAGAGGGAGCATAACACACCTGGTGCCATGATTAAACTGTTGGTAGTTGCGTTGCATTGTGGGTAAAGTCAAAGTAAAATATAAAAAGTATTTCTCAGTTTAACTTGGAAAAAAAAAATACTGTATATACTTGTATTTAGATGTATCATGCTTACTTTACGTTGGAATGTTTTAAGGGTTCTTTTCACCCAAATCACAGCCCCAGGAATTTTATCTTATCTTGTTTTTATCTTATACAAGTGGAATCAATCCCTGCAGACGGTTTTGATTATATCTGTCCTGATATTCAGGTATCTGTCTATGAGAACAGAACAGTTTCTGGTGTCATAAAACAAAATGACTTTCGGTAAGTTAAAGCCAACTTTAGCTCACTGAATTTGAGTGGGGCAAATGGAAATGAAAAGAGCTGAGAAACATGCGCTTTCAAGTGTTTTTCTCATCATCTCGGGGATAAATGTGTCGTCGTCACCTTGAGTTGTCGATCCACACTAAATCACAAGGGAATAACTGCTTTCTTCACAGCGAGTGGGGCAGCTATGAAGAGCTCGAATTTGTTGCAGATGTGAGCTGTTTTCAGTCCTTCCTCCTTCCAGACTCCAGCTAGAAATCTGAGCTACTGTTGGAGTCATTTCCAGCTCGCGCTGACAGCGGTTTGGAGGCAGCGCTCCTTCCTGTCTCCTCACTGTGGGACTGCTAACAGAAAGCACACTGACCTCACCGCTGCTCTGGCTCACATTGAGCCCTCGAGCCAAAGAAAAGTCCACCAGTGATCCAACACTAAGTGCTCTTTCATACCTCTGCAAAAACTCAAGCACGAAAGAAAAATAACAGTCTCTCTTTAAATGACACATTTTTATTTGGCATTATTTTCTTGCAAAAAATATAAAAAAACGCAAGCATCAAAGAATCACATGTACAGTACTTTAATTTACACACATTTAGAAAAAAAGAACATAATTGCGATGTTTCAAACTTGTTTTCCAACTGGTGAAAAATCCAGAAATATGAACTGAAAAATGTCTTGTTTAAAGTTGAACTGAATAGACTTAGCATTCAAATCAGACATATCCAGCTGCACAACAGAGACGGGTGGTGTTATGGCTTTGTGCAGCTTTTCTAAACCACGACGGCGTCACATCACACACGAGGACACTTGTTGCCTGAGGACGTCCTGTACCTGGATACTTCTGCAACTTCAGTGCTTCAACTCAGTGGAAAACAAAGGAAAACATGTCACTACGTTGTTTTTGTTGCAAGTCATCTGGGCAATGTAGCGCTCGCAGCAACAAAAAAAAAAAGGTTTCTTTTCACAATAACCTACACAGTGAGCAATCAGTTCACAATATTCACAACACAGGCCTCTAGAAGGAGCGTACCAGTGTAGCTGCATGTTTTAGCGTATTTACTTCAAGTTGTGCCTTCTATCTATTATCATTACATCCAAATATAAAACCCAGGAGCTCATCTAAAAACACTAACTGGTAAGAACCTTCTGGATAAGAAAAAAAGATTTTTAACCCTTGTAAAGAAAAAAAACAAGGCCTGTTACACATCATCTTGCTTGTTTGTTAAAATGCAAAAAAAACACAATGACAAAAAACTAATGTTTTTATTTTCCTATAAAGGAATAAAAGTTCAACATTATGATGTCAATGTATTGTTTTGCAGACATATGTAGTGAAGTTAGCATGCTAATCCGCTAGCAACAGCCCGTCTCAGTTCAAAGCTTCTGTGCTAGCGGTGCAACCACCAACACCAGTCAGGACTGCTAGCTGCACAGCTAACTGAGCTAGCTAGCTAATGGTCAAAGTGATTGGGACCCAAGGAAGAGTCTGGGCAACTGTGTGGAAGTTAATGGAATCCAAATAAAGAATTTGGGTAAAACTTCTGGCAAGATGACGGATGATGTCATTTGTGGCTACCGCTACAGTTGCATCTTAAAAATACAGTGGAGTGAATATTTTGTTGTCCGTGAAGATTTTCATGGCTGGACACGGATTTCTCTTCTTCAGAGAAAATGTCCAGATTCTTGGCGCCGTCATGTGAATGCAGTGATAAAACACAGAGACACGCAGCCATTGCTGGACATTAATCTCCCGTATTCTAAAAGAAAAATAACTTTTTATGTTTTAATCCATCACAGAGACGAACATCCACGTCTGCTTTCATTGTTGTTAAACGTTCATGGTAATGCATGTAATACTTGAAATATTCCTTTATTAATATCGTATCTTTAAACAGAAACCAAAGTTTTTCCTGTGATGAATTATCCAAGTAAAGCAAGTTTTGATGGTCGCCAGTCGATTCTAAAACGGCACAGAAACGTTTGGCTGCCTAGAAGGTTAAAAAAAAATCAGTAAACACGCTAAACATGCAGGAACACTTGTTGAGGCCCGACTATCTCTCAGTGGAAACAAAGAAAAACACACAGAGCAAACCCAAGAAACAAACAAAATAAAACAAATTCAGTGTATGATGCATTCTCAAAAACAGGCACAGCAGATCACTAAACTTTGACCTTTTTCACCTTCAGTAACAGTCCAAGGCCACCACTAGCAGGTCTGTACACTACACGTATTTACAAACAGTACAAGGGCTTATCAGCAGTTTGCAGAAGAAGGCTGCCAGTGTGTGTGATTGATAAGAGATTATTATGATTATCCTGCGTTCGAACAGATCAAAGATTCTGGACGAAACGCCTCGGTATCCATCACTTTTTTGGTAAATTTCAACATCAATTTCTACAACTATTGAATCGAAAGTCAAACAGAGGCAAACACACCGACGAGCCTTCTCTCAGTGTGACTGTAAAGAGCTGCCACCAGACGAGCAGCAGCTAGCGTTTGGTCTCTGACATCATATCCTGTCCCGAAACTCACCTGGACCCATGAACACGGATCAACATGCACATGACCCAGACGCTACCATGAAATGAAAATCTGAGTGCCAAAATATCTTAAATAACAAAATATATATAATATATACACTTTCATAAAAAACAAAAAAAAGAAAGGTGATGATGCGCGTGAGACACATCGAACACACACCGAACAACAGCCGAGAGCTGAACACAGTTTGAGGAAACGGTCAAAAACAAACTGAGAAACTGAACGTCGAGGAAGCAAAAAACATTTGTTCAAAAGGAAATACACATCTGTACACACATACCTCTGTGTGTGTGTGCGTGCGTGCGTGCGTGTGTGTGTGTGTGTGTGTGTGTGTGTGTGTGTAAATCTAGTGAATACTGCCGAGAATGAAGCATGATGGAGGAAAGTCCGAACTGTGAGGTGGTGTCACTCTGCAGGTCTCAGATCAGTGCTCCAGCAAGCAAACACACACACGCGCGCACACACACACACACTCACTCACACCAACTGCTGGCATCATGTGTCCTCCTGCTGCAGGACGTCACTGCTGGACCATCTGGGGGACTTTACTGGAGAGACAGAGGAGGACATCAGTGTAAAAAAACATCTCTGCGTGCACACACACACACACACACACACACACACATTTAAAAGGAAATGTATAACCAATTTCTGAATTATTGTTGAAGTTTCAGCCCTCATGTCTGTAAGAAACTACATTTACCGTACTTTGATTAATCGCACTTTCTTAAACCTCTGTCACCAAGTTCTCAGATGTTAGCTTTGGTGAAAACAATGTCATCATAACTGACAGGAATGTCCACATGTTCTACAGGGTGGCTGTTGGCTCCAGTGTTTGCACCGAGCTGCCAGGTCCAGCTCCATATTCAGCGTAACTCTTTGGCAAAAAATACATTGAGCAACTTTCCCAAAATGTTGAACTATTCCTTTAAAGCACAATTTAGACAAATTGAAAAGTCGCTACTTTGTGTCAGTGGTAGAATAAAGACAGATGTAACTACAACTACCTAAAAAAAAAGACTACAGAGTAAAACAGTTTCTGCAAGGTCTTATTTTTTTCTTATTTTCTGTCAGAATAATTTGAAAGATGCTAAAATCACACCACACTTTTACACAAGATTTTTGTGTGAATGCTCCCTTTGTTTGACAGGCAACATAAAGCACAGATGTGCACGTGAGAAAGATGATTTAGAACCATCAACATTCTCATTTTAATTCTCCTCGTTACCTACGAGTAGCAGCTGTTTTCGCCAAATTTGACAGCCAAGTAAAATTGCATTAAAATACTGAAAAACATGGGACTGTCCCTTTAACTCACAAACATTTGCATTTGAATTCAGCTCCTGTCTGTATCACATCCAGACATCCTCACATCATCAGAATTTGTTTTTCTGCACGCTGGCAGTTGGTGCAGATTTATTTATAACCATTAAATAATTAATAGAAAAACTGCCACAGTAAACTATCACCTTTAAATACATTACATATCCTCTTTTAAAAACAGCTCCTGTGTTGAACACTTAAGTGCGACGTGATGTGACTGCATCTGTGAATTAACACTTTACAGGTTTTTCTCGTGTAGCTCTCAGAACAAACTGCACAAGCTCAAGCAGAACAAACCTCTGTTGGTATGTAGTGAAAACTGGCTGTCTAGAAGGCTTTGAGCCCTTTTCTTATTATATTGTGAAATAATGACGTCCAACACAATAGTTACCTGCTCACTGGGGCCCTTTTTGTCTCCGTTGACAGCCTTTAGGAGGACAGCTTCCTCATTCTTTGTGTTGGTTTTCATCTCCACAACAATGTCATCTTTGGTGGTCTTCTCTTTGGTGCTGCGGAGAGAAACGAGCGTTGGCAAGCGTGGAAAGTGACAAACACTCGGGTGACTGAGTATCATCACAAATGACATTTTTCTTTTAAACAGAAGTTCAAGGTCACTGTGCTTCTGTATTCAGGTTGAAAAACTTTCTTTAAACACACATATGTAATTTCTGCTCGAGGTCTTCCAATCAAAAGGAAACAAAATATATGTGGCATCATGGGAGTTGTTGTCTTAATTGACAAAACATTGCCAACAAGAGTCCATGTGATGTGACTCAGGCAGAGGGACGAGGTCTTGATTTAAAGCTTGATTTATGGTTTGTTTAGTCACCTTCCCAACTCTCTACTGTGAGTTCTAGAAACAGGCGACCATATGAAATCCTGTTTTTGATTAATATTACAGATTTCTCTGGTGCGATTTAAGCGCACAACTACACACCTTATAACAAAAGTCTGGTCGTTCTTTTGACATTATAATGCACATACATATTATATATTATTATATTTAACACTGGTCCGTTACCAGATTAAGGGCTTGTGTTCACACAGCATTTTTTTTCTGAGCGCCAGTGTCAATTTCAATTGTTCCCCGTGAGGAGCGAACATGTGGGCAGCAGGCAACCGCCAAGAGAAAAAGACGATTGCTGTTGTTGTGCAGCCACTCCGAGTTGAAAATCTCTCAATTTTTCAGAAATGTGCTGGTGACGTCACCGGGGCTCTTTTTCTTTTTCCTGGTGTAGCCGATAATATTCACCGTATTTTTTCTCCCTACGGATCATGCCGTGCATGCTCATCCTCCTTGCTCTGATGTCACAATTTTAAATAAAAAACAAACGGATACTAAACCAAAAAAGGGGCAATGTTGATTCATACAGCAGCGGTTGTAAAGCTATTGTTGTCATAGAGACAAGGTGCGTATGCAGCATTTGTTCTTTCAGCACTCAAACGCTTCATCCCAGCGTTCCTGAGCGAACCGCTAGCGCTTTTCAGCTGGAAAAACATGCTATGTGTCCCATTTCTGCATCAACATCGTGTGAGTACCAGAAATAATACATTGAAATGCTACTTAGAGGGCAAATAACCCCCAGAGGTTTGGCTCAAGTGCTATGCTGAAAATTAAAAAAGAAATGCCTCAACAGTAGCAGGGCGGCTGCAGATGTCGCCTCCAGCCCCTCACCACCAACACATGTTCACACATAACACATAATACACACACATACACCAACATACTATTAGCTAGCTTATTAGCAGGGGTTTGTCACCTTAAAGGCTTGCTTCTGACAGAACAATATATAAAATACATTAGAGCTGCACGATATAATGCCTGACACACACTCTGCATGCAGACTCTGCATGCACAGCGATCCACCAATCACATTACTTCTTAATCAGTGTGCCGGAGCAGACCACGCCCCTGCACATGGAGTGAGTCGCTGGTTACAACATTGAACAGCAATGAACAAGAGAAAATCGCTGAAAACAAAGACTTGGTGCCAAAAAGAAAAGCAACGTCAGTTATCTGGAATTATTTCGGCTACAAGAAGGATGATATTGACCAAACACGTGTTCTGTGTCAACAGTGCCTTGCATCTGTTGCCACAACCAGAGGTAACACAACTAATTTGTTTGACAATTTACGTCAGTACGGCAGGTACAGGTGAGATCAGTGCAGGTTAATTGTCCACAAGCTAGCAGCAGTGCAGCGTAACATAAAGTGCTATTCAGGTCATCTGATGAAAATTCCTGTATTTTTTCATGTCGCAATATTCATCGCAGCGTTAAAAAAAATTGCAATGTCAGTGTTTTCCAATATCGTGCAGCCCTAAAATACATAATATACAAGTCACCAAATCCCAAAAAAAGAACAAAACTTTCAATGTTTTAGTCAGTTTCTAATTATATTCCAACTCACTCCAATCTGTCTGTTCCTCTCAAATCTTAAAAAAACAAAACTATAAACAGACTTTCAGCAAACATTATTCATGAATAATTAGTGTGTTCGGGACTGCTTTCAGATGCAAGTGATTATATAAAGCATCAGAATAGTGAATGTAAGTTTTTGAGTTGGGAGTTTTTGGACAAGCTCTTGGCCGGAGAGGAATAAAATGTCAGGTTTTGGATACACAGACACTCTTAATAAGGATACATTAATTTTTGGTTTTGGTCTTTTTCTGGGATTTGTTGACAATATGAAGAATATCCCCAGACATATCCTTGAAAGAAATATTGCTGCTTTGTCCCTCTGTGGACATCATTAATGTGGAAGAGACGGTACTCACATCTCCTGTTTCCCTGAGCGTCCACAGGGGATCTTCCCCTTCTTGTGCAGGAAGTAGAGAACGCTGCCGAGGATGGCCAGCAGCAGCAGGCAGAGTATGATCACCACGATGATCACCCCGCTGCCCTCAGCTGCACACACACACAGACATACGGAGAAAACAACCACATGCTAGTGTCAGTCACTTGCTTCTCTTGATCATCTTCCTTTACAAACTGATCCTCAGGTATGATGTCGTCTTTGTGTGTACAGATTTATTACAGGAACTGGCAATGTGAAGTTGAGGGAGATTTTTCAGGTCACGAAAGTTAAATAAAAAAGATGCTTGTGGTTTCATTATTAGAAGTTTTTTTTAATCCGTCTCTTGCAAAGTGCAGCACTTAATAACTGGAGTACCCTTTAAAAAATAAGGATACGGAACAGCTGCTCTATACTTACAGAGTGCATTATTTAAACTAAATGTTTTTTAAGTGGCTTATTTAACAAAGTCCATTTCTTCATGCATAATAAATAATTAGCTGAGCGTGAAATTATGTCCATTATTTTCAAGAGTCATTAAAGAAAATATCGACTTTGTGCAGTATCTGTGAACCACAACCTTAATAACTGACTTTATTCAGATTACTTCATCCATCCGGAATGAAAAGAGGCTTTAACTTTTTAGTCTCCTGGTTGACTTTGTGTTTGAGGCCAGCAGTGTGCTAGTGAGAAACAGTATTAACAAATAATATTTGAAAAGAAAAACAGTACTAAACTCCAGTATGTGTGCTCAATAGTTAGAATATATCTGGGATGGTTTAGTGACTTTGAAGTGTCTTTAATTAATCTTTTTAACCATAATTCACATAAATATTTGTCTATATTCCTACAGCAACTGATAATACTTTTTTGTGGTAAATAAATAATAAATATCAGACTGTATCTCATTATTAAATGCATCATATTATTTAGTCACAGAGGACAATTTGCGTAGTGATGATGACAGAATGTGTAGCAAATAAGTGTACGGCAAGACTCTGATAGAAATAGAAGTACTGATTCAGAAATGTACTCAGAGTATAAAAGTAAAAGGTTTTCCTCTGATGGACATTTCTACCGGCCATTTCTGTGCAAAGCTAACGCAACTTCACGTTATATTAATATAATTCAAAGACTATTAAACATGAGGGTAGAATCAGTAGGATTTGTCCGAGCTGATCATAAATGCACCACAAAGACAGATGATGACATATTGGGTTGGTAAAGCGTCCTGAGTGTCAATAAAGCGACAGAATAAGAAAATGAGACACTAAGACGCCTTTTCTCCCCATTCCAGTCTCCCTCCACAAATGTTCCTCTGTGATTTTGCAGCTTTTGTAGAGCCCCCTAAATCTCCACCTCACCCACTATCCATCATATTTACCAACTCCAGCTTGGGCCACAATTACTCTTAACATTGTGTGTGACATACAAGTGATTCTAGTTTCTGTATTTAATAATTCTGCTGCATTGAATTATCCAGATCAGACTTTTGAATGTGCTGAGTCCACAAAAAAAGACTAAGACGTCGTCATTCATTTTATGGTTCTGAGTGTTATAAAACAGTGATGCAGTTCATTCTTAAAGTAGATCTTCCACTCCTTGTTAAGTGTGTGTAGGAATCTACTTCTCTCAGAGGACTAAGTGTTTATTTTTTTAAAAAGAGCTTAATAATGGCAGTAAACAATCAGGAGAACAGACACATATTTACACACTCCACTCCAGATATTTTTGACACAGTTTCTTTTCTGTTATTGTTGTTTTTAATGGATGTAGCTGTGGAGAAATGCTCTTTATTTGCCCGTTGTATTCCCCACGGGCTAGTGAAGACTTAACGGTATGAAGTGACTGCTCAGTAAAAATGCCCCTCTTCATACTTCACTGTGCAATTTCACCTGGTACTTAAAAATCCACAATAAAAACACAAGACCGCCTGGAAAAGTCAGTAAAAGTGAGACAGTTTTCTCACTTATTTATGCTTGTTTAAATAATTCTAGTATACAAATAATGTTTTTTACTCGTACAGAGCGCTTTTGGTCCAGGAATCATTATACTGTAACTGTGCTTGAATTTGCTGCCGTTATGATTTTTCTCTCTTTATCAAACAGAATATTTAATACGCCCTCAGGCCATCCCAAAGATCTGCTGGCAAACCAAAGACACTCCTGGTATCGAGTCCTTGTATAAAAAAAAATAAAAAAATCATAAATAATGTATACAGTCCTCCAACCCTTCATTGTCACAGACAGAACTTAGTCTACAGTGTGAACATAGAGACAGAAAACAGTTGGAAATAACTGAGCGAGGAGGGAAAAAGACAAGGAGGGACTGATCTTACCGGGAGAGAAGGGAGCAGCTGAAGTGAGCCGTGGAACTGTGAAGAAGAATAACGACACTTAGAGTGGAATCCCAACATGCACACACACTTCCCAGGTTTAATTTGATCGCAGCCGCTTCAGTAATTTCAAACAATCCCACATTCATCTGCAGGTGTGTGGGGAACAGACCCGACTGGACGAGTACACACACCCCCACCTGATTAATCAGCTATTCAGTTATTTGTCAGCTATTTTGATAATCAATCTGGGTTCATTTTAAAAGAAAAATGTTCTAGTTTCTTTCCTCCTCTATGACAGTACACATTATCTTTGGGTTGTGGACAAAACAAGACATCTGAGGATGAAAGTGATCGAGAAAATAATCACAACTGAAAATAAGTGTTAGTTGCAGCCATAAACAAGAGGATTAAAAGGAATTATGACTGACTTCCTGTTTAACGTTTAACCTTTAGTCTCAGACTAGTGAACTCATCTAAGAGTATGTTTTTTTTTTACTTTATCCTAAAAAGCATGTGAACTCACTAAATAAAAATTAACAAATAATACTGAGTGAAAACAATATTCAACATGACAAAAAATCATCAAGAAACACTGCTATAGCATTTCTGATCGTTTTTGTATTATGCACATTTGATTTAGAGGACGTTTCATTGTAAATCACAGTTGTATTTGAACATGTAATTGAAATATATTTATTATTAAAGTACAAATAATGATGAGTATTTCTGGCGCTGACTCACGTGTGTAGCAATGTTTAATCAGCTAGTCGACAATTCACACACATTCCTAAAAGAATATATACGGTATACATATATTTTCCAGACTTTTCTTTCCTTTTCTGCTTTTGTTCTTACTGGATACCTTCTCTGCTAAAAATCCTTCAAATGAAACAGTCTGAAAAAGACAAATGAGTGTGCGCTCATAACCTGTGATGAGAGGTCACAAGAAGACATTGCTGCATTAAAGAGGCAGCTTTTTGTCATTTAGACAGAGACGTTAATATCCGTGTTTGTTATAAACTTGGTGAGTTGTAAAGTGATAATCTGGCCTCTCACGGGCGAGTAACGCTGGTATAAAGACTGAAATAAAATGGGCTAAAATATGACAAGACCCTGGTAGGGCCCTTCAATATAATGGTAGAATACTTACAAGCAAGCAGTGTTTGAATGCAGGACTAACTCCATAGTTCTGGACATTAAATATTCCTCCTCCACCCTATGAATGTACAGCCATGATCCACTCACACACATGTTCCAGTGTGAATTAGAGAAACTCTTACTGGCTTTGATGCTGAAGACCTTGACTTCGGTGCCCATGTCATTGGAAGCATTGCACAGAGCGCTGATATCCGAGGTGACTTTCACCGACACCACGCTGTGAGCCACGAGCTCGCTTGCTTTGCTCACCACCTCCTGCCAGTTCTGTGAGGACAAATCCACATTGCTGATGAGAACACAATGCACATCTTTACATCAGAGGAGGAGCAACTATTGCCAGAATGATGCCAATGGAAAAACACACTCACAAAATACAACTGATCCTCACAAATGGCAAACGTAGAAAGGCTATAATCCCCATTTAGTGAGTTAACGCGAACAAGCCGCCTCACCTGTCAAGCAGCATTCAACTGAAATATTTTCAAGGAGTTCCATTCAACCGGTGCTACTGAGCGTGGTACGTTTCCTGGCTGTAATTCCCACTATTGCCATTACATGTTTTCATATTTTTTTTTTTTTTAAAGCAGCAACAATTATCCATTAGTTTTCAACTTTTGCATTCATCACCACATATTTAGATAATCAGTTAGTGGGTCTTGTGTCATATTTAAAGAAGAAAAAGTCGTAAATGTGAATATTCTCTGGTTTGTTTACTTCACTATGAAAGTAAACTAAATATATTGGGGTTGTGGACAAAACAAGACATTTGAGAATGTCATCTTGGGCACTGACGGAAATTTTAAAGACCAAACAACCAATTGATTAATAGAGACAATACCATTTTAAATATCATTATCTGAATATTATTTGAACTTGCCAAACCCTAACCTGCAAAAAGACACCCGGATAAAGTCAAGCTGCTGTTGTAAAACACTCCTGTCTTATCAAAGAAGAATTTGAAAATGTGAAGACAGTTGTAAGGCTGCAGCTATCGAATATTTTTAGAATCGAGTATTCTACCGATTATCCCATCGATTAAAGCTAGGGTCTACAATCCTGGAGAGCTAGCAAGATTTGAAAGTGGCACCTCCTCTAAGTTCCACCCCACCCCTCCCCATCCCGTCAGTGCTCCGTCCAAAGCCACGCCCCCACAAACTTGAACATGCATCTGGCAGTGAGACTCAGCGGGGAGGAGGGTGCTGAATATTTCCGGCATCAGTAAAACGTGATGTGTGCACGCGTGGAGGAGGGAGGGACAGAGGGGGGCGTAGGCAGAACGAGACATGAAGGCATCTGAGTTTTTTCTATTCGGGCCGAATAGCACGGATTGGTCAGCTTTTTCTCATTCCTGCAGCTGCCACAGAGGTCTGATTATTTTCGTTCCTTTTTCTGAATACATAACTACTCTCAGGATAGAAGGACCATTTCACCCAGTATAACAAAATGTGTTTCTGAACAACATTACAGACCCTAGCTTTAATCCAGTAATGTAATAAAAAATAATGTTGCATTATTAAACAATAATACCAAATAATGCATAACAAAAATGACAGGCCTGTTAAATAGAACAAAGCAATTGGCTTTCATTCCTGAAAAAAATATACAGGTATTTATTCCAACTACTCCTAACACCAGGAGAAAAGGTGTGTGTTTGTTGATGTGTGCACGTGTGCGTGAGGGAGAGTGAGAGAAACGAGATGAGTGTATGTGTGTTAGTGTGTGTGTGTTAGTTTCCACATCGCGATGGTAGGCTACGTTAAATTAGCTAGCATCAATGTTTACGTTAGCTTGTGTCGGCGACGCTTGGTGAGCTGGTGCTAACTCGATGCTTTCGGTTCAGATGTTGAATCATTGTTGATGTGCTGTTGTAGTACACCAGTTCTGCTTTGCAGTAGACACGTTGCACTTTGTTATCTTCTTTTTTAAGTGTGAAATGATCCCAAACTTTGGACATTCTCTGACTTTTACGGACGACTTCTTGGCTCTCCGCCATCGCGCTAACTCTGAATGTAGCGGTGTGGGTCCGCAATAACAGTCCATGTGGAAAAATGATCCCTGAGCTTAACAGGCCACATAATGCGAGTGATAGGAATTAAACGAAGCCTCGGGGCAGAGATTTTGCTTCAACCATTTTTTGTAATCGAATTATTCGATTTACTCGTGTAATCGTTTCAGCTCTAGACAGTTGTCAGGGAAAAAAAACAACTAATGACTCAGCACAAACTCAGCCACAAATGTTACTCTCACCTCCTTAATAGCTTAGTAGCATTAAACACTGACCTCTGCTGTACATGAACTCTGCATGAACACCACTGTGAGTTACAGTTAGTGCTGTGAGTCAGACTGCTTACCTGGCTGCCGATTATGTTCCAGGTGATGCTGGGCAGTGGATGACCCCGAGCCTCACAGCTCAGGTTCACCATCCTGCCTGCTGCTTCCTCCAGCTGCACCTCCTGCTCCACTCCCACCAGCTGGGGACCACCTAGACACACACACACACACACACACACACACACACACACACACACACACACACACACACACACACACACACACACACACACACACACACACACACACACACACACACAGACAGACAGACAGACAGACAGACACACACACACACGTTATAAGTGTAGCTCATTCTATTTCAAAGACAAGCCTGTTTTATGATTGGCTCCTGTTCTAAATTGCTTGCTGTCACATGTTGTCTTGATAAATTCGGGGTAATGCAGATTTCCACAGTGCAGAAATACAGTCTTCATTCACTAATAATCCCCAGTCAGTTCTACTTTTCGCTGGATGTTAAGCTATTGAACCTGACACTTCCTGTACAGACGTTTCACATTATAAGCCCTCCAGTGGCTCAAAAAGCACAATCCTCCTCGCTGCTGAAAGGTTTCAAGAGGGAACAAAAGCCACATGTTCATAACTCTGTAGTTCGAGTTCTAAAGAGTGATGTATCAAGGTTCAGAGCTTGAATTCCAGACTTCAACTGACAGACAGCGCAGTGACAGAAGCAGGTGTTTCAAATCAAGAGCTCTCAGGCTAATCAGATTGGAGGACATAGAAATAAATTTACTAGAGAGGTCTGCCAGAAAAACACAGCCACATAGCTAAGAATCAGAAACCTCTAAAAAACTGAAGATAAAAGAACAAAAGTCAACACAGGGAGACATTTGAGTGCTCACATTCAAATGTCAAACATCTGCAGAACAGAAGAAAAAGAAGGAGAAGAAGAAGAAGAAGAAGAAGAAGAAGGGACAATAACATCAAGATAAGTTTGTTTCCTTTTCAACACAGCCAAGCGTAGAAACTTTCCCACTCACTATTTTTGTGCAGAAAGTGGAAAAGTGCAGAGACATTGACAGAAACTAAACTAATAACACAAATTTAATTTAGTGTTTTATGCAGAAGACTATAAACAGTCCATTATTTGGAAGCTTCTCTTGGCCTCACGAGTAAAAGTAGAGTTGATGAAGTGGTGTAGGGGATGACTGACCTTGGACGATGATGTGAACGGAGCCGCTGGTGTGCAGGGCAGGCAAGGAGGGAACGGTCACCTCACAAATGTACTCTCCTGATGTTTCATAGGTGGCGTCCTTCAGGTGTAACGTGTTTCCCTTACCCACCTGCTGCCCATCCTATGACAAACACACGTTGACAATAACCCTCCATTTAATTTGTGAAATAAAAAAGGTGATGATGGCAATTGGGAATGTTCAGTGTTTTGGCTCTAAGGATGACAATATCAGCTGGTCGACCACTTTGGTCCAGACTTAAATATCATTTATAATAATAATCAACTTTTAGTTGGATTTACATGAAACTTTGTACAGATGTTCATGGTTCCCAATGAAAGCTTAGAAATTTGGAAGGTGGCAGATTTCTCATCAAAATAAATGTGTCCAATACTTTGGTTTCATCTTCAACATTCCCATCAGCCTCTACAGCTTTTGTTTGTTTGTTTGGGTTAGTTTCTATTAAGCAATTGTTAGCATTAGGAGTAAAGCAGTTTCATCCCAGTAAAATGTGTCCACTGTGTCCAAAGTCCCGATGAAATAAAGTTCTCATTTAAGAAGTTTAATCACTCAAGTTTTCTGTAAAAAGTTCTCTTACACTCTTAAAACATTGATCAGAACCTCGATTCTGAGGCTGCTCTGTAAATAGCTTTTGAATAAATTATGAATATAGCGACTTTTGATGAACCCATATCAATTTCAGGCTTAAATTAACAACTTCAGTTTAATCCGGCCCACTTCCTGTTTAATCACCACCTGTCAATTTAGGCCCCACTCATTCCAAATATGGACTTTGGTTGAACAGTGCTCATACCTCCTTAGCATGCTACAATGCTAAACTAGCAAGGTGAACATTGTTAACATTACATCAGCATGCTGAAATTGTAATTGTGAACATGTTAGCATGCTAATGTTAGCATTTAACCTAAAAACAAACAACCGCTGTGTCTAAATGCAGCTGCACAGACCTGCTGGCATGGCTGTAAACTTACTGTCCTCCACCTGCTGCTTGCAAGATTTTAAACCCAATCTAAACTAAACTAATATGTACATACCTTGTACCAGACAGTGGATGTCTTCAGGGAGGACAGAGCATTGCAGGTCGCAGCCAGATCTTCTCCTTTGAGCATGACTTCTGACTCTTTAGGCACCACCACAGCTGGGTCCAAGTCTGAACACAACAAACACAGAGGACAAAATAAGACACAGGAAACACAATGATTTACTGGTTGAAGGAATAGTTCTTTAGTCAGAGTGAAGTTAGTCTAGCTTAGCATAAAGACTGGAAGCAGGGGGAAACAGCTAGCCTGGCTCCATGTTGTTTCTGTCAGTGTGTTTGCATAATGTTTCTGTGTGTGTGTGTGTGTGTGTGTGTGTGTGTGTGTGTGTGTGTGTGTGTGTGTGTGTGTGTGAGTGATGGTTCCTCACAGTGCACAGTGAGCTGCATCTCTCCTTTGACTTCAGTGTAGCCGTCGGCATCCAGGGGGTGACACTGGTAGATGCCGCTGTCCTTGCGTGACACTGGTGACAGGATCAACACATCACCGCGGCTCTCCAAGTCCACATCCAGCTCCTGCAACAGATACTGTCATTTGTAATCTGAATCCATGTTGAGATCATGTCAAAGAAATGACAGACACTGAGGTATCGTCTTTGTTTTGTTGTTTTATAGGTAGAATTCTGCACTGATTTAAAATGATCGTTTAAACTTTGCTCTGAATAAGATGAGACATCTGAACCTTGTTGTCAGAGGTCGGTTTAGGTTAGATCTGGGTCTCCTTTTTATAGTTTCAGTGATCATGGTAATATTTAGACTGATATCTGGGGACACATCTACAAATGCAGCCACAATTTACACTGGAGTCCATTGGGACAACAAAACAAGCTGTGAGACGCAGAGAGAAGTTAAACAAATCCTGAATGTTTAACCGTGACTATCCAAACCCACTTACTTAAAAGTAAAAACACTTTTTCCGTGATTTTCTTCTCTGTGTACAGAGTGAAACATCTGGGCAACTATGGGATGGATTTCTATGAAACTGGCTCCAGTCATACGTCATCTCCAAAGGATGAACGGCGATAAGACTGAGCTGTATATACAATATCTGAAAATATCATTTTACCATGACAATAAAACCCTCTTTGAACAATAATAATGCAAATCTCTGAACACATAATATATTCTGTCCTTGCTGGGATCATGTTGCTCTTCCTAAAGTTTATTTGGGAGAGTTTATAATTACCTGAATCAAGGATCTAAGGAGTGATAGTGTCATATGCTGTATAGATTGTAAAAACCCCTTGAAGCAAACTGTGATATCTCATTCTGGGCTATATAGGTAAATTAGTCTGACCTGACAGGAAAATTCATCCACGCTCCATGAAACATGTTGTTCGAGAAGCTTGGTAACACAGCTCGCAAGGCTAGTTGGTATACTAGCATAGCTAGTGAGGCTAGCCCTAGTCAGCAGAGTAGCTCTCTGAACTTCTTTCTTTTGCTCTGATTAGAAATAGGCATTAATAAAATTAATAAAATCTCTATCCATATTTGATCAGTCTGAGAGTTTCATCTGAGTTTGTGTTTGTGTGTTCAGATGCTGTTGTTTCTTTATTTCCAACTTTACTGGGTTAACGACCCTCACATTTGTTATGGTCTGAGATGCTGGTTCGATATCTCCTGCAGTGAAGGTCGCATATTTAACCTTAAAAATCAAAGAGGACGGTGCAACAGAGCGGCCTCCGCTTTAAACTCTTTGGCTTCATGTGCCCTCAAGGTCAGCGCTGTCAACGGAGCAAATTCAAGTTGAACTTGAAGCATTTTTTTCATTCATCCAACACTAGTGTTTTCTAGTGTGCTTGTGCCTGAAGAAACAGTGTCTCTAAAACATAGAATGATGGCCAAAAAGTAGACAATTTTCCTGTCTTCCAAGTCACGTCTCCAACAACCACTAACCAGTCGTCCCTGACTGTCTAGTTAGTAAAAGTTAAACTGGCGGTCAGCTGAGTTTTTGTATTGTCGTCACTTACAATGGTTGTGTGTCTGACATGTGAATGAGTTGAGCCAATGAGCCCTGTCAGTGTTGGCCTCCGGTCTCAGACCCCGGCCTGGATCTGCAGGGTCAGAGCTGACAGAGCCTTCACAGACCTTGCACACTCATGTCTACATGGGGCCCTGTCTGTGAGCTCTGCATATCAAAAACATTCCCTACATGTCTCCTGTGTGTCACCCATTCTCTCTTGGGGACTTTAAGGGTGAGAAAATGCCATCCATTCTTACTTGTTCTCTGTTGAAAGTGAAGGGCGGCGGGGGGTTGCCATCGCCCTGGCAACGCAGCTCCACCATATCCCCCTCTTTGACCAGACCCTGGGGCGACTCCTTCCACAGCTCCACCATGGTGGTGGGGTCTGGACAAACACACACACGCGCACACACACACACACACACACAAAATCAAATTAAGCAGGCTTATTCCGCTCATGTCACTTTACAAGGCCATTTCCATACTGCTGACAGCACAGACTGTGTTTGGCTCGGCCTGCCACAGTAGCACCAACTGTTTCAAACAATGGACCGACAGAAAAATGTGTCTGTTAAATTTGAAATAACATGGTGTTATTGACAACAAGAAGGTTTAAAGGGGTGTTCAGGCAATTTAATAACGAGATAATTAAAGGAACAGTCATCAAAATCAAAGCAGCTAAAATGGAAATCTTTCAAACTTCCCTAAGTTCAATAGTCTCTATTAATTATCTTATATTGAGAGACAGAAACAACATAAAACATACAAAAATATGTATCAGTGTAAAAACAGAAATGCATAAATTACAGATAGTCAAATAGTCAGTAAATGGAGAGTGAAATGACATTTTAATAGCTTCTTGTAAAAGAAAGATAACATACATAAATATTTTTAATTTCCATTTCTTGAACACCATCAATAAGCAGCTCACTTTGGAAAACTACTGGAAAAAATGCTTTGTTAACTGTAAATGACTGAGAAGATCAATAAAGAAGCAAGTAAAATTCATTTGTAACTAACACCTGAGTGGCAGCTGTAACTGTATGTGGTCCACTTGGCCCAATTTATTGTCACAAAACAGTGGCTGATTAGGTCTCTCTATAAGCCAGGCCTACATGACAGAAGTATAAAAAAGGCTCGACTCACAGTGGACAGTGATGTTGACGCTGCTGGACTCGACCGTCCTGATGGCTGCTGGGACAAAGAAGCTGACCTCACAGGAGAACTGGGCATCTTTGTCCTCTTTAACCACCTTGTACTCCAGTGTGCTCTGGACAGAGTAGAAGCCGCTGGACTCCCGGGTCGACAGGATCAACACGTTCACATCTGGAGACAAAACAATATACATACTGTGTGTGACAATGGACCATGGCGATATTACAAGATTAAAGCAATCTGCAGGGGCCCTAAATACGCATTATCAGATAAGTGTTTAACTTTCAAAGGACTGAAGGTAACTGGACAAAGAGTCTACCATGTTCATGGCTATGTAAGGTTGTACATGCTGAACATGCTTACAATAAAAACATGTTGATGTTTAGTGGGTGAAGTTTACCACTTTCGCTGTATAATAATTGCTATTCCTTGACCAAGTAAATGGTAAAATTGCTAGCTTTGCAGATCAGTCATAAACCAAAATGTTAGGTCAAATTTTGTGGAGGGTTCACCAAGTTTTTACCGTTTCTTCTTTCAGAAACGTGATTGCTTTTACAAAATTTTATGGCAATCTATGTGATATAAGTCGAGACATTTCAGTCTGGACCACAGTCGACTGACCGACCAAACAACCATCCTCAGGCCAGGAAGAGCTGGAACGGTTAACGGATTCATCATTGTCAGTCATTGATTAACTAGTTGTCAACTGTTAAATTATTTGGCCAACTATTTATATAATCTATTAATTGGTCTGAGTAACTTTTAAGAAAAAAAAACATCACAGTGATCTGATTCCATTTCTCTTCTTTCTCATAATTAGCAGTAGATCAATTAGAGTATCTTTGGGTTGTGGTAAAAAAAACAGGACATCTGAGGACATCATCTTGGGCACTGCCAGACATATGTCACCTTTTTCTTACATTTTATAGACCAAACAACTAATCTATTAACTTATTAAATAACCAACCGATTAATCAGACTACTGTTTTCACTTACGTCCTGGTGTAGACATCAGTGGCATGCCGTTCCTGTACCAGGTGATGTTGGGTTTAGGGAAGCCGTTCCGAGCCTCACACGATGCAACCTGGAGGAGTCACATTTCATTTTTATCATCTTAATTTTGCCATTGTAGTAATGATTAAGAAACAAAAATATTATAGACAGTAGACATTAGATAGTTTAGTAACTATCTGAACTATATTTGACATGGCAGTCCTGAGAATTGTTAAATTGCTTGATCTCAGTGTCTTCGACTAAGTGTTCCCACCTTAGACGGCACCTCATTGGTCACAGATATTCCAGTCAGGACACGCTCGATCACTGGAGCCTCTGGAGTAGCTGAATTGAGAAAAGAATCACTTTTAATAAACAATTACACAATAAAATAAATGTAAATCTCAAAGGTTCATTCGATCGGAGTGTTTTGTGTGCGTCCTTACCAAACACTCTGAGGTGGGTCTTGCCCTCGGCGTTCCCGGCAGCCAGCCCGTTAACCTGGCAGAAGAATTCCCTCTCGTCGGAGAGCTGCACATCCTGAATGTTGAGTTGAGTTCCCAGCTGGTCTGAAGTCACCTCGATCCGACCGCTGTAGTCAGTGTTGTTATCCACCATCTGCTGATTTTTGTTGTCCCCGTAGAAGATCCGTATCCGTGAGCTGCTACCTACGGCTCGCTGCAGGAGGACACACAGTCAGGAATCACATCTTAGATATACAGTCACTTAGGAACTGTTCAGAATATTTGGTTGATGTTGGAGTGTTTGCTCGCAGTAATGAGGGGTAAAACATGAGCCTAGCAGGAAATGATCAAATAGGGAGAGCAGTGGTTAGATTTTCCTCTCATATGCCCACAGGCCAAGATTAATTGGGCAATTTATTTTCAATTTCTCCCAACTTTAGTTTTGCTGGTGTATTGAGATGGCTGGCATTGATAAGTGAGAACATTCTGATGCGGATCCAAATAAAAACCCACATCTAGCAGATTTAAAGAGCACCAAGAGCGATCTGATGAGCCACAGAGACACTGACAGCCAATCAGAATACATCTGAAAACTTTCTAGCTTAGCTTGACCTACAAAATAATGTCACAGGAGTACTTATAACATTGGTTTCTAACTGCAGCCAACTTTTTTTTATGTAAGCTTATTGAAACATTTTTTTGATGTACTGTAACAACTCAGTCTTGGTTTTTCATCCAACCTATTAAATGCTTATATAACATGATATTAGGCTGCAAATTACCCATAAAAAACATACATACTGAAGTCTAAAGTTTCTTTTGATGCATTCTAAAATGATTTCCAGGATAATTAATGTTGACTCAACCAAAAGTCTGAATAAATTGCGAGTATTTGTCTTCAAGTGATGAAAACTCTCCAAACAGAGTTTTGTAAAATTATATCCGTCTGGCGGTTTTCCTCTTTTGTTTCTCTGCACAACAAACAGCAGTAACAGCTCATCAATATCCCCTTTCCTAAGCTGCCGACGCAGCTGGAGCGCTGAGTGCGTGCTTGGTGCTGCTGTGTACAGAATGTTATCGTTCATCAGTGTGGATGCTCACATCGTTATCTTTATAGTTATGACTATAGTTGTAGATCTTGGTGTGGATGGACCTTACGGCAGGAAATGAAAGAGACTGATGCCACGACTATAAACTAAGCTCAGAGCTCCCTGGCTGTGATTCAAATGGCTGTCTTTAAGAGGGCAGCCCTGCTCCGTCCATGTTCGGTTGGATAGTTCCAGACAGGCGGTGTCAGTTTTCACAGCAGGTCCAGCAGTACTCACCACAAACCACTGGATCATGACAAAGCTGGGCTCATTGTTGGCATCAGTGAAGCTGTACTGGCAGGGGATCTGAGCCGAGTCACCCAGGTACACCTCGACACTCTCATGCATAGTCAGCTCCACCTTGGCCCACGCTGTAAAACACACAGACATGCACATAAATCAACTCCATGCTCTCTGTAGATCTCGGATAATTCACAAACTGTTCAGAGACATTAAACTGTATTAAAAGTCAGCATACGAATGTTATTTCATGAGACCTACATCTAATTCAAATCCTGACCCTCGACCTTAATCTAATTCTAATTTAATTCTAAATGGCGTTGTGTTTGGCACATGACTGACTTTTCTAACCAGGCCAACCTGGAGCCAGTCTGTCATGTTCAGAGAACAAAGAAGAAAAGGCTTCTTGTCCACATGGCATAATTTTCATCTCCCTTCTGCCTGGCTGACTGTAACCACAAAACCACATCTTGGCCAGAAAACCAGTTCCCTAGACATCATCGGGGGAATGCAGGCATAGGAAGGCTAGCCAGTTTGACACTGGGCTGTTGATTCAGAGAGCCAAGAGCTTTCTCAGCCATGTTGGACTTGGCTGCTGTAGTAGAGGGGCCAGCTCACACAGTGACAAAGAACAACAAGATGGCACAAAAAGTCTATTTTCTCAGTTAAATCTGGTGTGGAGTTGTTATGCAAGATGGTAAAAGATACTTCCCCTCCCCTTCCTCTCCCCCGTCACTGTCAGGTGTCACTGCATGAGGATCAGTGGATTTACCCTGTCATGTGTTGTCATCGACTATTTCTACCTGCACTAGTTGGCTCCTAATTAGTCTGCAGGACTTTAGTTCAGAAGAACAGACACTATTGCCTCCTCTTTCATTAGTATCCTCCAACCAAAAGGTCAATGTACTGTCCATTGATACAGGATTATCATCACCTGAGTCTGTCAGAAGCAGATAAGATACATTCATTGTTTTAATGAGTTTTGACATGCTAGCAGTGGAGGTCAAGAGATCATTTTTGTGTTAGTCACTCATTAAGAAATATGTGGTACTGAGAAGGTGATTTGTAAAATCATATGTAGTCCTAGAACAATATTTACCTTAAAAATGCAGAGTTGAACCATTTGATATTTCCCTTGATGTCTCTGGTTTTGTTGCAACGATTTGGAACTTTTTTATTTTCACTGTACGGCACATAAGTGCAACTGTGACTACTTTACACAAGCACAATGATATTTTGCAGTAGTGTATTACTAAAACGCTTTTACATGTGGTTGTCAATAATAATGAAAACACATACTAGTCGATAATAAAATAATTAAAATAAGTGATTCTGCATAATGAGTACATTTACTTTGATACTACAGTAGTAGTACAGTTTTACAATATTACTTTTGTACGTTTACATAACTCACATTTTGAACTCAGGACCTTTACATGTAGTTGAATACTTTTAGATCACAGTATTTTTTACTTTTATTTAAGTAAAGGATCTGAGTACTTATTAGTTTGCACTTCAAGTACTTAAAGTCCAACAATTGTACACATTATGCAGTGTTTACAGGTCTAATGGAGTACTTCATATGTGCAAAAGTAGTATAAAGCCTTTTGTGGCTTAAATTGCCATATCTACTGCCCTCAACTCAGTCCACACTATACAAAACACTGCGAAACATTAAAAAAAGCTTTATTGTCTCAAGGCAAAACTACTAGTATGTTTACTTTTGGGAGATTCAAGAAAACAAAAAAAAACAAGCATAAGGACATCATAATTTTAGTTATTGACAATCAATGGTTTTCAAAAATAAAGGAGAAACAATGAGACTGGCTGGATCTCAGTGTCCTCATATGTGTTTTCAGCGTTGGCTGAAACAGACCAAGCATGAAAAGAGCTTTAAGAGTCCAGTTGCCACCCTGCTGCCCCCATTCAGCCGGCTGCTCCCCCCAGCACCACCCTGTCCCTGCCCCACCGCGGCACCAATCATTTTCACAACTCATTTTTTTTCCTTCAGTCCCTCCCTCCCTCCTCAGCCTGGGCCTACGCGCAGCCAACCATTTCTTTCAAGACAACGCTCACGCCATTGTTCCCCCACCTGGGTGGACCAGATCTCCCCCCTCTCACACACACACACACACACACACACACACACACACACACACACACACACACACACACACACACACACACACACACTGCACCCACCAGTCAGCCAAAAGATGCTTTTCCGTCCCTGAACTAAAGGTTAAAAGCAGTTCATCGTGTACTGGAGTTGTTGTTTACTGTGACAAAAATGATGTGAGAACGGCTTTGAGACAAGAGGCAGATTATAGAGGCTGGAGAGCAAAACTATGTCGCAGAAGTCAGTGTAAAAAATGTTGTGTCTCTTTGGGGCCGTGCTGCTAACTTTTCAGCTAATCCGATTAGCACTGGGGGGCTGCTGGGGATTTGGCTCCCAAAGCCAACCTGGGACCGGTCTTATCTGTTCCTGTTGTGACTTTATGCTGCACGGACTAAAGCACATACACACATGACCCATGATCTGTGGACCCTGACAACCAAAACTGCTGCTTGTGTGTGTGTGTGTGTGTGTGTGTGTGTGTGTGTATATTGGTGGCTGTCTGCAGTCTGTGTCTGGATGATACAGAGCTAATTCATTCAGAAAAAAAAAAAGAAAAGCAGAATATTTGGATGTGTTGACAGGATCAGGCTTGTGACTGGACAACAGGACCCCAAATGACCGGGGCTGACAGAGAGATGAACAACAGAGGGGGGGGCTGGGAGGGAGACTTTCCAAGTTCAACAACAAACACAATTAGGTTACAAATGGCTGATTAACTTCTACACTAGACTGCAACGTTATCCTTTATTTAAATATCATTATGTCATTGTCACAGGGGTGCTATGTGGTTATGGGGAAGAAGTTTACCCTCAGAATTTTAATATTTACAATATTGATGATGTGATAACAGAAACTTTTACCATTACTGAATAAACAAGCTGTTCTCTGAGGAAAATAAGGTCCTGACAACACTGGTTAAAACTAGATAGGTGGCAGGGTCTGCCTAATATAAACAAATTAAAACCGTATGAAATTTGTTGGCGTAGAAAAATCAGTCCATAAAGATCTTTCTCTTTCTCTTCCTGTTCTTGTCCTTCCTTTCCCGGTAAATACTGCAAAAAGTCCACAATGTCATTTATTTTAACTACATTATGAAAAACAGGATCACTGTTTTTTTCGGTTTTGTATCTGTTTAGAATTTCTTGTTTTTATCCTGTTCTGCTGCCTGTCTTGGCTAGGACTCACTTGAAATATCGCAATGGGACTTATCCCCGATAAATAAAGGTTAAACGAAAAATAAAATTTAAAAAACATCTTTGTCTGCTTTGTGATCCGGAGACTGATTTCAGTGCTTCCATCTTGCCAACAGGGCTGGCTATCCTTTGAAACGTTTTCAAAACTAGTGCCAATATAACACCGTCTGGTTCCAATACCAAAATGTCTTCCCTTACATCTTGGAATATTAGAAGCCAAAACATTGCAAATGTTAAATATCTGAACAGAATCATAAATACAAGAACTTCATGACTAAAATCATTCACACCATTTTGCTTCAGCCCAAATGTACCATTGAAGTGACCCATGACCATTTTGAAGCCTCAAGTTTGACGTCACAGCCGCTGCCCTCTTGGCTGTGTGGAACCAGAAGTGACCATGTCTGGACAAGAGGGTGGAGCTGGAGAGGACATCCTGATTGTATCTGATGGAGGAGCTGAGGACACGCAAGGGTAGCAACTGAAAGCAGACCCTGCTTTATCGTCTATTTGACTCTAAATCATACTTTGCCAAATTAACTTCTTGCTGAATTGAGGAAGACTTGAAACTAAGAAACTATTTACTGAGTTAATAAATCAAGTGAGGGGGAGGTTCATTTTCTCATAAGCTTATATACAGCCAGAGTTGCAGGTTTAAAACAACTTAAATGTTTACATTAAGTGCTATGAAATTTAGGACATACATTCAGTGACATCTTTACTTTTAATTTATCCAACTCAGTACATTTACTCAAGTACTGTAATGATACAATGTTCAAGAACAATTTTGAGTTACCTGTACATATTTCCATTTTCTGGTACTCATTACTTCCACTCCACCACGTTCTGAAGGGAAGTATTGCACTTTTTACTAAATACATTAATGTAATCACTAAAATTACAAATTACTTTTCAGATTACATGCAGCATCAGGGCCAAATGAATGCATGTTTAAAATAAATATTAATATTTCTATCAGATCTGATAATCTGTCTATGGTAGATAATGGTGTATGAATGTATAATTTAGTTTAACTTGTTTTTTTCATACTCAGGTTCAGTACATTTACAAGTACATTTAATATCAGATACTTTTTTAAGTACTATTTGTGAGAGTGGCTTTCACTTTTACTAAAGTAACGTAAAACATGATATCTTTACTTTTACTCAACTTTATACAACACTGCATTCTACACTATCTATAAGTATCTAAGTTAAGATGGTAAACATTACTAGCAAATCATTTCTGTTCACCTTTGTATCCTTTTCTTTAATTTTCCTCTCTTTCTTTCCTTAGATCCAACTGTTTCTGGATAAAGGGGTGGAGGGAAGACTGACGGGACATAACCTTCCTCGAGATTAGGACCATATTCCCATTAAATCCCTGTGCTTCCACAGAGTAGCACAGAGGATGTTGACACATGCGCTACTTGCACAGAAAGAGTGGTGGCTCTACCTTTTGCATGCATTGCACGTTACAGAGTAATTCTGCTAATACCTGGCGCCACAAATCCAGTCTTGGGAATGATCTCATTTGTTAAGAGTGGTTTCCTGTAAAGCCTTAAAATTAATTTGGTAATGATCTCGGGCTGTTGTGTACTTTTAACCCCTGTAAACCATTTATAGAGGAGGTTGAGCATGCTGCAGGGGATACACACAGAATTAAGAACAAAAAGAGAAACAACCAATGAGGTTTCTGTCCCTCCATTCAAGCCAAACAGAGACAGACTCACACAATGTTCTCACAACACAAATGAGACAATAACAGACATAATGAGGGGCATACTCCCAGGACGGCCTCCGCATACAGTCGCTCATTATGCGCCTAACACGCAGACAATACCCACAGACGCTAACTAAAGTGGTCACCATTATTGGCTCTCCCATTCGATTAAGGTTGTCAGCTTAGGCAGCTCCAGTAGATCTGCGGCTCCACCACTGATAAGAGTCCAAATCACCTCTGACATAACAAACCAACCTCATCTACTCACCCTAATCCTTCACGTGCCCGGCGAGCCATGAAATGAGACTGAAGCATTCTGAGAACCTAAAAGCGTCCCCTTATAAATGATCTATTAACCCTGGACACGTAAGGCTGATTTTTCGGGAGATGAATACAATATAATATAATCGAAAGAACATGGTGTCTGATAAGAGGATGTTTGAATGCAGATAGATTCATTCTGCATATCTAATGCCATACATTTTCCCCCACATATATATTAGGAGAGAAAATCACCTTTTTTGAAGTTACAGATCAGCGTTTCAGACTTCCTCAGGACCTGGAGGCTCCCTGAAATAAAAGTTATTTGTGGATACTGTGGGTCCCTCAGAGAGTGGAGGGTGTAAAAAGCTAGCATGTAAGTGTGGATGACAGGGAGGAGGATTTCTCAGAACACAACCCTGGTGTGGTGTCGAACACCTGGGGGACACTGTGTACCGCCCTGACATCAAAGCGTACTGACACACAGGCAGCCCTACAGTGGAGATGAGAGCTCCTTGTCCTATAGTGATGCGACCGCGCTTTCAGACGCAGCATCTGGCACAAATCTCCCAGCAGCCTGTTCCCTGGTCGACAGTCAGTGGCAGTGAAGGGTCCGGGCTTTATTCTTTCACATAGAGAGATAAGGAAGTGCTGCAAATCTCCTCAAAGGCACCTCTTTATGCTTCAATGATCCCCCCCTTTCATGCTGCAGAGCATATCACAGCTCCAGCTCGGGACCTCGGGACATCACCTGCCATGATCGCTGTGTGGAGGTGGACTCACTCAAGTTAAGACCATTAGAAATGTGTGAGGATGATACTGACTTTTTATTCAGGAGACTCTGCATTGTGCAAACTTAGGTGCAGAGCCAAGCAAAGTAGTCAATTTCTCTATCCCTTGGTCCTGTTTTGTAATTTCCTGACTCCAAACAATCCCACATACACCAAGTAGGGTTGTATTATTTGACTGTTTATCAATCTGTTGGTTATTTCCTTGATTAATTATGCTAGTGATTGCTAGTCTGGTATATAAATATCAAATTATGGTGAGAAATGTCTTGATTTGTCCACAACCCAAAGATATTCAGTTTACTCACAGAGGAGTAAAGAACCCAGAGAATATTCACATTTAAGAAGCTAGAATTAGAGAATTTATACCCTTTTTTTCAAAATGTTTAGCGATTAATAATCACTCTAGCTCTGAGGTAGGTTGCAGGGTGCAACTAATGTGTGTTATAGATCAGGTTGCACAGTGCAATGCCAGTTCTCATTTGACAGGATTATGCTTGAGTTTTCTGCCCACGTGGTACACCTCTTTTGGCAAATGTGATTGCAAAGTTTATGTGGTTTTCCCTGCAGAGCGCATAAACACACAAGCTCTTTCCAGATGATTCAAATACGTCTGAGGTTGAGCTAATTGATGTCTGTTTCTGCTAAAGAAACTATTAACTAATAAAAGCTTTGTTGGCAGAACAAATCACACAAAAAAAGTTAAAAAGACAATTTATTCAACGTTTTATCTCTCTCTCTCTCTCAACACTTATTGTGTTTGGTGCCAGCGCCACATTTCAACCAAGTTGGGACAGGAGCAACAAAAGACTGGGAAAGTTGTGGACCAGACCACTGGTAAACAGGTTATCTGGTAAAAGGTGAACATGATCGAGTATGAAAGTGGGATCCTCAAAAGGCTCAGTCGTTAACGAGCAAGGATGGAGCGAGATCCACCACTTTGGGTAACACATGACTGTACAAAGGATGATACTACATGGGCTCAGGAACGCTTGTTGGTGAACACAGTTTACCAATTGGCTTGCTTACACAAACCTCAGCCCTCTTTTTGAAAATTGGAAAAATGGAATTTGTGTTTATTGATTAATGCTTATTTTTAAGAAATGAGTTGAGACTTTCTTGGCTTCTTAACTATACCCTTATCCCTGCACATGACTTGAAAGACATGTAATCATTCTGGTGTTTTGCTACATCTTCCGGTCTCTTACAAACACTCCAGCAACACTGGCTTTTAAGGAATTGCTAATCATTCCCGCTGGTTAGCAACTTCTTCAGCAGCTGCATTAATTTTTCATCATCACACCCGATGGGTGAGACTTCATTAAAGGAGTAACGCAAATGTTTTATTTATGCTTGTATCTGATGTTCAGTAGTGAATGTGGCTTGTTCCGCTGCATCCACTACCCCATCAGTGGACCCCCCTCAGAGCTGCTGGGCTCTGGCATGCAGGTTGCTCCACAGCCACAGGATGGATAATTAAAGGTCAACAGGGTAAACGCTGTATCTACAATGAGGGGGGTCTCCTGTAGCTGATCAGCAGCACAACAACAAATTCGGAGAATAAGCCTACGGAGAGTAATTTTCCTAAAAACTCATTTAGCAGTTTGTGTGTGGCTCATCGCCAGAAACTTTGAGATATCTAGTGCTCAGGCATTAGAAGCTAATGTTTGAACTGATAAACAACTCCAGTTCCACAATCCAGAAATAGCTCTGACCACAACGCTGCATTTCTGCGAGGAACACTGACTATAATTCTGTTTGGTTTCCATTTCAAACATGAATATCAATTTAAGCATCCTTCATGATTGGATTTTCTTTCTCTAAATGGGTTGGTATGTTTGGACAAAACACAAACCACAAGTATGGAGCACATCCTGACCCTTAAAGAAATGCAGGCATTAAAGCAACCAAATATATGGAGCTTTGGAAGCATTTCCAATGATTAATCTAACATTCAGCAAGTCGAGTGATCCCCCTTCACTGAAGGGAGCCAAAATGACATTTCGAGGTAATCTAGAAACAGCAGTGATTCCTTCTTCGTCTCATATTAAAGTGTGTGAGAGACGAGACATTAAGGTAAGAGAGGCCAGGTATGAGCTGTTATTCTAACACTATAAATAGGAGACCTTTTTTCCAATCAGACCTCAGACGACAGCACGCTGACTGACTGACTGACTGGCTGCCGTACGTTAACAAAGGCCTTCTTATCCCGGCCCCTGTGGTCATCATCACAGTGCTGCATATCCTTGAAAGCTACGAGCTAGGTGCCAACTAAATCAGCTTTCCCTCCACCATCCAGCAGAAATTGGCTGGGCTGAAGTAATCACTTCCATTTCATTTCTCCAGAAACCAAGAGCTTTTCTAACATTGTATAAAAAATGTCAGTGTTATAAGAGCATCAGACTTTTTCAGTGCTGTTTTTTGGCACGTTTGCTGCCTGTCTGCCTGTACTGGAGAGTGGACGGTTTAGATACAGATACAAAATATGCAGACAGTCAGTAGTATCTTTCATACAACCATCAAATCAGCGCGATGTACTGAACTTGCAGTGTTCTTGATCGCACAGGAGAATAAAATGGTCACAGCTTTTCTTGTGGCTGAGTTAAATGCACTGACGAGAGTTGAACTGCTACAAAGAGAACTTGTTTAATCAAGGAGGAAGTCTTGCAAAGGTATGATCTATTTCATTTGGCAGAAATGCTGAAGTCAACTGACGCCTTGTTAAAAGTGGGTCAAAAAACAGTCCTTTCAACATCGGCTATTCCACCTTTCTGTAAATGAGGTATGAAGACAGAGTGGGAGGTCCTGTGTGCTTAAAGAAAACCAGCGCTGTGATGGTTTAATGTACTTTGTCCATTTCTTGTATTTTGCATTGGATATCTGTGTCATGGTTTTGGTTGTGGTTTTTTATTTCCTGTTCTAATTTAAAGTTCTGCCCTCATGCCTTCTGTCCTGTTCTTCTGTCTCCCGGTTTCGTCTCCCTGTTGTGTCTTTCTGCCTTATATTCCCTGCGTCATTCCTGGTTTGTACCCTTGCTACTTTGCTTCTGGTTGGTGCTTTAATTTTCTTGGTTTGAACTTTGTTTAGCTTTTGTGGTTCTTCTTTGTATTTTGCATGTTTTGGATCTGGTTTTCAGCTTTCATGAAAGTGCGCTTCTGTTACTTGTCTGCAGGCTTGTGTGTCTTGCGTTTGGGTGCCATTCTGTGTAATCTGACAATTTGTATATTGACTACGAGAGTAAATTAGCATTCTTGCAAAATCCAGCATGTTTACATTGTGTGCTTGTACCGCATTTCAACATGTTTTTGTCATTACTTAAAAAGTGCTGCCCCACTCGTATGTAGATAAGATATGTAAGACTTTATTGATCCCTCACTGGGGGAATTTATTTCTTACAACAGCTCAAGACTGTCACACGAGACACTGATGCTTTTGTTTTTCAAGTCACGACTGTCAAGCCTCATTTACTTCCAGAATGCTGGTATACTATCCAAAATCACAAAAACAAAGCCAGCATAAGGAAGGCTCTTCCTTGTGGTAGTACTGCATGATTTATGTATAAAAAATAAAGGCAACAGACAGCCAGGCTCCTGATCTCACATCAGGGTTAACTTCTGTTGCACTAGCCACTGCAGCTTGACACAATCTCTCTCTGAGGATTTCTTTCATCTGTGTTTCTGAAAAACGGAACACTGGTGTTTAAGGAAGAAATCGATTGTTAATATTTTTTGCCAGCATGGCAGCGTGTGAACTAAGTGTTAAGAAGCTTCAACAAAAATTCAAAAATAGGAGGATTTCTTTCTCATATTTTGGGAGATTATTCCTCTTCCATCGATTCCTTACTCTATATTTCTTTCCATTCTCCTTCTTCGAAACATCACATTTTCGAAACTGGATAGCACTCCATACCGTCAGCCAATCAGTCCGCAGCTTCTGTTGTTTAAATATCATAGCAACTGCGTCACTTTGTCTGTCAGACCTACTCCTGCTGATCCACCATCACCACCATTACCTCCATGATGTTCCAGGAGATTTAACTGAGACTTTCCATCATTCAGCTGCTGGCTGTAGTCACTCTGAGGAATCCTGTGCTGTCTTTGCTCTTCATATTGGCCTCCACTTAACGAATATGCTTCACATCGGTGGAGTCTGACCGTCAAAGTCTGTCTTTGTTCCTAACCTCAGTAAATATTGTTACAATTTATCTAAAAAAATGGTTGAAAAAATATGAAGCTGCAGCAGAAAGGAAGTCTACAAAAAACAACAGGATGGATGATTAATTCCTGTGGTCTTCATACACAACCACATAATTATAATTTATGCAAACAGGCTGAATCTATTCAGTGGGATGTTCTGTGATACAGCCTCACATTGTACTTGATGAGCCTGCTCGGTTTTTACATAAAAATCGTACACAATTAGCTTTAGCAGTGATTGCAAGCTACGCCTCTATGTCACACACACACACACACACACGCTCAGAGATAATGCTCCTATTGCTGTGAACGTGTGTGTCGGTGTGCATTCATATTTGTTTGAACTTTGTTGCATTGTTTTGTGTGTCTGTTTGTGTCTGACTGTATTAGCATTCAAGCTGCGCCTGTACCACAACAAAGGGCCTGTTTGTGCACTCCCTCTGCTTTTATCCCATCTACCAGACATGAGGCGAGCTGTCGGGCGAGCGTGCCACACCTAATTCACCGGGATCAAAATGGCGAACCCCCGCCCGCTGCTTCTCCCCCCTCAGATCCCCCACAGAGAACCTTAATGCTCTCAAAGAGAATATCAGAGTGATCACAGGTGCACTGCTGTGTTAATGAGGAGGAGAGGCTACTCCCTGCACCCCGGCCAGTCCGACTAAACCTCCCCCTCCAACACACACAGGCACAAACACAACCATGCACACACACTATATGATGCAAAGCAGTGCTGTTTGGACGTAATTAAATAAGATCTCAATTCTGACTCCAGACGAGCACTCATGCAAAACCCATCTGAAACCTGCAGTATGATAACCACACTTGCTTTCGACAGTGACTGGCCAGGTGTGAAAACAAGTTTCTACATTCCTGAACTACAATGATCAAATCCGTGTTGGCAGCGATAAGAGACAGTGTGCTTTCAGAAGTGAAGAGTGTGATAGAGACCTCGATCAGATACAGCTGGACGTGTGATTCTGGGGAATCAAATCTAAGGGGCTGTTTAAACAACAACGTTTTTTGCTTACAATGGTTAACTTTCATTTACCATTGCATGTTAACTGACATTATGCAACTCCTGTGGGAACCGCGAGGACACCGCCGCGCTTCACACGTGTGTTACATTTGTGGTGTGCAGCATTGGTGAGACGTAGCCGTTTAGAAACATCTTACCCAAAAACTTACGTCTTTCCAACATAACTTCTGCAAGTCATATGTGGGCCATTTGTGCAACTATTGGTTATTTGCATTATCAGTTAATCTGCTATTTATTTTGTTGTTTTTGGTCTAGAAAATGTCAGAAAATAGTGAAAAATGCAAATCAGAGGGAACACACGCGGTTATCTTTATATTGCTTGTTTTCTCTCACAAATAGTTGGCACAGTTTTTGCATCGATTTTCAAAATAGTTTCGATTTCTTGTTGATTTGATTCTTGTTTTCTATGTTCGACTATCAACTCGACTTTGGACTAATCAGCACAAGACCCTTGCAGCAAATGCAGACTTTCCTTTCCAAGAATTGGAGCAGTGTTTGAGCAGACATGCATGCAGCTGTTCTGAGAGCAGAGAAAGATGAAAAGCACTGATAAGAATGTCTGCATATGTATGTGTGGGTCTGTGAATGTACTCCCGCACTGGAATCTTATCAACTCAAGAATCACTCAAACTGAGCTCTCCCGCTGCTGGACTGCAGCGGGGCGGAAGATTTACTGAACACAAAAGAAGAAAAAAAGATTTAAAGATCAGATGAGACTTCCTGATGTCAGTGTTTTGTCTACTTAATCAGTAAATCATTTGTTTAGGGGACTTTGTAGATGTTCTGGAGCAGTGTGAAGGTGAATGACTTGCAGGTTGAGGAGAGTGCGGCCCTGACAGTGGCAGGCATCACAGGGTGGGGGAGGGACGCTTGTGGCAGAGGGAGAGGATGAGGAGCAAACAAAGCACATGTGGGCTTTAGCTTGACAAGATTTTACTACTCTGGAAGTTATCGCAATCATTTCATCCTCTGTCTCCATGATCGCCATGATTGCTTGTACTGAAACACAGTGCACTGCTGAATGACTTTGCGTTGCGATTGTTGGAAATTAAACAAGGTTAAAGTTTTTGCTGTAACGCTCTGGGGACAGCATCCCTGCTGGGTCAATCAGAGCTGCAACGATTAATCGGTAAATCAACAAGTCAATCGAGACAAAGTCTGTTAATTGTTTCAGTCATTATTCAAGCATATAAGTCAAACACCTGCAGCTTCCAGTTTCTTAAGTGTGAGGATGTGCTTCTTTTTAGTGTCATTTATGACAGGAAATAGAGAGTCTTTGGGTTTTGAACTGTGGGTAGGACAAAATAAGCAATTAACAAGACATCACTTTGCATTTTGGGAAAATGGGATGAGCTTTTTTACAGTTAGAGTTAAAGATTTAGCGTTTTTTAGGGCCGAAAGACCGCTTAGCTGTGAAAGACTGAGCAGGGTCCCCCTCCTATATACTCTGACCAGCCACAACGTCAGTGTCTAATGTATAAAATGATGTTACCTATGAGTCCAACTGGCCAATTTGTTTCAATAGTACATAGTTAGCCCCAAATTCTCATCCCAGGTCATCAAATATCGATACTGCACGGCATCATTGTGCAACACGAAAAGCCTGAAAGCATTATATGGCATGACGAACCAGCAGAGTTAGCTCACTAGTTTGTTTTTTTGGACAGTTGCTGCACAGTGATTTAGCGTACCGTTAGGTTAGAGGGATCATGCGTTGAGCATCATCAATGTTGTGTAAATTAAATATCTATGAATTGCTCTTTGCTAACAATGTGTGGGATTTATGTTAATGTGTATTTCCAGATACATTTAAATATAAAAATTTCATAAAACCCTCAAAATATTATCAAACAATAATTTGGCAGACCCCCTGCAGTAACAGTGCGGATGCCTTGTGGGGTGCGGACCCCCTATTGAAGACCAACTGAGCAATCAATTATAGATTTACTGTGAAGGCTGAAAATAGCAGAATGAGTTCAACTGCGCATTCAAACGACTATTTCTTTCACTGCGGCTCCTTACATTCCTGTTTAGTGCCACAGATAATGATTAATTTCATTGTCAACAATTTTTGGATTATTTTCTTGAACATTAATACTTTAGCTGTTTGGCCTCTAAAACTCATAAAATGGTGAAAATGTTGATCAATGTGTCTTAGAGCCCAAGATAACATACCCAGATTTCTTGTTTTGTCCCTCTAATCCAAAGAAATTCAGCTTACTGTCAGATGAGTAAAGAAACCAGAAAATATTAATATTCAAGCTGTTATCAGAGAATTTAAACTTTTTTTTTAATCTTAAATAGCTGACAACTAATCGATTGAGGGCAAAGGCCAGTATGTGCAGTGCTTGTAAACGTGCACATATGTTTTCTCATGCCCCCCCAATAACCTGTGTGGTTGTGTTCATGTAAACATAGCCTGTGAGCGTCAAAGACAACATGATCCACTTCGCATGCAGCCATATTGACACATCTAAACCTTGTGTATTTTCACAACAAACTTGCCCTGTATTTCACTTCATAATACAACGCTCACCTCTAGGAAGTTGTAAACACTTTTACTCTAACCGGAGTCACATGCCTGCAGTCGGTCAGATGCAATGTCAAACACAATGATATATCTGTGTTTAGAGCTCATAACCAGTTGCATTGTTTGATATGAGAGCAGTTCAACGCCTACTTTATCTTGATCTCTAGACTGGGAGACTCCAGTTCTCAGGGGACAGCAGACAATATCCACTGCTTGTTTCATTCACTCGGCTGCAGCGTGCCAAGACCTTGAGCCAGGGCTGCGGTTATGACTGGATTCCCAGTCGTCGGGTTGCACTGGGTCCTGCTGGGCCGGGGAGGATGGAGAGGAAAAGGAGGTGGGGTTCACGTTGACACAAGCAGCTGTGAACAATAGTAACGTCGCCCCCATTCCCATGCTGGGGAGGACAGGGGCAGCTTG
>CAEMYA010002117.1:1849232-1871445 GCA_903131615.1 Diplodus sargus
GGGGGGGGGGTCTGTGGGGGGCTGCCCACAGACAACACCTGTGGGCAGCTCATCCGTCAAGTGATTTGTGGGAGGGAGTGTAGGAGCAGTGAGAAGAGAGGAAGGAGGGCGAATAGGGGTGTGTGTCTGTGTGTGTGGAGGAGGGTGGAGGGTAACTTAGAAGAGTATTATCACAGGACCACACACAAAGAAATGCCTGTTGATTTCCTTCTCTCTCACACCTGTGCATCTATAAAAAATATTTCCTTTCCTCTCACCCTCTCCTGACTCATGCCATGTTCAAGGACTGTCAAAAAAATAAGAATTTAAGAAGTTTACTTACTTTCAATAAAGTTATCTTTCACACTCACAACTGACCACAGAAGCTGCCTAAAGGAAGCTGGAGCTTCCAACAATTTGTTCCTTTCAAACCTCGTCTGTATGTTCGTATACACCAATATAAACTCAATAACGATTGATTTCTTGATCTTTTTCCATTCAGTCAGAGTAAACTGTTCTCAAAGTTCAACATGAGTTTAATGGAAAATGTGGGTTATCACAAATCTTGTCTTGATGTGCACTAATCGATATTTCTTTATTAATAATGGACCAAATGAATATGTGAAGTGTAAATGGGGTCATTCATAGTGATGAACCCACAGAGATTTATCACCTGACTCTGCAGCTCCCCTTTGCTCTACAGTGCGTTTTACTGTCTTTCAGCTCATTATTTTTGATTTACTGTTTTGGTTCTCGTCATTCTCACAAACCTAATTTTTCAAGCAGATGTTTTCGCTGAAAAAGCCCGGAGCACCATACCGCGGAAAGTTAGCAAACACTGGGGAAGACAGTGTAGCTTTTAGCAGCTAAGGAGTCAGATGTTAAAGTCCGAAGTGGTGGAGACAGCAACAGAGCCAATAGGAGAGTAGATATCGCACTTTGCTACAACCATTTCAAATGCATAGCATACAATTTATGCCACTAGAGATCTATTTATCAAATCATATGTGTGGTAAGCAATGTGGTATCATGGGAGTTGTCTTCGTTGTTTAACAACCAGCATTGCTGATGAAAATCTGTCTGACATGATCCAGGTATATGTATATACAATATGTATGTATATGTATATGTAAATATTCACAGACGAGGTAATGTATTAAAGTTTGATTTACATTACTTTTAGTCACATTTTAATTTCCAGTCCCTGATATATCATCGGATTAGAGCCTGACCGATATAGCATTGGCCAAGATTATCAACTTATATTGGCCACTGTAATACTTTTTGGTTTTAAAGAAAAAAATTGATATATTGATATATCCATATCAGAATTTTTTACCCCCCAAAAACTGCACATCAGTTGGGCTCTACATTGGAGGCTTCCCCAAGAAATTACAGAAACTAGAAAGAGGAATGAGGATATTGAATGGTATTAGAGATTTCTCTGGGTTGAACATTATTGGACAACTAAACTCAATACACATCGAAGGTCTCGTCTTTTTTAGACATTTTAATGCTGAAATGTTACATATCAAGTCTTTAAAAGATGATAAATGTCAGCATTGTATTTGCAGCTTGTTCTGCTGCCATTAAGTGGCAAAATAATCAACTAATGCTAGTCTAACTGCTACTATTATTTGTTGCTAATAATCTTCTATTGCACAAGAAAACTGTCTGCACAACTACAATTGGTACCTTTTCATCAGGAAGTTGATATGTAAACTATGACGGTTGATGATGACTGAATGCTCGTGTTATTTTCCCCGTCTGAGATCTTTCTGTCTATGAATGTGTTCCCAGATTTTAAGAATGAACTTGTTGAGTACAATACCACCACTGAGAGGAATAATATAACACTACAAATATGTGAAATGCAATGTGTCCATGATAGGAGTTGGAAACTAATGATCAGAGAGTCTGACCATGAAGCTTTTGATGGAGTACTTTTAACAATGTTACTCTTGTATTCTTATTAAACATCTACCAAACAGAATAACATGAATATTAGTCAACACAGGAGACAAAGACAGCAGTGGCAAGGATCCATACACAGAAGTGCTCATGAGAGAAAAGTTAGATAACCCAAATTTATGCTGAAACATGTATAAATTGACTTTCACAGACAGGCACACGGGGAAAATCCTCTGCTCAGATCACTCCTCTTTGATTAGGCGGTTGATCTTTTAACAGCGTCCAATATCAGGGCTGAGGGAGTGGGGGAGGATTTGATATTTAAGCATCTCTTTATCCTCTCCCTTTTGAAATGTCAAGTTCAAAGATCCAGACCAGCGGCCTTGATCTGTGAGCTAAGACGACCTAGAGAATTACCCGACAACTCCTAACCGTCATTGCACGGCAGAGACGACCACGGCTTTGAGTCGCAAGACGGTACACATGGAGTGTTATTAACTGTGATTATATTAAAGTCTGTAAACAGGCTTTTGATGTTTGCTCCTCGTGCTACGAGCCGACCTGCTAAATCGAATCACAGCCGTGTTTTCTCTGCAGGGAAATGCTCATTGTGTGTTTGAGCCGTTTTTTCGAATTGAATAAAACTTATTCAATTAGGACACTTTCCCAAGCAGACTCTCTGCTTTAATGCTCACATCCCACTGCGCGTCAAGGCCTTTAAAGTTTGCCTAATTTTTAAAAGACAAAAATGAAAGGGGTTTTGATGTCTATAATGAGCAGAAATGATGGATATGCAGCTCTACATTTTTGTGTCGAGTGCCAATGTCAGTGAATGAAGCACTGCCAGTTCATTTAGATCCAAACAGAGCCTGATGTCCTGCTGAACAGGAGCCAAGACAGGCAATGCACTGAAAATAACACTAATATGCCAAACACAGAGTGGGCCAATATCAAGTTTTTCACCTGTAATCCCAATCATAGCAATCTATTCCTATTTTTAGCATTTGCAGGCAGTATAGAAACTAAACAAATGAATAAAGCCATTTACAACTTAATTATTCATCACAAATCACAATAAAATATGTCTGTATTACATTAATTAACATTCATTAATAAACGTATACCTTTAGATAGCTAGTTGGTAATATACCGTTTATGATATGTCGTTGTCCCGGGAACAATAGAAAACGTTTGCCTGTTTGTCTTGCGTTTGGATCCACCTTGTCAAACACTAACAGCTGAGTGCAATGGAGTGCATCTTCTCATGCTGTTCCTATAGAGAGGTGAGGTCACGTGGTATCTTATTCCAGGAAAGATTTGTTCATTAGTCAATGGCAAGATAAATTTTTTAATCCAATCTCATATGATGTTTGTCAATTCAAAAGATCATTTTGCAAGTTAGGAAAGATGTAGTTTACCATGAATATAGTAAAATACCATTACGTTTTGTTTAAAACCCGCTCAGTGAACTGCGTCGTCTCACTCAGCATACATCACCAACACTAACACGACTGTCACCTCAGCCCAAACCGAATATTACAAAAGGTGAAAAATCGCAATAAATCTTGTCACACTGACAGCTACAGCTATGTGAAAGTAGAGTTAGATCTGCAAGCACCGTAATGTTTTGACAAAACATCATATGTGTAAATCCATGGCACAATTCGAACAGGATAAAAAGAATATTGTCTCTTGTCGTTCACTCTCATACACATCTTTCCTAAAATAATGTCCCATGGTGGTCAACTGGACGGGACTTGACTTCGCCTCTATAGTTACTATCTCTGGCAGAGTGCTGCTGCTGTGTGTTTGGCTAAGGGGGCTATTAGCTAACAGAGCTAGTAGCTTACAGCTAATGGTGCTAATCGAGCTTACAGAGCTCTACACACAGCAGAACTAAAACATTTCTCTTCAGAGGAACACAGAGTGTTAAACAGTCAATTACAGATTACAACAACAAAACAAGTTTACTTAATGTTAACTTGTTTTTTATAAATGTAAGCTACTTCAGTACTGTACGGCTGAGTACAATTTGTAGTTAAAAGTACTTGGATTGCTAGTACTTTTACTGTAACTAAAATAACACAGTTACGTTCACTCCAGGGGAGTCAAATTGAATGTGATGTGGTGAAAAGAATTAGTCTGGAGCCCTGATATAGTGTTTAAAATGTGTTACAATTGTTATCATGTGATTCATGTTGTATGTGATATGTTGTACAGCAGCCATATCTTCAGCTTTGACAATTCCTGAGTTGATACAAAACAACTTTCTAATTTTATCAGATTATATTTTGTTTACCTAACACAGTTTGTATCAGCACAAGTTGCTGCTGCTCTGCCTTCAACAGACAACCTACATATATAAGCCCAGTTTTTTTTCAAACAAGATTTCAGTCTTAAGCACTTCAGAATCGATTCTGCTCCGTCAAGCTAACATGTAGATGATAAAGTGATCAAATGCTTATAGAAAATGCTTATGACAGATTGAGTTCACTGAAGCACAGCAGCTGCCTGCATATGAAAACAGGAGAACATGGAGGCGATATAACTCTGAAAATGCTGAATCAGAGCTGAATAAAGTTGAATTCAGTGAAGTTTAGAAAGTTTGAAGTAGGTTAAAGTGAAATTACTGTAAGTTCCAGCTCATTTCTGGTCACTTCAGAGTTTTCTGAGGACAAGCTACAACCATCACGAAAAACACGTCAGCACCATTGACAGCATGACTGCCTCTTATTAAAGGGGCACTCCACTGATTTTACACATGAGGATCAGTTTTCTCCCTGTGGAGAGAACTACTCAGCCTGTGGAAACACTTTTACAATGTTTTCTGTGGCTCTCGAGGAGCTGAGAGAACTCGGACAATGTCACTGGGGTTATCTCAGCTTTGGCTCGTAGACTCCAATTTGGGAATAGTGGGAAGTATAGGATCCAGGGTTTTTGAAGCTTGACCGTCCTCTGGTGCTTCGACTTTAAGCACGCTTTTTTAATCTGTTCCTCGCAAGTCCCCGAACTTCGTGTTCAGTACAAGTTCAGTGCTAAATCACAGCAGAAAAGCATTAACGGATAAGTCTGGTGATATTCAATATTTTCCTTATTGTGAACTTGTCTCATTAACAGATTAATCTCAGCAATGAAATGATGATACGTACTCTCTGTGTATTACAGACTGATACATCTGTCTAAAAACTATTACAAACACATCGGTGAGCCACACCCCTGCAAGTTCTTCCATGGAGATGCGCACTGTGGCTAATTTTGTGAGCTTATCAGGCCTGAAAAAACATATTGGTCAAACCCTAGTCTACTCAGCTGTTTCAGGAAATCCTCCTCTAAAAAAAAAGAAAAAACTATAAAGATTTGACTCATTTCTCAGGACTTGCGTGTTCAGTAAGAACAAGTGAACTGGCAGCTGACTGCCACAGACAGGCTCAGGATGTCTTTTCATGAGATTTACAGACAATAACAAAAATATATAGAAAGGATTTGTAGCCTTAACCTTTGAGTACTCAGGTCCTGAGAAATGTGAGGCTGCATCTTTACAACTAATCTGCAGGATTGATGTAGGAGGTGACATAATGTAACGTGAAACCTGATTTTGCTCTTTTATCTAACTGCTGATTGCTCTCAGCTTGTGTCAGTCACTCTTCTACAGCTGCGGGTGAGAAACCACTCATACTCAAATTCATCTATGTCATACATCATCTACCCAGACTGGTTGCAGAAGAGGGTGGAGAGGTGGGGTAGGAGATTTATGTTGTTGTCATAATACCACTGCCGCAGGATAACAGGCACTGTATGGTCGTTAAGAATCACTGATCTAAATGACACTCGCAGCTGTGCTGAGATATAACTGAGAAGTGATGGTCAAAAATGGCTCTAAACTCCAAGAACAGGACAAGCAAATGATCTTAAGCCATCTCACAATATTTCACATCTGAAGTCGCTCTCGCTTCTCCACTATTATGTCCCATGTGTTATGTAGCCTTTAACAAACACAAGTGTGTTTTTTTCAGGGCCAGTCGATATCAGTGTTCCTGGTCTCTGCTGGGCAGCAGATGCCAAGCTAGCTGGGGGCGGAGGAAGCCCATGGTGTCATGACTTCTCCGGCCCTGCGGGGGGCTTTGCAGAATAAGAGATCTCTTCACCAGTTTTGCTGCTCGTCAAACATATTTCAGTGTTTTTAGATATAACGTCCCAAAAAAATAGTCATAATTTATCTTTTTTTTAACTAGATATATACACAGCTAGCTGACAAACAGTACAGTCGCTATACATTAAGGCATCATATAGATTAGCTGATGACTGTGCAGCACTTCAGGAGACATCACTTATTAAATGGGACTCTGGATGGGGTCTGTTATATTGATATGACTGCATATTAGATAAGTATGACATATGCTGCAACTTAAACAAGGGGCTAATCCCTCCACAGATGGGGTAATAAAAGTGAACAAACACACTTCATGTTGAGTTACTGACATCTTTGAGAAGGCTTGAATGTGCTTTCTGGAAGAACAGGCTGGAAAGAAAGCAATATGGCAATGACTGCTATTTCATAATATGGCCAATAAAACCCTCTAAAGGCCATTTGTGCTACCACTAAAGCATATTACTAGGGTTTGGCGATATATGATTTTAACATCTAACTATGAAAAATGCTGTAATGAAAGAACAATAAAGTGATAACAGATGTAGGACTGTGAAAAAATAAGAAAAATAGAAACTCTTCCATTTTTAACAACCTTCTTGGACATCGTGAATAGATGAGTTTACGGGGAACACTTGAATGCATCATAAAGTCCCTGTTCCTCTGTGTGTCAAACTGACTCTCAGAATAACTTTTTGTTACATGACTATGTTGGAAGAATTATTTACCCTTCCAAGATTTACACGCCAAATACTCTCTCTCTCTCTCTTTATCTCTATATTGTTCAAATGAATTCTCTCTCTTCTAGATGCTTTCCAAAAACCAAACACAACAAGGCAACAAAAGATGGGTAAAATAGAAATCTAAAATAGTAATCACCCAAAAATGCTGACTTGCAGCAAGATGCAATTTGTGAAACCACACATTCTCAGACCACTGTCTTCAAAACTTACAATTCCTTTTGTGTTTTTTCCTTTTGTTTGAGTTAGCGGACTCCATTTCTAAACTACGGTTTGCTACTGTTGCTCACTGTTAGCAGCACAGCGAGTCACTGAGATGAGACACTCGAGCAGAGTACGTGCATAAAGTCACGTCCCTTGGACTTTGAATGTTATAGTAAACTGTCTATTCCATCCTTTTTCAGTCACTTATCCAGGTCAGGGTCACTTTCACCAGAGGGCAAGCAGTGCAGCCCAGACGTCTGGCAAACTGGTCCAGGTCCTTCAGTCTCCACGGGGGGTTTCCCTACCAGATGCCCAAACCACCTCGGATGACTCCACTCAGTGTGGCGAGGCTGCAGTCAGTCTGGCACAAGGGTCTGCTTCTGTCACCTACTGATGAAGTCAGAAGAGCTACAGGGAGACGATGGCTAAGATAAGATTCGTGTTTTTGTCTCCATCTCGGGGGATGCCTAGAGGTTTTTATGCTTTTTTGCTGTCACAGCTGAGAAGTGCATTTAGGTTGTTCTGCTTCCCAGAACACATAGCCAGGAGACACAACAGGAAACCTGCAGAGAAACCCTACTATGACCATTAGATTGTTGTATTTTTACAAAAAAAGTGTGCAAGTGTACAAAAGCCCCCATTCAAGTCCTTTCACTTGCTTTGTAAGAGGTGTCATGAGAGTGACAGAAAAGGTATCCACAGTGTACAACAGGTTTATCTGTCAAGACCAAAGTCAGAAGAACACTATAATCTTTATAACTCATTACATATTTTGCACTGGGCGGCAAAACTGTTCATAGCAGGACAGATAGAGAGGAGACGGACTGAAAGCTTGTACTGATATGTCACTGCAGAAATTTGAAGGTAATCAGCCAGACCGCACCATCCAAACCCAAATGCGTTGGGGGGTTATTTTGGTCACGTACCATTCTGCCCGAAATAACACACCAATTTTAATTTGTTTGGAACGTAATGCTGGCTGCCACAGAGCTAGTTAATCCAGCGCGGTATGCATGATGTCTTCACTTGGTTTTGATTCAAGTTTTTTATTATGTTGACTGTTTTCCAGCTACAAAATTCCTCATAAATGTGGTTTTGCTCCAGCTTTATCACATTCAAATTGCAGGCAGAGAACTTCCACACAGCTTTGACACTGTCGCTTTTTGTATTTTAAGAAGAATTACAGAAAAGATGGACAGCCAAACGTTTTTTTAAAAATGTAATGACATGCAGGAAATGCTCTTTGATGCTCAACTCTGCATCTCACATCAACCATGAAGGTGTTTGCCAACAGCAAACCACAGCCTTTATCTTTGTCTTCCTCAATCAATCCCAGATGGCAATACAGAGAGTCTTGAATCCAGTGCATGGGACAGTGTTTGTCTGGAGGCTTGACAAGTCTTTATTCTAAAATTGCAGTTGTAGAAGAAGCCCCGCGGGGCAGATTCCAGTCCCTAAACTTGAGCTGCCGAGGTAGATCACATTACAGCTTTCATCAGACACATCTTCAAAAGACACAGACAGTGTCTGGCAGCAACTAAACTGCCCCAAAAGTCAACTCTGCACTGAGGCTCCTTAATAAATCCTGTCTGTGTGGCTTCACTCTTCAGTGTCTGATTCTTATCTGTGTACAAAGCCTTTTGTCACATCTCATGTCGATTGATATTTCACAACAAAGCCCACCACAAGGCACCACACAAGCTCTAAACATCTACTACCACTGCTCATGTTTTTCTATCTACATACGGTTGAATCCGTAATAAAGACTTTCACAGTTGGAAAAGGACATGCGTTTGATCTTTTTTTATTCAGATTCAGCTCATCTCTTCAAACTGTTGGCATCTGTAGAAAGTTCCTCCCACACGTCTGCTCTCTGACTTATGAAAGGGGGAAGGAGAGCGCAAAAACGGCTAAAAGACTATAAAAATAAAAGGTTTATTTATCATATCAATCTCAAACAATTCATGTTTTGCTCAATCTCCAGTCAATCTGTCACAAGTTCTATACACAACACAGAAAAAAAAAGGTGTGATGCCCGTACTGTCTCACAAACAAGTGTTGAAAAAGCTGTCAGCTGCATCAGGTCAAGTCTGTGATTGTTTCTTGCATTTTGATTTGACTGATTCAAATGTAAGTCAAAATGTTTCCAGTTAAAGTGTTTGTTATTCAGTGAAATTTCTTGTATGCTGCACACATGTACATATTATGTAGATATTCAATATCTGAGATGGTTGGTATGTGTGTTTGTTGGTTGCTGGCTGGTTCGTTGGTCATTTGGTTTGTTGGTTGGTCAGCAGGATAACACAAAAACTACAGAATGGATTTTGACTAACTTTGGATAAAAAAATAAACTTTTCATTTCTTCTTTGCGGGTTAGGCTTCATTGAACGAAAGAGGATTGTTGGTCCTGGGAAGAGGTGTGTGCTTTACTGAGTGCAATTCTTGTTTTGTCTTATATAATAAAACATTTTTTATATATATTTGTGTTTAGAACTATCACCATGGGCTCTGTAAAACTGTGATAGATATGTTTTTTACTATTTTCTGACACAACAATATACAGCAACTAATCCTAGTCCGAGAGAAATACGAGACACTGAAAATATTCGGCACAAATTCCTCTGTCCGATCAACAGTTGCTGCTGCCTCTCCTCCATCAGCTCATTTTCTGCCTCTCTTGGTTCTCCTGAGGGACACTTAAACAAAGAGATGAGCCCTCTGGGGAATCTGCCAAACAAATGCCTCGCAACCACTGTCTGAACAACAGAAAAGGACAAAAATAATTAGGCCTGCTCTATGAATCAGCTGTGGGCAAGCGTCCCACACAAAGCATGAAATGTGAGTTAATTCATTTCACTCTTATTCCTTTACCATTGCACTCACCGCTGAGCCTCAGGGGTTGGGATAACATTTACAGCACTGACACAAGACTCTGTAATCCTGCTCTGCGCATAATGCCAAACACAGACTTACCCTCTACTCCCTCGTCCAAACTTAAATTTAAAAAGCACATAATGTTGAGGGTGTTTTCCCAACTCTGCAAGTTTTAAATCCATAGCCAGTAGATTATAGTAATGAACACACTAATCAGAGAAAAAAAACAAAAAACTGCCAGATGTATGCCAGATCCATGGCATGGCACAGCCCATTAGTGCAAGAGGCAAGCACTATGAAAGACGCTCTCGTTAGCCCCGAGGTCCTCATGAATATTCACACACACATGTACAAGCCGAACACAGAGATGTCTTTCCACCATCAAAGTCAGCCTGGATTTAAAAGTGACTTCATTTTAATTTGACAACAGATGTGAATGCAAGTTGATGTGACAGGAAACTGGCTGGCAGAGTGCCAGACGTCACGAGCTCCAACGTTCATTCGATTTACTTGCAAAAATAAATAATATCTTGTCCATAATATGATGTGATGCGTTTGTTTTAAGAAGACAAGTTAGCAGGTCCAGACTGAAATAACTCAACAACTACTGGATGAAAATTGGTCAAGATATCCACAGCTCCCAGATGATGTATGTTACTAACCCTAGTTTCTCGACTGTCATAAAATGGATTACAACTAAATCTGGGTTCGGGTTTGATTTATGACAAAATGAAGAAACATTTTTTATTTGTAATTGGCACTAATTAGGATATGATAGTATGCCAAAATAAGTACAGAATAATGCCAAATTCTATCATTTAATGGAGGTTAATTCAATATTAATATATATTTAAGTGTATTTTGTTTGGTCTTGTGTAAATGTTCATCCTCAATTGGTCAAAATATTAGATAAGTGGACTATCCACCAATTTATTTGGCTGTTGACTCCAAAGCTGGCCTTTGGTTGACAATAATATGGACTCATACATAAAGAAGCTATTTAGATAGATAGATAGATAGATAGATAGATAGATAGATAGATAGATAGATTCTGTGCACTTTAACCCTTAAATACTGACACTCCCTGTTGTGTTTACTATTTTGTTACTTTCGTCATATGTGCTCATATTATCACTTTGCAACTTAATCCGGGTGATGAGCTGCTCTAAATATATCTCTGCAGTCTTCAGGTGACACTGACACATTGGTTGGTTTGGCAGTTTGACATAAACCCACAGAGCAAAAGAAATCAGAGGACCTGACATTCCTCAGGACAATGACACCGTCTTATGAGGAAGCCTGGAGCAAATACTGAAAACAAGTCAGTGGCACCTGCATTGTTCCAAAAAAGAAACATCTCTCATATCCATTACAACACAACTGACATGAAGTAACAAGTGAAACATATAACTAATGACATAGTGCTGTGGTCACATTTCATACACACCTAAACCCCTCAGGATTTAAAGGGGAATCTGTGCCTTCCACCCACCAAGAGCGTATGAGTATGAGTTCACAATGGACCCTTTTAATGGACAGTCTCCTAGAGAGTCTCCTGCTGAGTTACACTGCCTCGGAGCTTTACAATTTTAATGATGTTTGGTCGACAACAACTGCTTCAATTTCTATATAATCCAGCTTCACTTGGACGTGCCACTGTGTTTGTCAAAGATAGATCCTAAGAGATAAAACAGCCAGCTGCTTTTATAGAAATATTAGTATTGGCAATTATGTCAGCCAATAAATAGCAAAATATATATCAATAAATATTGTAACTGAATATTTTAAATGATTTCAATATTCATTATTCGCAGTATTAATACTCTAGTAATCCCATCTCCTTCTGATGTAAATTAACTTAGATGCAGTCATTCTTAACATACAGTATACATACAAGCCTTGTTATATTTATCTCCGAACAAAAATCAGAGATTTTGCGCCCCGAACGAAATTTCCCCTGTGGTGCTGAACATGGTATTTAATATCAATATATTCCTGACAACTGTGGTATCGATCTTCTCATGTAGCTCTCAGCAGAGTATTTCCCTCAATAAAAACCACTATTCCTTTCAAAACAAAATTAAGGAGATCATCATCAAAAACCAGCCTCAAAAATCATTTTTAAATTGGAAACTGAAATTGAGCGAGAAATTAAATGTATTCAGATAATACATTTAATTTCTCGCTCAATTTCAGTTTCCAATTTAAAAATGTGTAGCTGACTGCAATGATCTGGTTTGCATCAGTCAGGTCAAAGAAAAACACCTTTAGACAAAATTCAACTGATCTGAAATCAAAATGATTTTGTTTGGCACCAGGATCTCTAGTCATCGTTGTTTGGGGCATTTTGGAAGTCCAATTGTCCAGTTTCTAAGAAACTGTTTGGCTCCTTTTGCAGATTGTATGTTATGTTGTGCCAGCTTTATGTGCAACGCCGCAAAACTTGATCAAGCTAACATGACTTCACTTACATTTTCCAGAAAGATTCTTACTCTTAATATTAAACAGATTAAGGATGCTGAGCTCTTTTCACTCCAGCATCAAAACACACATTTATCAAGTTAATCCCACGCCTTAATTGCACACAACTCTTTCATGTGTGTTCCTGCTGTTTCAGTCAGAACTTGTTGACAACAACAAGCGCAAAGTAAATATTCCCAGGCTCTGTTTGCTGCACTCAAAAGGGAAAAAAAGGCAAAGGAGGGGGCATGAGAGAGGTGTGTGAGGAGACACAGGATGGGGGGGAACATAGCTCAGAAAAGGCGGGAAGGAGGCAAAAGCCATTGTGGTGTACAATTTCTCTGTAACGTGAGCCCCGGCTTGTTGCCCCCACAGCAGAATGTGCCTTGTCCGATGGATTGGGCGTCAGGTGTGTGCAGCTGCTGCTTAAGCTCTGTTTGCACACCAAAGGGGGATAGAAATGTGAAAAGAAGGAAGGAAAAGCTCCTCAATGGAGGCGACACTGGAGGTTTTTTTGTCTCTCCCTCTGGCACTGATGGGACTGCTGCCAAGACTTGGATCATGGCCCAAGAGAGTGCCATGTGTCCCACAGATGGGCCTTCTAAATATGAAGGGACGTCATGTACAGATGGCCAATTTTGCCTGTGCAGAGTTTAGAGACAAATGGCCGAATCTGCCAAAGACTGAAATGCTCCTAATGAATGTCTTATTTTGAAAGAAAACGGGTCTTCAATATATATGCACAAATGTAAGCATGTGGTATTTTTAGCCTAAATAATGAGTGACAGTTAAAGTATGTTCATGTACAAATGTACAACTAAATATAAGAAAAAAATAATTATCATTTGACCTTCAGATTGCTTTATTCTTTACCGTTTTCAGTTGTATTGCTTTAATTTGAAGCGTCATGATGTACAAAAGTGTCATACTATATCAGTAACAATATTGTGACACAGTGACTGATATATTTAATGACTAAATACAGCAGGGATATGCATGGCTGAAAGCAAAAGTATGTTCGTAGGAGAGGAAAAGAACAGGAGAGCTTCAACACATGACTAAGACCACATACATGCGCTGACGTCTCATCACTAAATTGATCAGGAGATGACACACACATGAAGATCAGTCTGATTCTGCTGAGGTGACAGTGACTGATTGATGACATCGTACGCTCGCCTTCTGGTAATTAATTAGTCGCATGCTTTTAGTGTGGCTATCGTTAACTCAAACTGCCGTGTGTGTTTCTGTGTGTCTGTTAGGAATAGGTGTGATGCGCTGCCTGGTGGTGCAAAGTAACAAAGCACAATCACTGAAGTACTTAACCAGCTTTTTGACCAGCTTTGTGTCAATGCAAATTTGGAGGTGTGTGCCAATCAACAACGTTGAACTTCTTGTCACTGCCTGTAACCCAGAGCTCTCGAAAAGTCTGCCAAAACGTGTCATCTAGTGGCTGTAGGGCTGTTGTGTCCACTTCAGATTGTTGTTCCACATTTTCTAAGCGCGCCTCCATGGACACAAAGAAACTAAAACTGAATTTTCTGCAACTTTATACTTACATACACTACTTTTATCCGGCAGGGAAAGTTACTTCTTACTTCAAGATCATAAAAACATCAAACTCTCGTATTTGTTTCATACATTAAATCAAAGCACTCAACATTGTATACAATTTGCTCCAAAGCAGCCATCTCCATCTGGCATTAAAAACTGCTAGCTGACTCTGATGGAACAGCACATGTTGCTGGGGTTTTGACGTCGTTAAAAAAACTGCTACATGCTACTAATAATCCAGTAGTTTAATCAATAATGTTGTACTGTAACACTGACTGAGCACATTTAGCCCCTGAAGGAATAACCCACTCATATTTTCAGCTAAAGTTTGTTCTACATTTTGCAGATAACGTTCACATACTTTTACTTCAATAAAATGTTAAATCTTGGACTTTTAACTGTAATAAGAGCATTTTCAAATTGCATTGCTACATTTACTGAATCAAACACCCATCAAATGCTGGGCAACATAACATCTGGGTAAATCAACTGTGCTTACTGATACATGTAAACACTGATGGAGTGGCCATCTGCACAGGAAATCACTGATTTCCCCATCAAAATTTAAGGGACGATTGGTTGACCACATTACAAGCTGTGAAATGCCCATTTAAGTATAGACAGATGTTACAGGTTCACTCTTGAGGTAAATAATCATGTAGATGACTGTGTTGGGCTGTGGAGCAAAAATGCACCATCCAACCGCCAAAAACACACATCTACATTCATCACACTGCTCTTACAATACTGTATACAAATAATCAATCCGGTGCAAGCAGTGCAGCCAAATCCAATACGTGGGATTCAAAGAGGCTTTTAAGAAACGACCCTCTCAGCACTCTCCCAGCACGACGAGAAAAAAAAACTCAGATGTGGAACCCTGCAGCACTTTTTAACACATTTTTAAAAATAAATACAGAAAAAAAGAAAAGAAAAAACCCTCAGTGTGGTGCTGGAGAAATTGTTCACGGTTTTGATCCAGTGTGTGAAAAAAGTTAGTGCTTGTCTTCATCCCCTGAGTGCACACGGATGTTCCTCCCTCTCATGAGTAATTTCCTACATTCCTCTTCTTGATTGAGTTTGCTTAAACAACCGTCACAAGCTCCGCAACAGCCACTATCTTCTCCAGGGTGGATTGTTCACCGTATGGATTTTTCACTGTTGAATGACGGGCTTTGAATAACAGGCAAGTCAGGGATGTTTTGCAGAGCTCTTCAGCACCAGAAAGGTAGTCAATACAGGAGAAATTCCCTCCCAGAAGGCCAGGGATCAAACTACAGAGGCAGCTGTTGGATATGAAATCCCACTCAGACATCCAGCATCCACTCACTGCAGAGATACACCAGACGTGCAAGACAAGGCTCCTGAAAACCCCCTTCAGTTTAGGCTTAAGGCTGGATGTCAGCTCAGCTCCTGCTAGCTGAACAGCTCCAGCTTTGATTTTCTAAAACACGCCTCGGATCTTCAAAGCATGCAGAGGCTTTAAACTGAAGACTGAGACAACAAACACCAAAAAACAAGACTCAAACAAAATGAATTTTGGTCAATTTGCAGCCGCTCAGCAGACAAGTATGAACAGATTTAAGGAGGTAATCTTCAACTTCTTCTTCGAAATCAATTTCTGATGTTTTATAATAAAAGCACTCAGGCCTGTTGTGTTCTTGCACCCTTTAATCTACCCTCTCCCTGTATGCCTGTTATGAAGGAAATACACCTGATTGTCTTTTTTAAGTGGGAAACATTCATTCTGAACAAATCTTCTTGTGTTCCTTCAATATCCGCTCCTGGTAACCCGAGCATCAGGAACATTTTATAGTTATTTTCAGGCAATGTACTTGAGTAAGAAGGAAGATGGCGACAGCAAATCTTAGTTGACTGTACAACAAGTTGTAGTGAGAGATTGTCAGCTATTGTTTACAAAACCAGCTGATTAACGATGCATTACAGGGTATTCTGTGCATCAAAAACACTGAAGCAACATGACCACGGATTGAAGTTGGACAGAACTGTTTGTAAGACTGATTTAAAGAAACATAAATAAGTGCTAATAAACTGTATATTCTGCAACTTCATAGCTGCTGTGAAGCAGACATCTCGGATTTTGAGGTTGAAGTCGGTGAGGTGTGTCTGACATACAGAGTCATAAATCCTGACTTCAGGTGATGTTTCAGTCGCAAGTGTCAACCAGAAATATAGCCTTCCGACTTCAAATAGATCACATCGTTACTCAACACAAGACTTAAAGCTGGGGTTGCAACTAACGACTATTTTCATTTAGAGTATTCTGTCATTCACTGTCTCAATTTCTAAGTTAGCAATTTTTTTCTTAAATGTCAGAAAATGGTAAAAATGGTGATCATTGTTTCCCAAAGCCCAAGATGGCATCATCAAATGTCCATATCTGCTCACAACCCAAAGATATTTAGATTACTGTGATAGAGGAGTAAAGAAATCAGAAAATATTCACCTTTAATAAGCTACAATCAGAGAATTTTGACTTTTTTCCTCTTGAAAAAAAATGCTTAATGGATAGTCCAAAAGTTGCATTACACACTTAAAAAAAATACCACAAGTAGTAACAAGTATCCACGTTCAGCAGATGTTGCTGAATGACTGTACAGGCCTCACAACCTTAAATAATCAGTGACAGAGTTAACTCAATAGGACGCAAGGTATTTGATTGTTCACCATCATGTTAGCTGAATTAACTTACATATGCTTACTGCTACATGGCCACACACTATTATAATACCGCAGGGATCAAACAGCGCACTCTCTTTAATGAAAACAATGAGCCGATACATTAGATTATATGGCTGTCATGCCTGGCTATCACTCAGCCAAATGCACTAATCCCACATGAACAACTGCAGCCAACAGCTGCACACTTCCTGCTGCATTCAGACAAGCCCAGCAGCAGCAGCAGCAGCAGCGGAGTGAAGGCATTCTCAGGCACTCAGCCACAGAGACGGATCAGGAAGAGGTCAGGGAGACCAGCCATTATTTACACGAGGAGACTGACTCACTGGGATACCTTATGAGTCAGGTTTTGATGCTTCTTTACTCGCTACTGAATCACATTTTCTTATCTGGAGGGTAATGAATGGTTAAAGAAGGCTCATAAATCATCCAGACAAGAACCAAGATAATCAGACAAAGACTCAGACCAAACATTGATAGATTGACAGATGAACAACTGGCTAACAATGTATTGTTGCGCTTACATGTCCAGTGCTATGTATATTGAAATAAGATGTTTTTCTTCTTTATGCAGTCTGACCTTGTGGTCAAAAACAATTTGAATATCTCAATTATAAGAGTGGCTGTTTGAAGATTTTAATTTAAATTAATGTATCATTCTTAATTGATTTTTAGAATGGCAATAAATCTATATAACTCACAATAAATAATAATAACCTGAATTGCTTCCTATAATATTTAGGTTCAATGTTACCACACAGCCATGGCATACTGTGTAAGACTTACATATGATATTATAAGAGTTACCTGTCGCAGAAGTAAGACAAGTTTTCCTTTAACAAGACTTAACAATAATCATTTACATTTAAGACACATTTATAAACACTGTGTTAGCTGATAAACCGTATTTTTATCGCAATCGCAATATGAACATGTGCAATAAACAAATAAACGTGATCAAGAAAAGGATGAAAATGATTTTATTTACACATGATTAATTGGTATCAGTTTGGTGAAGACTGTGAGGTCAGGTTGCATGATGGAGCTTGGAGTTTTCCCCAAGTGTCCAAACCAGGTCGTTCAGACAGAGCAGTGGTGCCAGTCAGGAGGACCACACTGTGTCATCTGCGTACTTTAAACATGTTGTTCCTTCACTTCTGAAGGAGGTGATGTCGGTGTAAACAGAGAAGACAATAGGGGATAACACACACTCTGTATTTAAACTCACTGGATTTCAAACTATTTCCAAGCACCTGTTGGTGGCCTCTCCTGTTGAAATCCAATCCAATCTCTTAACCCATTAAAACAGTCTCGGGTTCACCTGAAGCTCCACTTGGCAGTGTCGTGGGTGTGGTTGTGTGTAGAGTATTAGAAGCAGAAGGGAAATCCTTGAATAGAATCATGGAATCTATCCTAAGTTTATTCTCTTGGTTGATTAATTTGATCATTATTACCACTAATCAAATACTCAAATGTCAAAAACACAGCAAAGATTTCTCTAAAATTCAATCCAGAGTCCAAACATACATCTTTAAAGTCCTTGTTTTAATTCACTAACCGTGCAAAGGTTCTCAACTGATGATGTTATATGATGAAATAAATCCGAAAACCAGGAAATTCTCACATCTGAGAGGCTGAATCAAGAGGTGATTTGGTCTTATTACTTGAAAAAATACTTGAATGATCCATCCATGAAAGAGTATTTAGTGTTGCTCATTTTCTGTCTATCAATCATTAAACAACTTGAATAATCCAATTTAATACATTCTGCAGTAATTAACAATATGATGCACTTTATACAGACAACCTCCAGGTTACTAAATATCAAAGATAAAGCTGCACAGACCTGACAAGATTACCCTAAAACGACTTTAGAAAGCTCTCCATGAAGAAAAAATTCAGTTCTTTGTAGCTTCACTGAACAAAATGGTAAGCCTTGTCCTTTTGCTCAAAAAAGTCACAAAGCTTACTTTGATTCATAAACCAGTTAGGTTTGAACCACAGTGTTTCCTGCCATTTCCAATTAATCTGAATCCTTCTCATATCGGATTGCGATTGATGTATCAAGATATTAATTAAATCTTTCGTGTGAGTTATGTCAACTGTCATCCTATACATCTAATTAATAAAGGGGAGCCTGTCTTCCATCTTCATTTGCTTTTACACAACAAAAACCCTGACATCTCTCAGAGCCTCCAAATTCACCGAAGGATAAAACCTTGTTTCGTTAAAAATAACACATAATGGCATGAAGTAAGCAAGCATGTTTCTCGTCTCTACTTTCTCTTCTGTAAATGTCATCGTAAAAGCTCCGCTGCCGCTCTGATTTACTGCCCAGACCACTTGCTCATTCCTGTAACACAACATGACCATCATACTGATGAACACTGGTCTGTGAAATCAATAGAGGTCCCATCAACTGGGCTACATGTTTGGATTTCTTCTCATTCTCAGGATGGCTTTATTTCCATGCAAGAGAAATGCTTTTAGCCTCAAACTGTATTTGAGTAAGTGCTCTTCAAGGTCCATTAGGGAGGAGGTCAGTTTTGACAGAAACTTGGTTTAGAGGCTCTTTAGAGGGACGGGGTCTCTATCACTAGCCAACGACCTAATCCAAAAACAGACAGCTTTACTCCCATCTCCAGAGGAGGTAAGGGGAGATGAGGATTAAATAGAAGTAACCCAATTAAGACAAGGCTGATGGACTAAAAAACAGGGATTTAAGGGAAAAAGAGGTTTAAGGTCAAGGTGGAGTGAGTGTTGTCCTGTTGTGAGATGCAACATGGAGAAGGAGGAAGGTTTACATTTAAGTCTGTACAGTAAGGCTTGAGTTAGGTAATCCACCAGTGAACATGACGTCCGCCTTTTAGGAAGGGTGGGGCAACAAAAAGATTCACATTGGAAGCGCCACTGTTATCTTTGGCTATTAAATCAGTAATATTACTATTTAAAAGTCAACTTCTGTACGTCGCCACAAATCTTGACAAAACTTCAAGTATTTCTGGTCCAGCAAAGAAAATACAATGGAGTTCCGTGGTACTTAGTCGATTCTCAGATGAAAAGTCGGAAAATTAAAACCCAATTCTCAACATCATGATCGCCTGTAACAATTCTGGAGCCGGTCTATACGAAGTAGATGGTGAAGCATAACAGATGTGAAATACAAGCGTTGTGTTTAAGTTCTAAGCTGGGCCACTTCTTGAGTTCTGGTCAGGATGGCTGAGCATGAGCAGATAATAGAAGTAAATTAATCTAGTCATCTAGTAACTATGGATCTTTATCAAATATAAGACTTTGTTTTAAGTAGTAACTGTGAAAGAAAATATATTTTATGTATATTCATGAGAACGGTAATAATTTTAGAATTCCATCATAGCCCTCTGAATCTGAGTCGAACTGAATTGTGAGTAGGGTTGGGTACTTACCGGCTGAATTACGTTGGTACTACCGGGTACCGATTCACATTAAATCAATCTGCGTCAAATTTCGGTACTGCTTAGCATCTTTAGAGTAACACGTCTAACTTGAGGAAATACTTGGTCAAACACAGAAGCTATCTGAAAGCTGTACTGTGCTGCTATGACACCAGTTCCTTCATTTTCACCCAGTAGTAACAACAACAACAACAAAAACAGTTTCCCCAGTTGCATCTAGGTCTTTGAACAGTTTTCTCCTTCGAAGCATTGACAGTCAGATTTGGTGAATTAGTTTTTAAAACTGAAATTACCTTTTTGGGGTATTAAAGAGAGAATAAAGTACTGAAAAAGCTACCTTTGGATACCCCTTACTGGCATCTGTGTCAGTTCCAATGTGAATGGTACCCAACCCTAATAATCAGGTGCCTGGAAGATTCATGACTCTATACTAAAGGGTTTCAGCAGAGAGAGTACAAAGCTGTAATTTACCTGCCTAATATCAGCCATACAGTCTATCAATTGGACTCGTCTTCCTATTTTGGCAGAATAATTCCATCAAACTATTGCAAGGTCAGTGCCGAAAGGCAGCACTTTTCTCACCCCTTATCAAACATTTACTTTGGGGTGGAAACTTACAATTATATGTATGAATATGATAAAACACAGAACAAAACAGCAATTTGTCAAAACAAATGAATGTGTTGACAATTTAAACCACTGTGAATATCAAACTAATTGTAATTGAATCTGTTATTTGACGACTGGTTGTCATTGTTACATGCCAGCCTGAACTTATAACCTTGTGATCCCACACCTGCTGTTTACTCTGTGGTATACTAAATTTAGAGTTGATTAATGATGGTAAATTAACTGTATTTACTGCATGTAGCACTTACAGTCTTAGCAACCACTTAAAGCACAAGTGGGCTTTCACCCATCGACAGACCCTGGCGGCCAGCTGCACATCAAGAGTGACAATAACTCCAAAGAGCCACCAGGAACAAACTGAGGTTCACTTGATGTATCTTTCCCAAGGACACATCACAACATGTAGACTTTTAGGGCTGGGAATCGAACCATCAACCCTCCAATTTGTGGAAAACTGCTCTACCTCCTGAGCCTCAGTTAGTCCACCAACAGGAAATCAATGAAGATTTACAGTTTTTCTCTGTCGTAGGTCATTGAAAATAAAGAAACATAACTGATATATCTTGCCAGAGGACACTTTGCAACATGTAGACTGCAGGGAACAGGAATCGAACTACCGACTCATTATCAACCGCCCATCCCTATTAGCCACAGCTGGCTCAATTAGTTCACCAACACCCAATCGATCAAGATTTCCATTTTTTCTCTGTTTTTGACGTAACTGCTATCTTGCCCAAGAACGAACACCTCATAGCATGTCGACAGCAGGAGCCGGGAATCAAACCACCGACCCTCCCATTCCTGAACAACTCTTCCACATGAGCCACAGTCGCCTCAATTAGTTCACCAACAGGAAATCAATCAAGATTTACAGCTTTTCTCTGTTTTTACATCACTGCAAAGTGAATATCTTTGGATTTTTTGCTCTAGATCTGGCAAAACAAGACATTTGAGGATGCCACCGTGCACTCTGGGAAACTCTGATGAAGGTATTTCATAATTGACAAGTTAAAAAAGGAATTCATCTGAGCTGCAGCCTTTAAAGGTGATGTCATAATGATAATGAAGAAAAGGGGACACAGACACAGACACACACACACACACACACACACACTGGCCATGCAGTATCCCAGTGCTCTGCCCTGCCTCCTCCATCACATTGCTGTTACAGTCTGCTTTTAAAAGAACACAACCTAAACTCACAGACTAACCATGTCCTGCTTTGAGACTGCCCTCTAACCACTGTGATTCTTTAGATGTCCACCATTAAACCCTTTTAATAACTTATCCAGACTGTGTCACACGACGGTTTATGACACAAGCCTGTAAAACGACAAAGAAAAAAGAAAAGAAAAAAACACCCTTACACGCCATGTGTGTGTGTCCGCACTGCTGCGTGCTGGTGGGTTAATTGCTCCGTTAAGTACGCGGTAATTAATTACACCTTTTAAATCATTTAACGACGACGCCACCGAAAATACACACGCCAAGATTAAACATGTGCTCGTTACAGCGACCAAAAATACACTTTTCTTCGAGAGAACAGTGTTTAAAAGTTGACTTGATAAACGTTTTTTTTT
>CAEMYA010002117.1:1878192-1928464 GCA_903131615.1 Diplodus sargus
TTCAAAGGCCTCGGTCTGAAAGTACTGAGTTCGTAAAAAAAAAAAAAAGTGAAATAAGGCAGCAGCAGTCAATTAATTGTTGTCCCAGTTGTTTGTAAATATCCGGGAGTCGCTGCCTGTAATCTCTCAGTGAAGAAAAACAATAACAGTGGAAAAGAACGCAAGCAGAAGCGAGAGCAAGCAGAAAAGCGTCCGCACCCAAGCAGATACAGGAAGTAACCTATACTGGCATATCTTTCAGGACAGGAATACATTAGGAATAATGTAGACCCATGATGCACATGATACAGAGTTCAGAACAAGGATTAAGCAAAGGTTACATACACTGAACTTCCTCCGGTAAAGTGAGCTGACTTCTGGTGTTTCCATCACTGACTCTACAATCACCTCCTCTGACAGCTGCAGCAGAAAACTTCCTGAAATCGGTCACCCAGCTGTCCATCCCCGGTCATACATGGGCCAACAGCTGTGCGGACACAGCACAGGTATTAGACATGGAGACGGAAATCTCGTGGTTACAGAACACTTTAACCTACGACAGGTTTGCCAGACAGAGCTATCAGACATGCTGTATGTGGGGTACTTTGCACAACTGTATAACTTTGTCTTGAAGTCTTTACTTATGACCAGAGTACACGTATAAGTGGTAATCAGTACTTCTTCTATAGTTCATTGTATGAAAGTATTATTTTGTCTTACATTTAACAAAAGATGGGCTTGATTTACCTTCAGATAAGTGTCATTTAATGTTTACTAAAGACAGCTGTGTTAGATGAGTTCAAAAACATTCTTATGTTGAATGTAATAGACTTGATGCGGATTTATACAGTATAGAGAGTCGCGGGAAAATGCAACAGGAAGTTTATTCATCAGGTGTGGCTGGAGTCGAGATAAAGTATCAGTCTCAGATTAATTTAAACCCAGTGTTTTCTAACATTTGTGGCTTGTGACCCTGTAAAATGAAGCAATCTCTACTTGTGATCCCTAATCACACGTAAACATGGCCTTAAATGAACCGTTCATCCAGAAATGAGAATTAAATCATTAACCACTCAACCTCATGCCACAGCAAAAGTCTAGTGAAGATTCTCAGTACACTTATCATTGTCTGAAGCTTCACAGCATTCCCCTAAAGAACTGAAGTAAATTGGGACTTGTTTTTAGAATGTTATGAAAAGGAAAAACAAAAATCACATAATGGGTTCAAATAGCTCCTGTGGCGTCTCCAGAAGCCCCAGAGAGCCAGAGTTGGTTTGAAAAGACATATTTTTTACCCTCAATCCACAGTTTCAGAAGGGGCGTGCACTTAAAGGAGAGTGTAAATAAGGTCAAGTACATTTTGGATCCCAGGGTTTCAAGAGCCTTGGTTTAGCTATCCCTAACTAAATCAGATGTTCAGGAGAATGCTGTGACTCTGTTTTGCTGTGAATCTCCAGAAAATGTTTTGTGGACAACAAAACTTCACCTGACTTTCCGTCAGAGGGGTGAGGAGATAATGACTGAATTTAATTCAATAACATCTGGGTGATTTGTTCCTTTATCCTAAAAACCTTGGCCTTCTCTAATGTTTTCATTTGAATTACTGTTGTGGCCTGAAGTGGAAAAGCTACCAGTTATTTCATAATGAAAAGGCAAAAATCAGAGAAAGGTTTAAAAACATTGTTGCTCCCCAGTGAGAACTTCATGGTGTTGAGACCTTCGCAAAATCACCTGTATGAATCACACCTCAGCGAGCCATTCTGGACTCAAAACCAACCTGAGCTTCATACTGAACAGACGACAGCAGCAGCTGCACACATGTGTAAAAGTGTATCTTACACTTCATATCAGGGAATATTTGCTTTGGATTTGAGCCAAGTTCTCTCTCCACTCTGTAAGAAACCATCTCTCACATGAAATCTATCTGCCCCTTTTCTCATGAGACCTGATTCTATCCAGGCTTCTTCTAAAACTGGGTTTTTCCAACTTTTCGCCCACACATTGTCTCCTTTGTTAATACCAGTAGCTCGCTATCCACTGGCCCTCTCCATCTCAGCGGGAAGTGTTCTCTGTAGCTGGTAGAATTTGATGAACAAAATTTTTCATTTTAACAGTCTGTTTAACAGATATTGTTTATTCATTTGTAAAGGAAATATCTTTATAGACAGCTGTTTAGATTGTTTTAAAATAACTTCATTATTTTAGGGAACCTTGTCATCAAAAAAGGAACCACTTGGTAAAAGCTTGGGAACAATTATGGTCAGCGATCTCCTCCTTCCCAGCCATACCACTGCTGCTCCACGCTAAAGCCTCCTTTATATCAACATAGTGTCACAATGTCTCTGAAGGAGGATTTGCTGCTCCTAAATCTTGGCTCATTGCTCAGCTACTGTTTTGCTTCTTCGCTTCTCCCTGCACTCAAGAGGACTCTCAGTTATTTCACTGCTAACTCTGCTGTCGTCCCGGGTGTAGGGTGTGGACAGGCATGTGCAACATCCGTGACAGATGGCACGGTCAGCCACTTCTCTTCTTCACCTGCCATTAGAGAGGAGCTTCAAGAGCGTAGCATGCCGGAGGTTCATGCTACACCCTCAAGATCACACCCCCGCTCTGCGCAGACGCCCTGACAAACCATGCAATCTCATGCCTCAACTTTGACCCAACTTTGTTAGTCAGATAAAAACATTTTTTATGCTGTTTAAAATAATTTGGCAAGGACGGTAAATATTGTTCATTCCATACTCGGCAACAAACGTAAAAACTTCTCAGGCAGGCTTTTCCAAATGCTACATGTAGGACTTACGTTAGAAACATTATTGCAGTTAAAGTGTCCGGGGGTGCTGCGATATTGCAGTAAAAATCTATATTTGTCTCTTTAATTCTTGGCTCGCAGACATGAAGGGGCCACACAAATATCACCGGCCTCTGGAAACAAGCTCTGTTTTCTGCCAGAGTGGAAATAAAAGTCAGAAGCTCGTGTGAAAAAGTCTTTGAAGTGGGCAACAATCCCAAGCCCCATCTGAAATCCTTCTTTTCTCCTGTAATGGAGAGGAGAGGAAGAAATAAAAGATGATTCCCCTCTGACAAATCTTTCTTCTACTATATTTTTAAATCAGCGGTGCCACTTTGTCACTACCCCAACCCCCCATTCCTTCATGCTTCAAGCTGTCCTGTCCAATAAAGCCATGAAAAGACCAAAAAATAAGAGAACAACAAAGAAATGAAGAGATTCACTTGTATTCACCTGTTTCTTATGTCCTCATTAAGATGTAAACGATCTCTGTCCATTCACCATTTTTGTAAAATCATGGAAATCATCGGTCAGATGTCAAGGAAAGGCAGCTTTAGGGTTTTGACCTGTTTTTTTTTAAGTCCATGTTATCTTTATGGCACATTTCAAACACAGGCTAATCAAAGTGCTTTATATGGGCAAAGAAAAGCACTGAACTACATTTTAAAAACAATAAGCAATAAAAAACAGAATTAATAAATCAAGACAGAATTAATACATTTTTTTTTAAATTAGAAGATGTTGAATAAAATACATGAAAATGAAATAAAAAAATGCAAATAGTGTAAACCAGAACTGCAGTTACAACTCATAAAATGCAGCAATTGCAAGCTAAAAGTATAGAAGTCAATCAGTCAAAGGCACAGGAGAAGATCTGAGCATTTCATTTAAAAGTGGCTGAGGTTTAAGTATTTGAGATCATCAGGAAGCTGGTTCTATCAGTGCACAGCATCGTACGTAGATTCGTTATGACTCCGTTTGCTCCCTCAGCCGCCTGCTTCCTAAAGATCTGTTGGCCCTTCTGGGTTTTAATTCTTCAATAAGATCATCAAAAGATTTTTTGGGCCTTGGAATGTTAAATGATTTATGAAGTAGCTGGAGCGTTTTAATTTTTAAAGGTAACTGGTTCTTGTAAGAACTCTGGCAGCAGCTTTCAAAATGAGCAGAAGTCGTCTGACAGTCTTTTTGTTGGACATCAGAACAATATTCCACCGTGTTGGAAATGAAGCCATGGATGAGCTTCTCTGAATCTTCTCTGAACATGAGAGCTCTCATTCTTGTTATTTGTTTGAGATGATACAATTTAGTTACATGAGGCCCAAACAATATGAGTGTGTGATTCTACTGAGTACTTGTCATGTACATGTACGAGCCATGGTTTGCTAATCAGCTGTGAAGCCCTTTACATTCTTGTTCATCCCATGATTCTCACGTTTCGAGCCCGTACGCACAAGGTAAGAACTGAATCATGCCATTAGGAATCTTTTAAAGCAGGAAGAACTTGAAGACTTCGTATTTATTTAATTACTGTTATCGTTTATTTATTATTTAGATAAAAATCAAACTGTCATTGATGCTAATCAAAGTAAAAGTGTTTTCACTCTGTGATTACCTCACTGTAAAGTTCTTGTCATTGTTGTTTTTTTTGTTTCATTGTGTCATGGAACCTCAGTGTATTTGCCACCAACCTTTGAACTGACAGTGATCGTTCATCAAAAAATCCACCTACAAAGCAAGACATGCTCGTTTCCGGCATTCCTTGACAGCAGATCAGTTAAAAAGTCCTGCAGGGAGTAATGGAACAAGACGGCACAGTGAGCTGCTCGCTGATGAGCTGCAGGCGACGCACACATCTACACTTCAAACTCGCCAGAAAGGAAATCAACCCCCCCTCCCATTACTGCCGGTGAATGATAGAAAAAGGCCAGATACTGACACATTTTACTAAGATAATTTGTCTCTACTTTTGTTTGGCTGACTAGTTGCTATTTCTGACAAAGTAGCTGCTCAAGGAGTGCAGAATACTGCATCCTAAGACATCATGTTTCAATCTTAGTATTTAGTCACTGAAGTGCTTTTAGAAAATACCTAATTTTACTTTTTTCATATTTCCAGCACAATTTAATAATTTTTGGAATGCTCTGAAATGCTTTTAGAAATGCACAGACAGGATATTTTAAGTAAATTGGCTTTGTTTTATGAATTTATTAGTATAACACAACAGATTCTATAGTGGTATACTTTTGTATATATGTTTTTGTTTGTTTTTTTGTTTGTTTGACACGTTTTTTCCTGAAGCATTAAGTTAATATATCGTCTACCTACCAGTGTATTTGCATTTTTCTAAGTTGGAAAATAACTAAACTAAACGAAACGAAACTAAACTAAATGAAACTAAACGAAACTAAACTAAGCTAAACTTTTGTATAGTTGCAATATTGTACTTTGTTAGTATAGCATAATGTAGTGTGCTATTTTGGTAGATTAAAGTACCCAACGATACAGAGAAAATATGCCTTTAAAGTGTACCCACCTTAACTTAAGTGTATTTAGTACAACTTTAAGTATAGCAACTGTATCATGTTTCAGCTGTTACAGGCTTAGAAATATATGGTTCAATTTAGCCTGTCAGATGTTTTCAGATAGAACAATTAGAAATATATTTTCAAGAGTTGTATATGCGTTTATTATTTGTGAGGTAAAATTGTAACTATTCATTTATTTTGGTTGTTGAGCACAGCAGGAGTGACACTTGAAGTGCAGGAAGTCTGTAAAACTTGAGACTTATTGATCCAGGTACAATTTTGCTTCTTAACCATAGAAAACAGTACAATATGTATGTGCTTTTGGCTCGTAGCTCACCATTACGTTTTCTAGTGTTCAGTCGTGCAAAGGAAAAAGTAGGGACACCCCTGATTTCAAAAGATCAAGCTCTAAAACCAGTGGATCCTGCATTTTCCATGACACAGTTTGGTAGTGTGTATTTATTACACTCTTCCTGTCTGACTATTATGTGCAGAGTTGAGTGCCTCTTCATCATTTCAAATCTTGAAACAATGCTGAGATCAAAATGGCTTTTGTTCCTTCTAATGACCACTGCTGCTGTGTAAATCAGGGTAACATCTAAACCTGCCTTTGTACACTCTTCGGAGCAGCACAGTATGTTAAGCCACAAAGGGTTAAATAAAGGGTATGTGGATGAATACTACACAGCTCTGATTTTAGTGTCTTTGAACAGTTCAAAGTAGAAATGAAATCAAAGTTGTGCTCTTGTGAAGGCCGACACAGTGGTAATCATCCACTGGCATAAAGGAATCTTTGAAGTAGTCGGGATATTGGGCTCAAGTTCTTCATCACCATCATCATCATCACCATCCCTGTCCCTGCAGCCTGAAGTGAGCCCACACACTGGCTGATCTGCTCACACAGATTGGGGGCAGAGTGTTTCACCACAGGGGTGCCAGACGAAGTCAAGGACCGATGGTTTGAACAGACTCTGTCAGAGGAACAAGGGGTGGGAATGCAAGAAATGTCGCCATTCACCGAAAAGTGCCGGGGGGCTTCAAGAGCACGCTTCCCAATTCAAGAAAGTGATTTTAATAACTTGTTTACGCTGACCAAGGAAAAAGGGATTCATGTCTGTAACGTCTTTAAGAAAATTGCAGCAATCACACTAACAAGCCCACTAATGGGAACAGGAGGATCGCTCGCCAGAAACGACATCACTGCACAGACTCCTGTGTGTATCTGTAATTATTTTTTATGGCATAAGCGGGAATTCTGACTGAAAATAGCAGTGGACAAAAACACGAAGTGAGCGGCTACATTGTTCCAGACTGAGTCAAAGCTCCTTGACTTTCAGACCGCTGCCAATTTGTCCCAGTGGCCAACTGTAACACTGCAACGAAAACAATCCCCAGTGGCCCCAAAAGTTAACTTGGTTCACCTAACCCAATGGCCAGAATCAGGGTTGGGAAGGTTACTATATAAATTTGTTCTGATACAGTTACTAATTACCTGTTAAAAATGCAGTCAGCAATGTAATCCAAGTATCACAATAGTAAAGTAATGTGACTTGATTACTTTCTCTTCTGACCACAATACCAAACATATACAAGTAAAGACAAGAGAAAAGAAATATCAATAAGATTACCTGTATCCAATCTTAATACACAAGTGTTGTCTTTTGTAGCTATAGTTGGGTGTGGGCACAAGAAGCACTGGGTTAAGAAAAGATTATGTTTTGGCTTCAAATACCCCATTTGGTTGACACAAACAAAACTGGAAATACCCAAAGGTCTCGTCAAAGACACGCTACAAACATGGTTGGAAATTGTCCTGGGGTCTCCTTAAATATATCCAGTTGTGTAAAACTTGCAAATGTTCAAACACTGTGGTCCCTCCATTGTTTTCACACTTATGGTGTGTTGAAGCACAGACTTGAACAGTGGTCCCTGGCTTAGCAGCCTTCTCTCCTGCAACTAAATCACCAGATATAACAATCAAGTCACAAACATGTAATGAACAATATATGAGACCTTTCATGAGACATACAAATGGTGGTCTGCAGAAACGTTGACTGCCATCATATTATCCTGGCGGCTGGGTTGGATGCGCACACAGAACCATCTAGAAAGGCGCTGTTGGAGACTGTTTGGAAAGGGAAGACTCATTTTAAAAAATACTTAATTACTTTCTCTTCTGACCTCAATACCAAACATATGCAAGTAAAGACAAGAGAAAAGAAATATCAATAAGATAACCTTTATCCAAACTTAACACGTAAGTGTTGTCTTCTCTAAGCCCTGGTTGGGTGTGGGCACAAGAACCATTGGGTTAAGAAAAAAATTGTTTTGGCTTAAAATACTCCCTTTGGTTGACACAAACAAAACTGGAAATACCCAAAGGTCTCGTCAAAGACAAGCCACAAACATGGTTGGAAATTGTCCTGGGGTCTCCTTAAATAGATCCAGTTGTGTAAAACTTGCAAATGTTGAAACGCTGTGTTTTCACACTTATGGTGTGTTGAAACACAGTAGTCCCTGGCTTATCAGCCTTCTCTCCTGTAACTCCACCACCAGATATAACAATCAATCCAGGTAAACCAGAAGAATTTTCTTAGAGACTATCATTACAAACGAGGTTTCCTCCAAGCCCTGCAGGAATACAAGTACATTTTACGAAGCAGTTATTAGGCCAGCATTATATCCATACACTTGACACAGATTGCAGTCCAAAGAGTCTGAAAGTGTTTTTGCTGCATCCTTATCGCTCTGACGGCAGCATGAAGAGGGCAAATGAGATGTTCTGATTAGACTCAGCTCCTAAATGTTTTGCTGAGGCCACATTTCCAAATTGTGCAAGCAAAGCTCATCTCGTATTAACACATTGAATCACCCAGGAGGATTTTAAAAGTCTGGCCCGAGACAGTAGAAGAGAATAGCGATAAAAATGTGCCGGTCTGGACCTTTAATTATACAGTATATTACCATGTTGTTTAAGTTAACTGCAGAGGTGGTTATAGCTGAGAGGAATGACTCCGAAGTGGTGGTTCATCGTCGTTCTGAAATAACCCTCAAATGTGGACGGCTGCTGGTTTCAACTGTGACTAGATTACATCTGCGCCTATTTGTAAAGTCATGTTAATTCTATTTTTCCATTTCAAGAACATATATTTGTTTAAGTAATTCTATTTTCACTGCAGGAAAATAGACATCAAAAAGGCTGTAATGGCATTTTTATTTCTTTGCAATTTCGCTGTTTATTTTTCCCGCATTATATATTTGTGTACATAAGGGCTAAAGCTGGACAGCAATGACAACAGCAACAATCAGTGTCATGGAATGTATGAAAATACAATCATTTGGCAACATTCATTTTGTGATGCACTGATTTTGTCACTCTAGTTGCTTCCACTTAAATAAAGTGGCGTTACAGTAAATCAGTTCGATGCTCAAATCAATTAAAGTAAATGAATAACTTTTGTGTCTGGTTTGAATCCAGATAGCTCCTGTTCGCAGTTTCTCTTGATTGAGTGTTTGTGCTTTATTTGCTCGATTATCATCAAACTTAGTTTCTTAAATTAAGTGTTTCATTTTCACACATAAGTCTATCCCAGCATGAATGGGTTAAATGCCAGGGAGTCTCGTGGTAGAAATTAATTGGTCAGGAGTTCATTTATTGGTAAGAATACTTATAAATAAATAAATCGTAATGATAATAGTGGAACATTTTCTTTGCTGCATTAACACTCAAGCAAAAATCTAAAAGGAGAACTTCGGTCAATTTCAGCATGCAGCTTTATTGCTCAAGCTACCCTTGACTTGCCAGTACCGAAAACGTGCCCTTACAGGGCTCCTTGAACGGGGAGTTAGCATTGACAGCTAACAGCGTGGGGTCAGGACTTTACACTGTGTTTCAAACATCATAACATGCTCCAAATATCACCCCAAAAGCTATGCAACATCAGCAGACACCTTACAACACAGCACTGTAGCGTTTATGACTCGCAATGAATAATAAAGTTACTAAAGAAGAACTCTTACTAAATATAATATTTTTGATGTTTACTAGTTGAAAACATAATTGTAGAAGCAATAACTCCACTATGTTTACATTTGGGCTTTACTCATCAGTTTTTCACTTCAGCTAACATATTAGAGTGAATCCTTTTACAGCGCCCACCCACAGTGAATAAACAGAATAAATGATAAACCGAGCATACAGTCAGAATCTAACAGGGAGAGTGCAAAAAAGAAAAACCATACGCCTCCACCTCCTGTCAGCAGTAGTGAAATTTTCTGTCCTGGAGGCTTACTGGAAAAAGAATCATTAGATATACTACCCAGAATTTCTGATTAGATTATAGCTAGAGCGATGTGCGTTGTTGGGGTGTGTGTATGTGCATATTAGTGTGTGTTTTTGTAAGGCAGAGGGCATAAATGGGTTATGGGACCTCTGGATGTTTTGGGGGAGGGTTAACTGATTGTACCTCCTACCATTGCTCAGATCCTGTGACAGGGTTTTTCGCCCTGAAGGGGACTGCCACGTTACCATTGACCCCATGGAAAGATTGTTACCATGGCCACAAGACGCCTTAATGAACTAATGAATCACTCTGGCACACCTCAGCTCAGACACATCAGTGTCTCATTGAGGGCACAGAGGGAGGGAGGGACAGGGCGGGGCCAGGATTCCATATAGACACAATACTGAAGCAGTCCGAGGGACCCAGGTGGCCAATTGTTCCCAAATGTAGTGAATCAAAATTTGGTGGGCGCAGCTCTTAATCACCAGCAGACAGCAAGCTTCACATTCGTTCTTCTCTGATTACATTAACAAGACGTCTAAGACTGTGCCATCATTTTTATACTCACATAATGGAGAGACTGTAACCACTTTTGTGTGTACTGTGCTGCAGTATGTTCAGGGTCTTCTTTAGCCTGTATCCCATCTATAATATAAATTATTCAGTCCTGCATTAATATTTACACTCCATGTTTGAGGAATAGCATTTTGGAAAAAAAAATGTATTTGCTCTCTTACCAAGAGAGGGATGAAAATTTTGATAGGCTATCACTCTCTTCTCGGGAGCTAAGGATGTGGTTAGCCTAGTTTAGCATAAGGACTGGAAGCAGAGGGAACAAGCCATTAAGGTTCTGTTCAAACCGCTGTAACACATTTGTTTGACCTGTGCCCAAACATTTATGTAAAAATGAAGATTTGTGATACGTGCAATTATTTTCTTGGTGATCAATAGCCAGGTGCAGTGACTGTGAATTCTGAAGTTTGTCACCATAGTGATTCGTGTGACAAGCTGGTTACTGGTTACTGACAAGCTGTTATTTCGAAATTGCCACACACTTAATCATACCCAATTTTTGAGCCCTAGTCCAAATTCTATTAAAGTCTATCCCCCATACAGTTTTCATTCGCGGGGAAATTAACAATAGAATTCCAAACAGTTTTTCAGATGGTTACATTTTAGGATGGAGGTCTATGGGGATGACACAATTTGAAAGCCTCACGTGGCCATTTGAGGTACTGCAGTTGTTGTCACTTCAGCCTTGGGTGAATTTCTCAGCCTGGCAGGGTGCTGCTTGAGACGGCAGGCAGGAGTATTATTGGATGAAGTTTATTCAGGACAAAAGGCAGCGACAGGAAAACACAACAGATTACTCAACCAAGACTGAACAACAGACTTAAAGGGGATGAGGTGCAGGTGGAGTGAGGCGGAGAAACACAGGTGAGGGTAATGAGTGGAAAAACACTAGAAAGGAACTAAAGAGCTAATGAAACTGATGCAAGACAGGTGTGGACGAAAAACAGGCTGGTGGGGAGCATTAGAACACAGGAGAGAAACAGAGCAAAAGATACCACAAAAACCCAGGAAACACTGAAATGACTGGGACATGGCAAAACCTGTACTCACAAACCATATCTGGCAACCATTGTGATAGCTAGATAGGCTGCAAATAAGTAATATGCGGACAAATAAACAGTTGTTTATCACGCTATTCCCTCTAAAACTGCAAATTGTTGTTATACATTCCTGTTTGTGAACACATCTGCAGGTGCAGTCTGAGTTTTAGGAAAGGTAAGTAGAGCCCATAGATATTTGACGTACAACAGGAGGTTTATATGTCTTATAGAAGTAGCCCAGCTAGCAAGCTTTTCCACTTATTACCTTTATTATAGTACAACTAGCCCAGACTTGGTGCATCCACTAGCCTTACCTTCCCAATTAACATACTGAGATGCAATCACACAGGCAGGCAGAATTAAGATAACAAGAAATCTAAATGAATACAAAGTGAAAATCCAGTGAAAGGCCCGTGAAATATGTCATTTTCCAGATAAGATTAAAATACCAATTAATACCCAGATGAAAATGGTGGTTCTTAAAGTGTAACCTCAAGAGAGCGCTGGCTCCATCATACAGTCTATAGCTAGAGGAAATGAACAAAATTATAAGCCAAAAGAGACAAAAAAATGCTCAGGTTACAGATTTGGATGTTGATTCACAGTGGGATCAGTACTGCAACATCATTTAATGTTGTTATAAACCCCAGAGGACTTTTTCTCAGATTTATAAATATGAAGGGTGTGTCCAACAGTCAACTCGTCCCCTAATACATATAGCTCAAACCTTTTTACAAAACATTCCTCTCCAACAATAAACAGAGCAGCTTTAATGATGCAGCTCTTGACGGTTTACATGTGTTCAGTAATCCTTGTGAAATTTAATTCAGAAGAAGAAAAAAAAACAGGGATTGAATTGAGGAGCTGGAGCCTTCAGGCAGCTCTGATAAGGCAGCTTTAACCTCCCCCTCCTCTGCCACATTAACACAGCAGCCCTTTCAGCTGTTTACAGCTCTGCAGACAAGAAATAAGAGCCTAACTGCACTTTTCTGAAGGGTTCCCACGAGCTGAAAAACCTGCACTTAAAATTAGAATTTACAAAATGTAAGCAGCGTCTTCAGCGGGCCTGGTGACAGACCTTTTAACTCCTCACATACTAATGCGAGATACTGTTTCTTGTTTATGCATTGGAAGGTATGTTACAGAGGGTCAAGATTGGCCCCTTTACACTGGCCCCCCTGCCACTTGACTGACAACTCCAAGTGTAGGCGCTAACACTGTTAACCTTAAAGCATTCAATCATCCAATCACATAAAAAAGTCGAGTGTGTACTGGCTCCCAAAGGTGTTAACTGTGTTCACGGCTGCAACATTTTAAAATCAAGGGGTCGGTCTCAGGGTACAAGGATCCTCTTTAAGTGCTGATCAAAACTTTGTGTTTATAGCTTTTTGTCCTCACTGATCACCTGACAGATAATTGTGGGCTTGATTTGTTTGTCTCAGTAAGTGAGCCGTTTTATTCGTATATTCTTCGCCGGAAGAAGTTGTTACTCTTGACATTTATGACAACTGAACCCCCTTTGTTTCAGCCTGGTTTATTGTTATACTGCTGAGCTATTGGTCCAGTGGCGCAGCACTATTCTGTGACCCTGCCTGAGCACCGCAGACAGCCGTGACACAGCAGTGGCCCCGATGGTTGCATTGTCCTCTGTGGTTTTTATAGCGTGATGCAGCTGCCAGCTTTGTGTTTTGCACTGTTTTGTTGAATTTAGCGTCTGTTGGTGTTTTAGTTATGGGGAACGTGTGGTGCTGTAGCTGTTTTGACTTTTGCTTATGTTTTTTTAATTTGCTGCTAAATGTGTCATTGTTAGCAGTTGGCCGTAAAAGACAATGACAGGTGACTCCAGAATCCCTGTGGAGGTCATCCAACTTTCATATAGGGGAGAGAAGAGTTTTCTTATCATCACAAACCTGCATTTAATATTTGGTATTCTATTGACCACTGAACATAAACCTTAACCAAGTCCACTGTTTTTTTTTTTTATACCACAACCACACTATTCTTTAAAAACGTTGGCACTACATGTAACGTGAAGTTGTCTCTGAATGTAATTTAGGGTTTTGCAGGATTGTCAAACACTGACGTTCGTGGGCAGACAGCTGGCCGATCTGTCGGTCCAGTACCTTAGTCCAGAGCAAGATAATTCAGCAAATACTGCCAACACTGCCATTAAATTTGCTTTGGTAAAGATAAATCTTGACGTTTCTGGGGACCCGCCGACCTTTCCTGACCTGTCCTCAGGACAAAGAATCCACTTGTACAAGAAATATCACATATAATGGGCAGATTGTCGTGTGATTTACTGACCACATTTATGTTTCCCCCGAGGATGAATCCTTTCAAATCCAGAGACTCCATGAGCTATCCAGCAATTTCACCCTTAAGACAAAATCACAACTGTCCAAACAATATATCTCATAATGTAAAAGGTAGATTGCCATTAAATTAGCTGAGCACATTCACCTTTTAGTGGACATTTTATTTTACAGGTCTGAGATTTCCAAGAATCTTTCCTGGAAAGAATGATTTGGCACTAATTAATGGGAAGGAACCATTTAATTTAAACTTTAAATATAAAATATTAACTTTTTTTTTATTGCCCCTTTATTTTGGATTGTATGGTGATATCATGCTTGTGTCTTGTGGCGAAACAAAAAACTGTTCCAGCACCCCCTGGCCATGAAACTTTTGCTGCTGGAAATCCTGATTCAGCAAAAAAAAAAAAAAAAAAAAGCTGGATAAAGGTTATGTAACTTTATAGCTTATAGAAGTCTATTTTCGTGTTAATTACTTTGAACTGAGCTGTTTATCTCTCCCCCCCAAAAAACTCCACTGAAGTAGGCCATCAATATTCATGCTAATCCATCAATCATCACCAACTTTCAGCATTCATCCGAGTGCTGCGAGAGGTCTGTATGTGCTCCTGCTCTCTCTCTTTGTTACAGATTAATTGCGGGATGAACTTGTTTCAGTTTTGTTCAATTTGTGATCTCTTGTGCTCTCTGTTTTCTTTGTGTTCTGATTGTGTACTCTGTGCCTCATCGGCAGGGTGAACACAGGTATAAGTCCCGTAATGGTGGAGAGACCGTGAAGCATGATTTGTATTTATTTAAAGCCTTTGTTACAAATGTGTGTATACACACTGCAGCTTTGTTTTATTTGCTTGTTTACACCTCAGCTCAGTGTGGGGGTGCATGATGATTTCAAAGGGAAATGGTTACTAGGGGAAACTGGAAATAGCAGTGACCTGTGCTCACCAACAATGGCTGCAGTGAAAGTAACAATGACAGCTGAGGAAAATGGAGGCTTTAGAAGCCTTTTTTACTCTGTTTCGTGCTGAAAAGATGGAAACAAAGGCAATAAACCGGACGCTGGAAAGAAAAGCTTTTCCAGAAGACAACACAAGCGGCGATGTGATATTTTAAACCTGTCACAGTGGGGGCCTTTTGTGTGAACAATGTGGGTATTTTCTAGCTTTTGTTATCCCTCTGCAGGCCCCCCCCCCCCCTTTTTTTAAAATCATCAGTGTTGTACCTGCTCAAATCTGTTTCTGCAGCAAATATAGGACCAACTTCTTTACTTCTTAGCTTCGGTGCATTAGAAAGCAAACAATCCATCCTCGTCACAGATTTCTAAACACATGATAGGCTCCAGCTCCACCATAATAATGCAGGGTCATGTCCTTTGTATTGTTACTGAAAATCTGGGGGTTTAACCACCACTGCATGACTTTAGTTTTTCACAGAAGAGATTTTTCTGACTATGATTTTTTTAAACTTTCTTCCCTTGATGGCCTTCAAATTTTACTTTCTTTAGGCAAAGACCATTAAATTGTATTACATTTTAATCAAGTGATTCAGTCACTCATTACCCCAATTATATTCTTGGCAGTGTGGAGACGGCTTTGAACGAGCATTTACACCATCGCGAGGAAAAGATAAAAGAATAAATATAATGAAAGAACACTAAAGCAAAACTAGATACATTTCTGCAAACCAAAGATATGTTTGGTGGTCTGGTTAGGTTTAAGCACACTTTGTTAGGGTGAGGAAAAGATAGTGTTTTGGGTTTAAAGCCCTGGTTCTGTCATCACCAACATGCAGGAAATTGTCCCGACATGTTGTTCAAAATATCCAGCTCTGGGCTGCAAATCATCATTACATCTTGTCAAAAATATATATTGTTAAACACACCCAGTGGTAAATCACTTGTTGAAACAACGTCTCGAACAGTGGAGAGAACAGACATCTCGCCTTGATGTCACAACCACCACCACCACTTGATATCACAACCACATATCCATGGTTTTCAGAACAAATGTACAAAACCAGCATTTATTTCTGGTGACTAGCTCTGGCTCATGGTGGGTTAACACCTCACCAACATACTTAATGTTGGTTTGTGCCCTGCATCTGCCATCAATCCGTGTTTTGCACCTAAAAATGGAAATGGAAATGTGTGAATTACTAATTATTAAACATAGATACAGTCATTTTCAATTTTGTGTTTAGTGCCACAGCTAATTTTTTGACACTGGATGTGTTTGGATAGAAACCTCTTTGATTGCTGCAACAAATTTAGGCAAAAGACACTATTGTAATGTTATCAATGGCTACATTAAGCAAAGTTATACATAGTAAGTTATGTTGACGAAAAGTGGGTACCCACAAAGTAATGTAAATTACCAAATGACAGCCGTAGTGCTACACTGACAAAAGTGTTTCCTCCCATGATTCTGTGTGAACTGTTAAATGTTCAATCAAAGTGGTGCTCATGATGCTGACTGTGCACTGCAGGAGGCCACAGGGTGTTTATTCTGCACGTCGCAGTGTGATTGTATTCAGTCAGACGGGGGACAAAATGTGTTGTGATTAATTTTCTTTTGGCTCGCACCAAATTGGCCATCTGGTTTACAAGAACACACAATGTGTGTGGGAGTGGGCCTATTGACCCACTTCATTGTTCATTCTTTGGCCCCTCAGGGCCAAAAATGTCCTATATGTGGGTCAAGGACTCACATATATTGTGTATGATCGAGTATGCAAATATGGACTATAGTAAGGTATATTTTATGCATTTATACGAGTGTAGTGTTTTAAATTGTCTATGTTTGCTGTGAAATATGGGATTTGTCTGTGTTTTCTGACATCTTTTCTCACTTAAGTCTGTCCATTTTAGAAATATTTGGAAAATGTGATGTGATTTTGACAGGAAGATTAATGGCAATGAAAAAAGGCGCTGAATGATCTTTGTTTTATCAAGGTCATGTTAAAAACATATCCATAATTTTAATGATTTTCAGTCAAGTACTTTAATGTGTTTTGACAATTTTGTAAACCTAAAGCACAAAGAGTCATGACACTTTGGAAAAAGTCCCACATGCACTGTGATCCTGGTACTTTGCTTTTTTTCTATTTTTCCTGTAAGGAATTATTCATCATTTGTATGAAGTGAATTTGTTTGCTTTCTTTCTGATAGCTGGAGAGCTGAAGTCAGCATTTGTTTCACAGACAAACATCCAGCCTGACTGTGTCCTAACTTTATTTAGCCTGTGCACAAATTGTGAGAATTGACAAAAATGTGAAAATGTGCTTTTATGCTGAGTTTAGTGCTGTTATAATTTCTCAGCATCTTAAAGTCTTTTTGACATAATGAGGTCGCCATTTGATAACTCGTACCTATACAGAAACCAAAACCAAAATCCTGCTCAAAGAGAGTTACGCAGTTTGAATTTAGTGGGTGGTATGGTACTTTGGTTTACACTCGGATCAACAGTGTGCCCTTTGATTCAAATCTCAAATTTAAGTTCTAGAGGAATGTCATGCTTTCTTCAGCTCAAATCTCTCCCATCTCTCAGATCGTTTTTGCCCCTCAGTGATGTTGAAAAGGTTGTGGCAGTGTGTGGTCTAAGGAGGACCAATATCTATCTGCAGGCATCAGCTGCTTGCTTCCAACTTAAACTTTAAAGGTAGTCTTCAATTTCAAATTCATAAAGTTGTAGTAGTTGTCCAAAGTCTACCACTTCGCTACTGATTAAAATGTCTCATCAACTTTTGGATTGTTTGACGTAAGATTTGTTACAGACATTCACGTTCCCCAGAGGATGAATCCTACAGACTTTGGTGATCCTTTAACCCTGCATCTTGCACCATCATCAGGTTAAATATCTGACTGGTTTATAAGGACATACCTGCAGCACTAATGACATTCCCATCAGCTTCAGCTGTATCCTGTGTTCAGTGCTAAATGGTAAATGTTAGCAGACTGTAAACATCATACACGCTAAATGTCAGAATGTTAGCATTATCACTGTGAACAAGTTAGCATGCTGATCTTACCGTATGGATCGAAGCACCGCTGTGCATAGACCTATAAGTAAGGTACTGGTGCACAGAGTTGATGGCATACTTTTGAAAAAAAAACTCATTACGTTGCAGTGTATTCCCGGACTGTGCCATTAGAAATTAACTAGTTACAGTACAGCATTACCGAGTACTTTTGTGTTATCAAAAATATAAAAGAAGCTTTGCGATTCCTTTTGTTACTTGAATAAGTAACTACATAACAGTTGCCTTGAATTGCAAAATCTACGTAACCTTTCGTAACTCTAATTGTTACACATCAACATATTTTATCTTTTTCATGGTTCTGAACCATCACCTGAAATATAAAAATCTATAAACATATAGCTTATAATCTGTGTGTGTGTATTTGTTTACAGCCTATTTACATAATAAGTGTGACATCCCATCATGGTATTCTACTGGACTGTATGTGTAACAAGAATTGGAAACAAGGCCATATATGTCTTGAGGATAAAATAACTTGGTTGCACTTTATTTTACAGTAAGCTTGTATACAGTCTATATACATGATACACTGTAAAGTCGTGATTTTCGAGCACCGTGCTGGTTGGATTTTAGGGTCTGACTCAAATCTGACAAAGAAATATGAGCAGCAGAAGACACTTGGCAGCCTGTTCCAAAATGCTGTTTGATGGTTCAAGAGGTAAAAATGTTAAGACGCATGGCAAGGCAAGTCTACTCCTTACAGTCTGTTTCTCGTGGTTGCTATAGGAACCCACAGTCCAAACCCCCAGAAAGCCAGAATGTGTGTAATCAGCTCTACAGAGTGGGGGGAAGTCCTGCTAGGGTTACTCCCACAGAGCCGTGTTAAAATAAAGATGAATTCTCTTTTTTCTTTCACGCTCTGCAGGCCATGAAGATCTCTCACTCTCTCTCCATCTCTCTCTCTCTCTCTCTCTCTCTCTCTCTCTGTGAGATTTCCTCAATTCCTCATGCTCTCATTTAACAAGTGGATGTAATCATGTTCCCCTCTTATTAAATATGCATATTTAATCTGGCACTCAGTTCATATTTCAAGAGGTGAAGGAGTTGCTGTCGTGGGAGTTAATTTACTAATGAGGACGGGGAAAGATCTGAATCTCATAGCTGCAAGAGCAAAGAGCTGTGTTTTCTATGCACCCCTTATTTTGTTGAAACATTTACTTTAATTTTATGCATGTGTTTCACTTCTTCTCTGCTGATTGGCTATATATAATGTTGGCTGTTGTTGGTGGGGATCGCTACTCCCACTCTCCTCCGCAGAGAGACAGCAGCACATGTGCCAAAAGCTAATGGACCAGATTAAAACGCATATTGTTTCAGTTACACGGTGAGGGCTTTAGGACGTATTCACACCTGCTTGGTTTCATCCAAACCTGTTAAGTTTTTACTCCTTAAGTTTTTATGATTTGGGCAGATGGTGTCGCAGTAAGTTAAAGTCAAGTACACAGCAAGATGGCTAATAGCTTTGTAATACAATATCTGCAGTATGGACTGATGGTAAAATCTTGAACCTCTACTTGGTGAGGATTAAACTCAGTGAGTGAACTGAATCCAATTATGTCTTGATTTCAAAGCTGACAATAAACAACGATGGTATGAATTAATATATACAAACAAAATTTCACCCTTTAAGATCTAGTTTTCCCTTTTATTTCCCCTTAAACCTGCATAAACAGCTTCTTTATTTTTGGCCACTTGTGGCCGTTGGAAACAAACAAAAGACACACTATCACTTATATCATCAACAGCAAGTCAAACCCACTGATGTCAGACATCGGGTAGTGAGCAGCCATTTTGAAGCTTTCAGTTCGGCATTATGGCAGTTTTGGAACCAGAAGTGAACGTATTTGGATGACGGGGCGGGGCTGAGGAGGATATCATGATGGACTTGACCGAAAACAAAATGACACATAGCGACTTAGCCACACCCTAAAGCATATCCTGCTTTATTGACTATTTTACTCTAAGTGGGATCATAAGTTACATTACACACAACATTTAAATCAACATTACGCTGTATTGTAGGAGGCTTGAAACTAGCAACTGAGACCATAAACTCATTAGGAAACTGTTTACTGAGGAAATTAATCAAGTGAGAAGTAGGGGCACATTCTCATAAGCTTACATACAATTGGATTCTTTTTCAAACCAGTGGAGCAGATCCCTGATGGCTGTCAGATAAGGTTTCAGGTTTAAGTCCCTGAAACCCCATTTTATCCAGACTTAATGCAGTCAGTGATTTTAAGTTGAGAGTAAGTTGATGTGTTATGCAGTGTGTCTTGACCAGAGGCAGTGACTTCCTGGAGTGTTGTTGTCACCTCGAGCTTGCTAGGCAACCCAAAAGACAAACATTTCTTTGTTTCTACACATATGGTTTTATACAAATGAAACAAACAAGATAAATCATGTTAACTAATGAGCTTTGAAGGTGCTGGTAGGCTGGTTACCTTCAGACACTGACAGGCTAACTGCTAAGCTAGGTTAACTGGTTGTAGCTTCATATTTACTGTACAAGCAAGAGAGTGGAATCCATCTTATCTTCTGATTCTCAGCAACAGAGCAAAAAGTACAGCGGTGATATACAGCAGCCCTTATATGACTCTAGGGATGTGAAGACAAAGCAGAAAGAGACAAAGGAGGAATGAAGCAGCAGAAGAAGGAAATAAATGTTAACCTTACTCTGTGACTTCAGGATTTACTTCAACAAAACCAGAGGTGTTTGTTGAAAGGCAAACCAAGACTGTTTTGGTAAGTTTTATTTAGTTTCTGTCAAGTTTGACAAAGGTTTGTTCATGTGATGAGTTAATAAGGCAATTTGGCTCATCTTTGTGCTTGAAAGAGAGAAACTTGAATTCAGGAGGTGTACCTCCAAGGGTAGATTTTGGGTGTTTATTCCGTTTACTTGTTGGAAAAGACAGCAAACTAGCTGCTTTTACATCTTCCAGCTGAAACTACTGGAACTATCAGCCCATCACCTCTAGCCAAGTGGTGTTACAAGACAGGACACGCCATTGCTCGCTGGTTAGCATGCTAGCTTCAGTAGACAATAACATCGAAAGTGTTATTATTTGCTCACCCTCTGTTAATAATGTTAGTTCCTTTTGTATGTTTAAACTAAAACCTCAGATACCTTGATGGAGAAAAAAACAAATTCAAACAGTTTTAGATTTTTTTTTAGAAAAATACCATCAGCTCTCTTGAAGCAAACTTTCAAGATCCTGGACATCCAACCAAAAGATTAGAACAATAAAACTTCAAAAACCCCCCACACAAAATACAGACATCCACCTGACATAAATAAAGATTTCAGTCTAACTGTAGGCTTTCCAACCACAGTCGCCTGAGTTTCCACTCCTGGAAACAGCCTCAGCCTCTTTCTTCACAATCACCTCCTCTGTCATGAGCTACTTCCTCTCCTCGCCTCTCTTTTAATCAGACTGTCCCAGATGGAAACTCATCGGCGCAGCCCGCCTCTTTCATACACCCTTGCTGAGAGAAAGCTTGTGTATTTTGGACCTACTCAACCAGAGACTCACTCCCCCCCACATCGCCCTTCCTGCTGCTGCTAGAGTCGTTCCCAGGCCGGGAGAGAAGGTGAGCACAGATAAGAGGTCTTTATCTGGGTCCCAGAGGGAAGGTGGGTTAAGTTTGAGGTGAGGGTTTGACATGGCGGCCCGTCTGCTCGCTCTGGCTGTTTCCCCTACCTCCCTCTCCACCTCCTGATGCGAGGCTCAGGCTCGGTCCCCGATCTCCATGTCCTTGGGCTCATTCTTGACGGCCCCCACTGCTCCGGCTTTAATGAGAAAGATGAAAGAGGTGCAGGCTGGGAGAATACCCAGCCCTCCTCCTTCCCTTCTACCACCCCATTCACTTTGCTCCTCGTCCCGTTTGTTCAGCCCAGCCTCGCTCTCCCTGGCCCTCCAGCAACTAACTCATCCAAGACTTTTCGATGCAGTGGGGGAAGTCTTACTGTAATAAATTGGGAGTGAGGCTGGTTTCCATTTTAAATTTTTCAGGTATTATTCCCTCTGATCTTATGTGCAAATTTCTTCCCATCCTTTATTTCTTTGTGTTCTGGCACCGCGGCTCCACTATAGTTATGTTTAAATTATAAAGCCCAAGAGATGCTGCTTTATGAGAAGCTTTTCACTCTTCTTTTCTCATGGAGTGATACGTTGAAAGTCACAGTTTGTTACTGATGGTGGTAAGGATAATAAATTAAACAGATCACCTGGCACTGTTTCCCAGACTATAAAGAAAAAGTAATACCTTGAAGCCAAACAGCCATTTTAATCTACATTTTAGGATTGTCTAATTGCTGTTTAATTACTACATTATTGTATAAGCTCTAGTTACAGTTAAATCCATTGTATTCTGGATTTCAGGTCATAATGATTATTAAAAAGCTTGTTTAAGTTTTAATTTCTGCACAAAATGACATTAGAAAATAGCCATTGTCTGCTGTCTTGTTACTAATTTAATTTCCTCTTTGATTTTGAATGCATTGGTCTTCTTCAGTTAAATGATGTGTCATTATTTTATCGATCATCCATTTTATCTGTTAAACTCCTAACTTGTGGGTAGCTTAGCTCAGTCGGTGGATCATGCATCCCCATGTGCAGAGGCACACGTGTCATTGCAGCAGCAGGCCAGGGCTCAAATCCAACCTGTACACATTACAGCTTATCTACACTTTTGTTTATTCGTTTTTTTCCTGTGCAGATAACTCCTTCAATGAGCTCTCAGATGATTTTATGCCTCCAGATGATCGTCTTTTCATTTAACAACACAGTCTGCTGGGCCTGTACTGAGAGCAAAACTAGAAAATCTACACAAGTAACCTCTTATTCTTACTTCCATCCGCTGGATCTGACTAATTTCTTTTAAAAAAGAGGCCAGATTGACATTAAAAAAGGTCTTCCTGTCCCAACTGTAGATGTGGCACTTGAGTTCTGAGCCCAGACTTCCCACTGAGACCTGATTATTGTCTTGTTCAAACGACAACAATGATTCTGTACCATTCTCTGATTAGTAATATTTACTCAGTGAAATTAACGATCGACCTTGGTGGCATGTGAACAATAAACACCATAGTTAAACACTTCCTCGTCACTCTCAGTTCAGGTCAATTCAGTAGTAGCAGATGGTGTACTGTGATCACCCTCCAGAGATGTGCTCCATCCACAAAAATTAGTTCCAAAATCCCTTAAGTGCGATGATGTTTGTCCAACAATATAGAAAAGCTGATTCAATTTACTCAGTGTATTTACACACACACAGCAGGACCCCGGTTGTGTTTACTTTAAGTAAATACAACTCAACGCCTCCACCTTGTGGTCATTGTGGCGTAATGCAGCAATGCACTAAGCACTTTTGATAAACATTTACATTCTTGCATGGAACAAGAACTGTAGATGTTTCCCATAATCTCAAATATTGGAAGCATGTTTAGGACAAGATCCTATGAACATTAGATTATAACGAAAAGAGATTTTTTTTAATGTTCATGTGTTCATCTGACTGTTGTCTTAGGACAAATACTGGAAAAAATTGGAAGGAGAGTAACAGAAATTTCTTATGCTTCTGGTCAAAGATGTGCTTTTATTCTTTACTGTAGTAAAAGTACCAACACTACAATGTTTAAGTTCTCTGTTAGAGTTAAAGAAATTGATTGAAAATCTTACCAAACTACAGAACTATTAACATCAAAACATACTGACGCATAAAATGTAAGAACTTAAAACAATCATTTATTATTAGATCAAAACTGATGAATTATTACACATGTAGCGTGTAAAGTGAAACTAGTTTAAAATAAAAATGAAAATGAAAATATCTCATTTTACTGTGGATTCATATTTTGGGCTTCTCTCTAAGCTTTCATTTTTTTGTAAAACACTAGATAATATTGCGTCTTTGGGCCTAAAATAAATATTGAAATGAAATCCTCTGAGAAGTTTGGAAGGTAAAGTGAAAACAACAAGTTTGCTGGAGTGTTTTATTGAGCACTCTCTGTAAGGCTACATCACAAAGCAGCTGCTGACTAGCAAACTACAGATCTCCCTAAATAAATATGATTCAAATAACAAGGTTATTTATTTATTCAGTAACATTTACTTTTGGAGTTGTACATTTTTGATCAAGACAGAAACTCCTGTGGTACTAAGCAAACCCTGATGAATACCTGGTAGTGTTTTTTGATATTTCGGAGTGATTGTCGGAGTGATAATATCTTTGGCCTACCCGTACAGCATGTTGCTTTGACCGTCAGTAACACAAATAAGAAATCAAAAGGACATTAATACTCGTAGCAGTACATGTAAATGGTCCACAAGGACAACAATCATAACATTTGTAAAAGCTCTAAAGATAATATTAGAGCTGCGGTAACTTTGCACGTTTTCTGTTCCATCAACAGGAGGGTTTTTGGTGATTCTGCCCGCTTCATTTTTCCAGTTTTATAAACTCTTGGGCTTGTCCTGGTTGTTCATGTATTTCTGGTAAACCACTCCCAGGGTGGTCAAGAAGTTTCCCATGAAAAGGACCATGTAAGAGCAGCCGCACATCACAACCTAGACCCCAACAAAAAATAAACAGTGATGAAAATGTAAGATTCATGAGAGGATTTGCAGCTCTTTAAACTTTAAGTGCTGAGATGATGTCACACAAGCTACTACCTATATCTGTTTACAAAACCAGAAGATCAGTGCAGTAATCGCATCTGTACTTCTTACTGCCATGCATACTCCACATAGGCATATGTATTTAAGTTTAACTGTCAACAAAGTATTCAAAATAAAATGTATAACATTACTTATTAATTTCACAATATTTCACCAGTGTACCCAAACTCATCAACAGTTTTACTTTAACCTCACATTCCCAAAAACAAAAAGTCTTAACTAAGTGTGAATAATGAAAAACAAGAATTGCACTGTTCCAAATTTAAAAATGGAGGCTGTGTTCCGTTATTAGGCTGGTCTAGAGTCTGTGGTAAAATGTAGCTGTTGCAGGCGGTGTAGGTGGGGGTTGACTGTAATATAGTATAATAATAAAAGTATATGACAACATAATAGTACCATATTTTTTAAAGGAGGTTGTGCATGAAATCTGAGGTGAAAATAATAATAATGACAAAAACAAAACAATAAGTTAGAGATATAAAATCTAAAAAGCTCTCGGACATTTTGAAAGCACTTTTAAGACAGTTCCTAACTTCCTCTACTTCTCATTTGTGGAAGTCACGCAAGATTTTGGGTTTCAACACTGGATAATGAGATGGGTTTTTTTAGCCTGCACCATTGGCCTGAGCTGCTTCAACATTTCTAGAAAACTGAGTCAATCAGGAGACAGGTCTGTGGGGGTTCTACTATATAGCTGGATAGAATATGGCCAAATAAGCACAGGAGCTGGGTATCACACAGGAAGTTTGAGCATAAGACGATACATGAACTTAAATCAACAGCAACACATTATACCCCTAATTATGCGTTTGAATTTGCTCAAAATAACTAACCAACCTGCCATTCTTTACACTCCGGGAGCTGAAACATCTTGAAGAGTGTTATGCTGTTGTAGAGCTGCCAGAACTGTAAAGAAGAGAAATAGTTAACAGTAACGAAAGCTGTAAAAAGAAGACTTAGAAAAAAGTTGATTCTTTAAATTTAACATTCTTAAGCTGATACTTTAATCGCGACTTTTTATTGATTTTTTTTTTTTAAATAACTATTTCCTGTGAATTCTTCGAAAAATTACATCTTCCCTTAATAGTGTATGCACCAATAAAAAAACAGCTACTCACATGACCAAAGAACAAGAAAGGAAGGAGGAAGGTCAAGCCTCTCCACATCCAGGACTGAAAACCCTCTGAGCATCAGGAGAGGAGAGAAAAGAGTCACTGAGTTGAGATTAACTTACTCTCTACCAGTGTATTACATCACTGATATTCCTCCTGCATTGCTACAGTGCATTCAAGAGGTTTACAATTGACATGAGAGGTGAACATATCGTTGACGCAAGAAAAGAGGGGAACATGGCCGGTATAAAAAGTGAGAAAAAGAACTTAGACATATATGCCTGTATTCACTTTCCTTACATAAACATAAACATTCTGTTCAGCAACCCTCAAAATAAATAAAAATGGTGACACACACAAGCAAACCATTGTACAGCTGAATAAGGGGCTGTACTTTTAAAGTCGTTCTGTAAAGCATAGTATACGCTGTCATGTGTGGTTCACTTGTATCATTTTTCCTTGTATTATTTCAAAGTTGTTCAACTACAAATAGAAACTGACAAACATGTGACAGACACTACTCACCGACTGTTAGGTCCATGGTGTGTCTTTCTCCCAGCGCTCTGAGTCTGTACAAACAGCCACTCTGGTAGTAGTACTGGAGGAACTGGACAAAGCCTACTTTGCAAACAGAACACAGAACAAAATCAAGAAGAATTACTGGCCTCAAATCAGTTATTGTGTTATTATGTAGTTGTTATATATATATTGTTATATGCTTTTTCATGCTGAGGACTGCTGAGAGTTAAAATGTGTTCACACTTGGTACTAAACAGTAACAGTAACAGTAATTAACCAGGACTTAAGGAGGTGCTGCAACACACTGGGACTGTGTCAAAATAAGTTAATACATACAAAAGAAATCAACTTTTGGTAAGTTAGTTTATATACACACAAGTATAAATTGTTAGTACAAAACACTGCAGTAAAGTCTGTTTAGTCTTACACATACATTCCCTTAACTTCCCAGCTCAAGCATATATACAGAACATTGACATAAATACAGTTAAGAAAAAGATTACTAACAATAATAATCATCTTTTTAGGGTGGTTTCCCAACCTTTGGAAAATTTGCTTTTTATTTTCTAGTTTTTGCTTTTTTTTCTTGCAAAATACTGGATAATTTGATCACCAGACCTCAGAAAATCATTTAAAAAAACAAGGTTCAAGGGTAGCTTATTCATCATTTTACAACACAGGGTTGTCCAATAAAATGCAAGTTGTAGACCCTGATGCTACAGAAGAGTCCCTAGTTTTATGGTGGAGTGTGGAAATTGTCCACAACCTGAAAGGAAAAATAATCACTCTGTCTGCAGTGGTAAGGTCTTGATCACACAATTATATTCAGAGCTTTATAATAATGATTTAAAGAGGGTCTTCAGCTCGAAAAAATCTTTTGTTCAGTCGCAATGTCCACACTCACACTCCTTTTTCTATTTTGAGGTGTTAATATAAGCCAGATGCACTGCGAACCACTGGCCTAATTTAGTATACTTTGCTGATTAGGTCATAGTGTGTATTTAATGTTTGTATGTAGCATGGAATTGAGATGCAGCTTGAAGCTCTTACTTTGGTAAAGACAGTATGTCAGGAACTGGTTCCTAAACATCTGGTAGAGAGCACCTTCAGGCCTGTGAACAGACATAGCACAAACCCAAATCTTATGATACCTAAGAGGATTTTAAGAGGATTTTAAATATTTTCTATCTATCTATCTATCTATCTATTGAATAACATCACTCACCAAGTGAGCATGACTCCAGACAGGAAGGTTGACACATAGTGATGGAAAACCCACCAACCTTTGATCCTGAAACAACATGGAGGACTGACACTGAAGGACACAGTAGTACTGCTGGACGTGATACCAACAGGCAAGGTTTTGATGTTATTCTAGATTCTAAGTCCATGTGACATCCAGCAAAAATGTTTCAAAAGAATCAACTTCTGACTTTGAAAAAAAGGATTTTGCTCAAGATTTAAAGTGCCTCAAAGAGTCTGTAGAGGTTTTTAATGTGACCAGTTATCATTATAATAAAAAGAGTTGAGACAGTCGCAGACCTTGAGCCGTTGCTGATGAGAATACTCTCCCGGATGGTGAGAGTGCAGTAATACCAAACCAGCAGGAAGTTAAACAAGGCATCTAGAGCTCTGACGCAAAAAGAAAAAGGAAAATAAAGAAGTAAACCACGACCAAATTAACACACATGTAATGGAAATAATTAAACAAACTCATTCATTCATTCATGCTGTCATTTGATTTCATTGGTCATGATAACCAAATATAACACAAGGGTTCATTATCAGTATTTGCTTATGTAATCTGCTTTTATGTAAAAAATATAAAAAACATTTGTGGATTTTTAACTCTGAAATTTTGATCAGCCTTAAAAAATCCTGCAACATTCAGCCACAAATTAATAATTCTGACTGTGTAACTCTTCACTAGAGCATCAAATGTGTGTCAATTCCCTAAAATAGGTGAATCGGCTGAAAACATAAAATCTTACCTGTAGCTGAATAAAAAGCGGCATGTGAAGGAGAACACGAAGAGGATGACTGTGAGGACCAGCTTGAACTTCTCGTATTCATCTTTGTAAGCAAACCTATGTGGTGAAGTGTACAGAAATGCTATTATATATGTACTTTGAAAGATACTTCTGTGAGTGTCAGAAAAATTGATGCGGCTTACTTTGACTGTTTATTGAGGAGTGTTACATTGACGTTTCCCAAAACAAGAGTGAGGTATAACCTAAACAGGAAGAGAAGTCAGTCAGTCGCAATGCTATCATCTTAAACATTCAGATTTTTTGTTGCATGTTAGGTAAATGGTAAATATGCTGAAAACCTATTATGAAACTCCAGTGTTATTCAAATACCCGTTTTTCTTTGGCAGAAAAGCTTCCATCTCAGAGAAAGCATTTGCTCTGTCTTTCATGGAGTCCTTGATCTCAGCGATGGCATCTACGTCCTCTGGGCTTAATTTGGGTGTTGGATGATTTTCTTTGCATCTAGTAATCGAAAAAAACAAAAAAAAAACCCCTCATTTAAACATTCTTGACAATGCCTGTGAAGACTATAATCCCTCACTGGTTTACCACCCATGCATAGGAAAAGTTTCTGATTGTTGTTAGGGTTTCACAGTGTACAAATTACCCAGATTCTCTAATTGATCGATCAAATCGAAAATATAGATTAGTATAGATTAGAACATAGATTAGTGACAGCTATTAAACATGAATACACTTTGCACTGTGTGAACAATGGCACATTCTTTAGTCAATATTTTCCACATTTCATCCCCTTAAATCTTTTCAACTTTTAACACAAATACATTCAACATATTTTTTGTTGTGAATTTCTTATTTTTATTCATGATTTTTTTTACTTCAGCAGTACTTATTTATTGTTTTTTTCTCGTTCATTGTGACCATTACACTTCAAATTACCACGGCCAAATCCTTGCAGGTGAACATTTTAAACCCGTTTCTGATTGTGACGAAAATTTGGGCTTTTCTCTCATTCGTGAGCTGGAGTTTATTCAGCCAAAGACATGGCCCTCTGTTACTGTTCTGCTGGTACACCCAACTCGCGGGGCTTCTCTTCTCCGGCACCAACATTTCAATCTGATTAACTTAACTGCTGATTAGAAGTATTTGTGAAGGTTATAGCTGTTACTTGAATGTGTCTTTTTTATCGATATAAGGAAAAAGGATTATTTTATATATTAGGCCACTCCTCTCATTTTAGGATTGTAGGTACTGGCTGTTAGAACTGTTTTGTTTTTCCATCTCAGTCAACAAAAGGAGATGAGACGTCCTTAAGTTGTTGCATTTCAGCTTAATTTAAGTGTTAAATTTTGTAAATGTTGAAAAATAAACCTTATAGAATCTACTAAGGGGTTCAAAAAGATGTTAAGTTAATACACGGATTCAATACTGTATTTAAATTCAGTGAAATGCTTTTGTAATCCAGAGGTATAAAGAAGCCTGTGAGACATACAATCGAGCACCAGACAATTGAGCACCAGAACCTGCAATGAACAGCTACCCAGTGGAGATGTTTGAGAATCAGAGTAATGTGACAGAATTTAAGGCCAAGCTCGACCCTTATTAGCTTTTACAAGGAGATCATTAACAGGAGCATTCAGGTTATCTAGCACGTGACCTGGTTTTGCACAAAAAATGCCAGTGTCTTCTCAATGGAATTGCCGATCAATACTTACTCTTTCAGTGACACAGTGAGCTCTTTCAGTCTCTTCCTCTGACGTGCTATAGCACTGGAGCAGCTATCCTGCAGTTTGGTCACTTCCTCAAGTTTCTGTTTGTATAGACGATGGGTGTCCTGAAAAGAAAAAAGAAAATATAATCATCTTTACTCATTAACAAATCGGCAAGGTAGAGAGGACACAAGGACGATGCCATGGAGCCTTTCACAAAAAATCTCAACACGTGCAAAAGATTTAGTTTGGAAAAGGGTTGTTATGTAAATAATCCAGGATTTATTGTAAAGCGGCTAAAACTGGCAAAAATGCCAGAATGGCCATTTACCAAGGAAGTAACCTGATCTTGTGCTTTGGCATTGTTTGTCTTTTGTCAATAGGTTTGCATTTCGTTGATATTTTCCAGGATAATAACCTACTTGTTGCACCCACAGATTTAATTGTGTCGTTGCATGTTAGTTAGAGGTATATGTGTGAGATGTGCCTGCTCTGGTATGCTCAGACACAGGCTCATTGTTTTTGACTAAAAATGTGACCTACGATGACAGTTGCTCAACAGCTGTTGCACAATTAGCTGCTGTGTTGTAATTGTGATCATGTTTTGAAATACACAGTAAGTGACGTGCTCTGTTGCATTAACTGAATGCACCAGAGCACGTCGCTTAAATCAGCACTTTCTATTCATAATTCAGCAGTCTGACATGTCACTGGAGTTCAAGTTACCATTGTGGAATGCAACTAAGTACATTTACTCAAATACCTTGCATTTGTTCAAGGTACATTTTGGTGACAATATTAGATTTCTTTCAACAGCTATCGATATTGGCTACTTACTAGATTAAGATTTTTAATAGAAAGCATACAGTACGATGTGATTATAAAAATGATGCACTGATGTACACTACAGAATGTAAGTATTATTAAAGGGTAATAGTATATGTGCTAATACAACAATGTAGAAATACTCTGGTATTCATGGTCCAACATTCAAAATCGAGCTCAAGTGTCAAAATATAAGCACAAAAATTAAAGTTTCAAAAGTAAAGTAGTTGTTCACCATAAACATTTCCTCTGTAGCTCCTATATTATGTATTACATGGTTAAAGTGTAAATCTTGATGTTTTACTGTTGTAGCAGCTTTCTAGTTGTAACTACTTTACGCTTAGGTAGTTTAACTCAGTGGTTCCCAGCATAGGGTCAGGCCCCTTTAATGCGTCACAACATAAATCTGAGGATGTCTTGTATTTCTTTTATTAATCTTTAATAACCTCTCTGATCCTCAAACGGCTATTTAAATGAAACAGGCTTATACATTTAAGAGTCTCTTTGGTGGAGTTGCTCATGATACAACTTCTCTGAAGCATGAGTGGGGCCCCACTTAGATGCTGTTTTTTCACAAGAGGTCAAAAGGGGAAAAGATTACAAACCATAGGTTTAATATTCTGTGTTATGGTATTCAATAAATTACCTTTAAGAGGGAAATATTGTGCACTTACCCCACTTCATTTAATCATAATCAACTAATTACTTTACAAAAAAGAATGTTGCATACAGAACATATGATGAGCTTATAAAATATTGCGTTTTGTTATAAATTAAATGCTAACACATATTAACAACCATCATTAATAAATGGTCAATTAAAAGTTGATACACTTCTTTTTATTAGTTATTTTGCTGTGAACAAATTATGCAATGCATTAATAACCATTTATTAAGCAATTGTAAAATTTTATAAGCATCAGTTGCAACTTTAATAGCTATCCAAATAATGTTTAAAGACCAACTACATAGTATTTATTAAGTCTCATAAACATCAGTTGCAACTCTAAAATAAAAAATTGGTGCTGTATTAGGTATTTTATTGTTTGTTGAAATAACGTCAAATTAAAGTTGAATTAACTATAAATTTACCATCTATCAATGATGTGTACATAACTAAGTATGTCTGCAGATGTAACAAGAGTATTTCTAAAGTTGTAACAGGAACTGTTTACAGTTGTGACGAAGTATTTCTACAGATGTTACTGAGTATGTCACAGTTGTATGAGTATGTCTACAGCTGTAACAGAGTATTTTTACAGTGTGGCATTAGTAAGGAATAGGAAGGAATAGAGACTATCTACAGATGTAAGAGAGTATGTCTACATAACAGAGTACTCTTCAGTTGTAATAGAGTATGTCTACAGTTGTAACAGAGTATGTCTACAGTTGTAACTTAGTATTTCTACAGATGTAACAGAGTATGTCTACAGTTGTAACAGAGTATTTCTGCAGATGTAACAGAGTATGTCTACAGTTGTAACAGAGTATTTCTGCAGATGTAACAGAGTATGTCTACAGTTGTAACAGAGTATTTCTGCAGATGTAACAGAGTATTTCTACAGTTGTAACAGAGTATTTCTACAGATGTATCAGAGTAAGTCTACAGTTGTAAAAGAGTATTTCTACAGATGTAACAGAGTATTTCTGCAGACGTAACTGAGTAAGTCTACAGCAGTAGCAGAGTATTTCTACAGATGTAACAGAGTATGTCTACAGTTGTAACTTAGTATTTCTACAGATGTAACAGAGTATGTCTACAGTTGTAACAGAGTATGTCTACAGCTGTAACAGAGTATTTTTTACAGTGTGGCATTAGTAAGTCTACTTTTACTTTGGAAAGGATATGACTGCTTCCAACTGTAAATTATGCACATTTCGTCGTGTCCAACAATTGTCAACTCGCAGATTCCCAGTAAAATCTATATTACTATGTGTAGATTGTAACAGATTACATCAAACTGACACTCTTGGTGTCGTGGTTCTTCCACAAAACAGTGCAGTGCTGGGACAACGTGACAGTCGTTCCGGCGGCAGTTTGTCCACAGTCAAACCTCCACTGCCTTTTTCTATTATTTTGTCTTCACTTATTCTGTCACATTAAAATGATCTTTAGCTGCTGAGGAGGGATACCGAACAGAGTCGCCTGTGGTGTCCACCCACTCCGGCTGTTAGCTTACCAGGGGCAGGGCACACTTCCATAGGTAACGTTACGGCCGAGGACAGGTTTAACTTACCTGAATTTGTTGGTGGTTCTTCTCTAAATCCTCCCATTCGCGTAAACATTCACTTAAACCCGTTGGACTGAACAACATTTTCTACTGTGACATCAGGAAGCCTGCTGGAGTTGGGAAATAATCACGCTTCGCTGTGCAACAGTTGGACTGCTGTCACAACTGAAGAAACGGACGAGTGCAACTTCCGGTCACAGTCTTCACAATAAACGCATGAATGGCTAAGTATTTTGGTGTCTACAGTTCTGGATAAATGGTCAACAATTTCCTGATAATGTCTATACATTTGTTACTAATTTTGGGGAGAAAAAAGACCAAAATCTGATACTGTTATTTTAGTTGGATTAAATAGTTTAAAGTTGCCCTTTAGAGTCACGAAAACAGTTAATATATCCTGGAGACCTGATAAATGAGTTCAATGTATTTTCTTCAAAATAAAACATGTGCAAAACAGATTTTAGAAAATTAAATAAGACAAACCATGCATTAGTTACATCCGTGTTTTTGAGCTAAATGTTTTTCCGCCTTTTTGGATCTTTGGTACGTTAATTAGCAAATAACTGCAACCAATAGCCTACGATCATGCCAACACGTGCATGAAACAAACACAACAGGGACTTCATAACAAAAACATTACTCCTTGTCAGTGATCCTACACTGACACCTTTTAAAGTAGTTTCCTTGATAGAACTGCTCTATCTTAATCCCAGGAAAAATTCAGTCTGTGTTCATTTATCACTGTATTGCTCACTTACTATGCTTATAGCTAATTATTGTTACTATATCACTATTTTCTTCACACCTGCAGACAAAAAGCTGATTTTGTAAGTTCAGCTGACCCAATGCTCGAAGTGCAGCAACAGAAACTTGTTTCTATTTCAAAATTTTTTAACCCTTTTTTCAGAAATCCCTCTTGGATATTTTAAGGAAATTAAAGTATTACCTTTGGCTGATTAATAGATTATGCTGGGTTCAAGTCATCACTTGTGTGCTATTATTTCGAAAGACAAGTAGAACGTCCGGTTGTAACTTAGCTGACGCTGGCACACTTCACTCCGTTGCGTTCGTTGAACGTGCTAATTGGCAACTGGCTGGTCAAATCAGATGCGTTGTTGATGTCGTATGCAAGTTTGGTTCCTCCTTTCAGCCAATCAGCAGCAGGACCTTTAAGCAATCGCTTGAGAGACACATTTGTTGCCCTGAGTTCAGCCTGTCAGGCAAATTACATGTCATGAGCAGGATTTGACTATATAACCGAAAGCATGATCCTGACTTTAATAACAGGCACACAGTTATTTTATTAACATAGGTTGTTTGGTCAGTTATCTGCATTTAAGTCGCGGTGTCACCTTCAAGGTAAACTTCAGGGCAAACCCCTTTTCGTTAACTGGCATTTGGCCTCTAATTTTAGTGCTGATGTTGTGTAACTCTGAAGACAGGGGAAGCTGTCATGTTCAATACTGTAAGCACCTCTGGCAGAGACTTGTATGGACTGAAATACAACTAATGATGTTGATTCTTACATTACTTTTCCCATGAATACAAAACAAAAGAAAAGTGCACAAAAGTTGTACAGTAATATACATTGCATACAAAAAACACTGTCCAGTATTGTATATGTTTTCTCAAATTTGATGACTTTGTCCATTTGCAGTACATCTTTAATGAGTCATTTTGAATAAAGGAAGAGCTTGAAAAGATAAATGTAATTGTCTTGTGGAAACTGTAATGTCGCTGACCTCCACACAATTTTACCACATCACATGAGTTTTATTAACACCTGCACTGCTACAAATAGTAACACATAAAAGAGATCCTCTAACTTTTACTGCTGCTTTAATCAATAGCAGTTAGCCATATCATAGTCATAGCTGTCGGGTCCTTTGTTAAAAATGAGGCTCAGAGATATCCGTCACTTTTGTTCCCATTTTGTGAAGCTCCCAGTCAGACAGCTGCTGCATAAACCCCCTGTTTGGCTTCATGCTTGGTTTACATTTGAGCAGGTGCGTCCAGGCCTGCTGAAAAAAGTAAAAGCAGTAGCATTAGCGCATGTCTGTTCGCTAAATATGTAACACGTGTTTACAGTTAACCCATAGAGGTGCTGTTATGCAGTTTTTCGCTACCTTGGATAGAGTCAGGCTAGCTGTTTCCATCTATTTCCAGTGTTTATTCTAAGCTAGGCTGATTAGCTGCTTGCTCCAGCTACACATTTTACCAATAAATATGGGCAACAAAATTAACAAGTTTATTTCCCACAATGGCAAACAACTGACTAACTACATATTCCTGTAAAAACGAAGCTGTAGTCAGGACATGATGAGCCTAGCTTAGCATAATTCTGAAAGTAGTGGGAAACACTTAGCCTAACACCTCTAAAACTTACTTATTAACATAAGTTTGTAAGCACCTAGTCTGTTTGATTCATACATGAACACAATTGTAAAATGAACATTTGTGGTGAGAGTTTTTGAGCTATTGCACTATTATTTGGTGATAATAGCTCATCTGAATGACACTGTGCAGAATAATAAACTTTGGCGTATTACACTGACGTAGCTGATGATTCACTGATTTTATAACTCCCCCAAAGATCATAAATTTTACATTCTGTCCATGTTGTCAACAAATAAGGTACTGAATGCTTGCATGTCTGAGGCTTTCAAAACTAATTTTCTTGCTATGATTGATTATTGATTTTGAACAAGACCACTTCATCTTTGATTCTGCACCCACTGAAGCCAAACAGTATGAGCTCCACATACCTCCAGTGTGTATTTCAGGTGGTGCATGAGAAATGCGATGGTTACAGCACTGCAGCGGCTCCTGCCCTGCCTAGAAACTATCAGGACTTTAGAGCCCATGTCGATGTGTGTATCTGAAAGTAGAAGACAGAAAATTAATTGGTTCCCTGCTTCTATAAATAAGACAAGAAAATATTTGTGAGAATTTAAAAAAGCTTGTTAATTATAGTAGGGGCACAACTTGCCAATACAACTACAAATCCTTTCAAAACTTGAATATAAATCAGACGCCACAGAGTCGGCCACAGGGATGTTGAGGACGGTCTGGTTCCCCTTTATGGACTGAGATCTAAAAGTATCAAAAACAAAAACAACCACCGTGACACATCATTCAGACTTTTCCGCAATAATGTTTCAAACATCCAGTCCTGCCTTACTCCTGAGTATCACTCTGTAAGATGCTGATGAAAGCGCTGATTTTCAGGTCTTTGAGGATACTGGAGTCCATGCCCTGTTTCTGGTCACCCATATACAGCAGTCCTGCTAAAACCTCCACAGGATAAATCTTCAGGCTTTCCAGCTCCTGAATGAATCCAGAAATGACTGACTTTAGTGGCTGTATTACTAACTGGGCAAATTGCGCTCTGTGGCTCCTAAAGTATGTGGTTAAATGAGTGACGCCCCCATTTAAGCAGTTGTGAAGTGTTGCTGTTATTTTTGCCCCCCTAAAGAAAGCAAAATGTGGCCTGACTAAGAGCTGTCTATAAGTCCACAGATAAACTGTAGGTTATACAAAGTGGAGTCTTGACCCTGTGGACAAAGTCTGGAGAAAATTGAATTTAAATTACTGAAGACCAGTACTATCTGGAATATTGAAATAAACCTTCACAGACTTAATTATGAGTCTATGAATCCCCAGGTTGGGTGAGTTTGTATTACCGTGATGGTATAGATGATTTTTTCAGTTCTTAAAAAATGGTACAGAGCTGAGAACCTCTGAAAGCCTCCTCTCACTATGTGGACTGGGTGGAGGCTTGCTTTAGCGAGGGCCTGGGCACATTCATCTGCTCTGCCTGCAACCAGTCAGAAACCAATGCATAAAAATTACTTAAATCTGTGACTGAAATGTGGAGTTCAAAATATAACAAAGAAAAAATAGTCCACATTTGAACTTGGAATAGAAAACATTGTCCCGTTAGTTATATACTATTATTGAGTCTTGTTGCCCAGTCATTTGTTGAGTGGACTGGTGAAGTATCCAGTGACCTTGTTCTTGTAAACAGCTTGTGTTGCTGCCGTAGACGACCACGTGCCGCATACTGTCCACCTCCACAGCTTCTGGTAGGAGGAACATGCCCTCTGAATCCTGGAAAGAGTCACCCAAAAAGTTTGGACACACAAAATAATCCTAGAAAGTAAAAACCTAAGAAACAAAAGTATTTGTTTGTCTTTTGTAACGACAATGACTAATGGCATTACAATGGCTAATGTGGTTGATCTGATAAAAAGGCAGCACTTCATAGATGGCATAAAATAAAGTAAGCAATAGATTAAACATATATCCTCTAATCACAAGTAAAAGCATCTGTGCACCAATATCACACATTTTGACATCAAAACTTATCCTATATTCAGCTTCTCAATTTCTTGTGCAAACAGATTATATCCTTATTTTAATCAAATTATTACTCTCTGTAGTCTAAAATCGTCCAAAAATTCCCCATTGCTTAATAATTAGTTGTACACTGTTTTTTTTGTTATGTAACTGGTAGTGAAGTGCCACTCAAACTACCTTCTTAGCAAACTATTTGTCAAGCATGGATTTTACAAGAGCCACACTTCGTCGATTATATCAATACCATTTTGACATTCTTAGCTGTTATGATGTGACTCATCCTGTAATCTTGGGTTTCACGGGCATCTAGGACAAGACACATACAATACAGAATTAAGTTACAGCTTGAGTTTAACTGAATTAAAGCACAACACTCAAGCAAATCAACCAACTACTTGGAATAACCACTGTAGCTGAGCTAAATCTCTTACCAATCAAACAGAGGTAGTTTATCTCTGCCAGCCTCGACACACAGCTGCACTGATTGAGGAGATTGTAGAGCTCAAAAGGCTCACACATCATGATTTGAGCCATCACAGAAAAAAATAACAAGAAAACGACAAATGTCAAAAGTACATTAACTGTATGATCAGATAAACCTGTAGGAGACAATATGACATCCACAAATGAGCACCTTGTTTAACTGAGGTGTTTTCAAAAAGAACAGTTGTTGTTTGTGTGCTTTCTGTTTCTAAGCAACTCATCGTCTTCCTTCATTGGTGGATGGTGATGATGTGGATCCTTAAAGTCACAGCTACACATTTCTGGGCCATGTAGACTCAGTGTTAATTCACACAAAAGTAATGTGATTCATGTTGAATGTATTGCTTATGTTAAGCAAATATATATTTTTAATTGATTATTTATATTTTATTTTGTTTTATTTCAGCAGTTATTCATTTTCTTGATTGGCTTATTCACTGCATCATCTTATTCATAACATGAGTTGTCTTTTTCCTTCAATCAAGCAGAAGATAGAAGGCTAGCAACAAAACCATATTTCATCTGTTTGACACACTGACAAATAGAAAACATTTCTGTCTGGTAGATACCCACAAAATAATATGATATTTAATGCATAGAGAGATCCTCTGTCCTCGGACGGCTGGTGCTGGTACAGGACCTGCAGGTGGGAAAAAAAGCCAACCAAAGAATTATCTATAACCAATTATCCTTGAGAGTGAGACTACTGGCAGTTTAGAGTCCACAATTAACCTAGCATGCATGTCTTTGAAATGTGGGAGGAAACTGGAGCACCCGGTGTAACCCCACGCAGGCAAGGGGAGAATATGTGAGCCATGGGTGAAACCGGAGCTGATCCGGGGTTGGGCGCTGCTTGGGGGCCTTGGTCAAACAACTTTGCAAGATATCCAAACAGTATGGAGAGAAAACAGAACAGCAATACATCAGAATGTGGACTAAGATTAACAGATGTGTGTCTGCTGATAAGTTTGCATATGACCATGTTTTTCTTACCTTTGGACAGCTCATCTTTGATTCTCAGCTCCTTTGTTAGGAATCTGGTTGTCTCAAAATGTATTGCGTGTAATGATTAAAACAGGACCACTCCAATCTGCCACACTGTGGAGGTGCCAGCCATGTAGTTATAATGACTGTTCCACTCCGGTGGGACGTACACACACATATAAGAAACATAAGGATGAGGAAAAGCTCTGTTTCAAGTCACAGCTAGGTAAATTAGTGAAGAACAGAAGTAGGAGCTCAAGATCTTACCATAGAAGACCGGGAACAAAGATCCTTTCTTGACAAAACAGTCAATTCCAAAGTCAATGAGGCGAACACATGGGACATCCGAGCCAGTCTCAATCAGGATATTTTCCACATTCTTGTCCTGTGAACAGTGTATCTATCTAAGTTCTTTTGCTGCATCAACAAACTGCTTCAGTATGATCTGAGAGACAGACAGGAAAAGAGAGGTGAGGATCTCTGAGATGGTGTTTTGACATTTTTCTCGGCTGTAACTTAAAGCAAGATGTGCAAGATGCAAACATTTTAACCCCATTATTCAGACCTACTAGCACTGCATCGCTGATGGCTGTAATAAGAGTTCTCTCTTCCAAACCAATCTGTTTTGATTGCCTTCAAAGTTTGTTTTTTGCTCCATCAGAAATCGTCTTAGACTAAACTATCTGCCGCTGAATTGCACTAAAGTTGAGTGAGAATTTGTTTTCCGGTGGTAAATTAGGTGAACTGAAGTCTGTTGAGATCAAAATGCAAATACCCCAGTTAATTGACATTTCTATGCTTTAAAGGATCCTGAAAATCTGAACAATCAACTTACCGCCGCTGGTGTCCTCTGAGGAGGATGGAGATACCTTCTCATCCTCGTCAAACCTCCTCTTTATCTTTCTTGATGACTGATCCTCTCTGTCTTCTCTGAGATTACTCTCCAATAATCTGCTGCAGAGATTCTCCCCATGATAGTTTTGGGGTCCAGTTTCAGACATTTTTGTCCTTTTCCTGGGGGACGTCTCATCAGGGCTAGTTCTTTTAGTCTGGTCATCCTCTGCAGGCAATTCATTGGTTTGTCATGCTGTTATTACTCTCTAGAAATGAGAAAAGACAGGGGGCATCAATTTGCTGTGAATTCCTCACTTAATGCCTGAAATTTCCCTTTAAAACATCTCAAAGTAAAGACTCTGGTCTCATGATACCTTATCAGAGGTCTATCTTGAAATAATAACTCTAAATTAGTGCCCACTCTACCTGGTAAGTCAGTGAACAATTTACATAAGTGACCAGAAATGGTAAATGGACTTGTATTTCTACAGCGCTTTTCCAGTCTACTGACTGATCAAGCTTAATCCAACATCTTACTTGAAAGCACAGTATTGTTCTCAATTTAACCACCTATAATTAACGCTCACCAGATATGTACCAGCCACTATAGTTCAACAAAACAATGCAGATGAAATCAAAATCTCCACTGCGTTGTGTAAGAAGAATTGGTTCATAAAAAGAATGAATGTTTAAGTCAATGTTAATGTCGAGCTGAAATGAAAAAATGCCCTTGTAACCATTTTAGATGACATCTATGGTTACCTACATAACCTTGTATGCTAAAAAAATACAATAACTGTATGTGTATATTAAAATCCAGTCGTGTCTTCATCCTTGAAAATTTACTGCCAAGTGTGCTTATGAAGGTAAAGCAAACAGTTTCAACAAATCATTTCATGTCATCCACCTGTTTATCAATCTTTAAGCGAAGGTTCCAGGTCAGAAAGACCCTGCTGGAGTAGAGTCTTCCACTTATTACTGTACAAAAACATACATTTATAACTTGATTCACTGATTTGCTTGATATCGGATAATTTTTTATGAAGACAATGTTATTCACTATCTGTGCCAAGATCAATAATACGATCAATAAGAAAAACAATCCTGGATCATCCCTATATCCAGATCTGCACCAAAAGTTGACACACACACGCACACACACAATCACAATCACTAGACAAAGTTTAGTGGAAATCCCCTCAGTAGATTTTGAGTTATCCTGCCTATAAACCTATCAAACAAATTTTAAATATACACAGGTGAAAATGTGACAAACAAACTTAATCACAAATAGAACTAAACTGTTGGGGTCTGCCTTAATAACAATCAAATCACTTTATAAGAGAGAGAAGAAAAAAAAATTATAATTTTTATTAGACAAAAGTGGTTATGTTGGTTTAATGTACACAATACAACTTTACCATCTTTTCAAGAGCTTGTCCAGTTATAGTCTTATAGAAACGGTCATTCTTTCTATCCCAAAGATAACATAAATAATGTCAACCAAATCATTCACAGTAGGTAAACTTGGTTAAAATCCCTTTCTAGTTATTGATATGCCCTTTACCTTCCCTGTGTCACCAACATTGGAAAAAAGTTATTTTGTTTGCACTGGAAATATAAAAGTCTAATGGGATGATATCTATGATGTTTCTGAAACCTCTGAAACCATTCCCAGTTATACTTTATAAGTTTAGCTCCAGGACTGGAAGGCTCTCACACAAGCAAAAAACATTTTGTTAAACTACACTGACACAGTGTGTGGTGATGAACACTGGCATATTTTCATGAATATATCACATAGTAGTATAATAATTATTATTTAAACTAAGCTAACTAAACATACAAAGCGGACATCCAGACACACACACACACACACACACACACACACACTTTTGTCCTGCTTCTACATTGGCTTTTGAGAACAACATGTACTCAGTCCCAGCAGAGGCTGAATGAACGACTGTGTTCTCCGTCCTGCCCAGTGTCACAAATCATGCTGGTTGTCTGGGACAAAAACAAAGCTTGAGACCCAAGATGAAGGCAGTGAAGGAGACTCCTTCAAAAGCCAAAATATTCTCCCAGATTTTATTACTTGTGTGTCTTGGTTCCTTCAATCCAGGTAAGTCACATTTTCTACTTCAGAATAGTCTTTAATACTAAATAGATCACTTTTGCATAACAATGGTCTGCTGTTTCACTTGCATATTAAATCACTGTGTTGTTAATACAAAGTCACAAGTAATCATCAGTTAAGTGTTGTTGTATTGTGTTGGTTGTTTTGTTTCAATATGAAAGAATCAAAGAAGTTTGCAGATGTTGCAGATGTGATTTTGGTAGTTGTCTTCGCTCCTTACAAATGCAGCAACTAGTTCGAATGAACCAGAGGGTCTTGCTAGTAGATTATTGCAATAGTCACTCAAATTCTCAGTATAATCAGTTAAATATAGACATAACTTAGCTTTCTCAATACTAGCTGGGAGTCGGAGGGACGCACCAAATACAAGGGGTAACTGCAGGGTGGTTTTAAAGTTGCATACTTAATATAAATACGCAACAGCTACATTTGACACAACATGATATGAGGTTAATGAAAACAAACTATATTTCTGTATCACCTTTTAAAATAGTTACAAAGTGCTTTACGATGACAAAATAAAAGACAAATCCAATAAAATAACAACAACCCCAAAAATGTATCAAATTAGAAAAACACATACTATAAGATATTAATATAATAAACCAATAGGATTGATTATTAGACATACAGCAAATAACTGAATTAAGTCAAAGTGCATTTTAAAAGGTGTGTTTATTGTTATCTCTGCTGTGTTATGCATAATATTGTAACACATTCCAAATTACCACAAATTATGGCATCCGTGCTTTACAGACATTACAAAGGTGTTATTTGTTGTTGGGGAATTGGATTGCATCAGACTGTGTGGGTGCTCCTAGTCTTGTGCCCACCCTTTGTAAGTAATACAGTAATTGTGCCTACAGGCTGTACCAGAACCAGTGTTTTCAGATGTTTAGTTATTTTCAGATGCATCTCATCACTGTCCTGCCATTGTTGCGGCTAGCAGCAGAGTCACTGAGCTGCTCTGTTTCTGCAAAGCTAGCATTGGCATCTGGATTGCCCCCAGTGCTCTTTTCATGAACTGCCAAGAAGGAAATCTGAACAAACAATACCTACTTTTGTTGGCTCATGCTGGCCCATCCCAAGGACTGACAGCTGTTACCATGGTGATGTGGATCTGCCATGCAAACTGGCTCCAGTATACAGCAATGATGGGGCGTGGTGCCCACACTGGCCTTCGGCTAACTGCTGTGACACTCACTGCATTTGAAAAAACATGGAACTAATATGGACAGTGATCACTGACGACCATCTACAATTAGCTTTTTGCAAGAACTGTACATTCATTTTCATAAACCTAATGAAACAGACAGTCAAGCATCCCTACAAATAACATTCATATCGAATGATTCCTCAGCGCACAATATACTTATGTCTCATGCCAACGCTCAGTGCCAGTGCAGAAAGTGGTATGTCCTTCATGTAGCAAGGCAGAATGTAAGAGTTAGGAGTTTGCATCCTTCTGAGAACATACAATTGATATTGTTTTTTTCCATGCAGAAATTATAGAAATAAATCATTGACAATAATGTAATGAAAAAATTGTGCAGGTTTGCAGAATTGTCCAATATTAACAATGTTGTGTCTGTGGTTGCAACAGAATTAAAAGTCAGGTTGAAATAATGGGGGTTGTAAAGATGAACAATGCCACAAAGTTCTGAAGATTTATGATTCTCAGCAACTAATAGTTAAGAATTGACTGTGGAACTATAAAAAGGTGTAATATAATAATGTTTAATATCGTAGACCACCATAGATAGTAGATATATTCCTCTTGGTGTCTTTTCTTTATCAATACTTATTGCCAAGCTGGTAAAATGTAAATGAAATTACAATATCTTTATATTTCAAAGCATTACTTTGTTAGTTTGGCCAGTAATAAGGTCATGGCAGCAAACTCACCCCGCTCAAGGACACCAAAAATTGAGACGTTTTAAGAAAATCAGCTTGAGACAACGAAAGTCTCTTTGCAGCTAACTAGCAGACATAAATATGACATGTGGCAAAAAAAACCCATTTGAAATATCTGACCACAGTATAGGCATGAACTGGCCACTGTAAACTGAAAGCCTCTGAATATAAACTTAATTTACATTCACGTATTTGGTGGCTGGTTAACTTTGACTGGCACATTTTGATGATGGCATAAACGCTAATCAGAGGATCATTGAAATATCAAAATCCCATATGCTGATAAAAATGAATCGTCTGATGCTGGTTAGTTTGTGTAGTCTAGTTGAGGAGTAGCCATTGTTATAGGAGGTTGCAGTGATTGGAGTTATTCTTGCCACAGAACATTGGCCAACCAGCTAAAGTAAGAAAGCTTTCTTTACTTGAAAAATTACAATTTTGATTAACTGACCGATGGTAATTGTGTTGGCTATCATTATTATTGTTAAACTGTTGCTAAGAGTAACTAGCATAGCCCATAGTTAAGCTACTTACAAACACAAACTCATATGTATTCAATTAATGATTGATTTGTTATATTTATCTAACTATATCCAACTAAAAGCATTCGGACAGACAAACACCTGGCGTAACACAGATTGTTTCATTTAAACTATAAGAACTACAGGTAATCTAAATAAGGATTTTTTTTCCAAAACAAATCATCTAAAATGGATGAGAGAGTTGATAGAAGACATTTTGTTTGTTGACACTAATTTTTTCCTTGCATTTGGTGAGGATTGTCCAAGTGTAGTAGCTATTTGCCCTTTGCCCAGTAATTTTTTGAGGTAAAATAATGACCCCATAAAAAGCATAAAATTAGGCATTGCAAAATGAAAATCCAATGTAATATAATAAGGCAGTCCTGCAATAAATCCAGCATTTATGTACATCCCAATATAGGTAAGTAGGCTCTAATTTTGGCCACCTCATTTATGTAAAAGAAAACAGGCTAACAGAAACATCTCTCTGTATAATACAGTGCAGTTCAACAGTGCATCTTTCAAAATGATTAAATTGAATCAACACTTCTCTGAAATAAGAATTATTGCAGGATTTTTGTAATTGACTGCATTCATTTTAGGTGTACCTTTCCATAGTATGTCACACAGTTTGCCAGATGGCCTATAAACGTTAAACCCTTTTTCTCAACTTCACTGCTTTTGTATTTACTGCTCTGCCTTAAAATGTAAAGGTTTAGAGGAGATGCAGCTACAGTGATTTGTGGATATTTGTTAATATATGCAGTCACCAAAACAACCATCAGCCAGTCAAAATACAAGGTTTAAACTGACTATGGTGTGTGCGATGTTGAAATGGTGTGGATATCTGACGCAGTAACCTCTCTCACATATTTCTGTGCAGGTGGGGTGCTGGCAGTGAATATGACTATCCCCAACACCCTCATCAGAGGTACAGTAGGAGGGGAGGCCCTTCTGTCAGTTCGCTACAGCAGTTTCAGCCTCGACCTGCCGGTCATCAAGTGGCAGCTGCAGAGAGAAAAGTCTGTCACTCTTGTCCAGTCGATTGGAACTGACATCATCGGCACCTTGAGGCCTGAGTATCGAGACCGCATCCTGGTATTTGAGAATGGGACTCTGCTTCTCCACAACCTTAGACTCTCTGATGATGGAATTTATGACGTGGAAATCTCCATCACAGATGATACCTTTACAGGAGAGGGCAGCATCACACTCACTGTGGACGGTAGGAGGACAGGTTCCCTGTATGACTCTAAAATTAATGTAAGGGTTCATTCACACCACTGACTGATGACTAGCAGTCCAGTCTTGACTAATGGACTGCTAAACTAACAAAAATAACTCCTCGAGTAGTAGACTTTCTAACTGTCACATCTCTCAGTTAAATTGCTTTTTGGCAGTGATGTCTTCATGGTGACTCATTGAGCACCATTACGGTGGAACAATTTCATATAATTTCAAGTGTAGAGAAAAACCTGAAAATCCTGGTATATGAAATCCCTGCAGGCCTGCAATCCTCTGCTCGATGATCATGAGTCGACTCTGAACAACAACAGCCTCTATATATATTTGTTGGTCAGACTGTGCGTTCATATGCTGTCAAAAATATTGAATAAACATTTTTCCGACTGAGAAAATTCATATGAATGCCCTCTCAGTTTGAGAAAATGTTGGTACATAAATTGCCAAGTTGACGTTATATGATGTTGAAACATGGTGGTCGACAGTAAACACTGGCTTGATGGTAAGAAACCTTTATGAAAGTCACGGTTGTAGAGTCACTGTATTGTTTCCTTTGTGCTGCTTCATCACTAAAATAATGGAGAAAGCTGTCAATGTGTTGTTGTGATGATCTAGACCATGAAATGCTAAACAATTTATTTTTGCCATCCATGTTGCCCCCACATTCTGACATGATGCAAATGAAAACACCGAAGTTGGGAAATTGGACCATTCCAGGAGCATGTGAATGTGTTTCAGTATGGTCATGACATTGAAGGCCTGTGAGTGTATTATATTAGTGTGTTATATTATTTTTTATTGATTTTAAGGAAAAATGCACATGGAGAAAGAGTTAGCATCATTTTTTTCTACTTTCTAGTCTTTAAGATGTTTTCACTTTGGCTGATTAGGCCTCTGGTCAGGATGTAGCTGAAAGGGGGCTACACTGGGAATAGCATGAAAGGACTCCATTTGGCTATGCCTGAATGCTGCTTGTTATGTGGCATCAATGGTGAGGAAATCCGGTTAAATGGATTGCAGGAAGGCAGTTGATATGTCAAGGATCAGCTGATAATCAAAGCGCAGCAGGTGATAAAGATTCTGCTGCACATTTTAGCTTAATCTTTTCACAGCTTTTACGTATTGACAGAACCAACATGTTCTTGTTTGAGTTCAGCCACTATAAGCATGTCAAAATATTTCTAGAATTTATTGTTTATGATGCTGTTGGTAAAAGTGTTTTTTTGTTTACTTGTCACACGTAACTGTCAATCTAAGGGGGCATAAGTGGCCCATGCCATCAGATCAGCAGATCCATTAAAAATGACAAAAGCTTAATTTTCCCACCCTAACAAGTTGAAACTGCACTGTACTGATAAGAGACATGTGGTGGCCCTATCCGCTGGGTATCTAAATCACCAACAAGTATAAGGATAAAGTTTTTATATTGTCATCAGTACTTGTAGAAGTGGCACTGCTGGCCCTGGAGACTTCCTGAAAACACTGCCCCCTTGTATTAGGACTTAATGTGGCCCATATTGCCCTCTTACCTCTTAGGGACAGATCTACAAAAATTGGCTTTTACAGGTGACAATGTTTGTGGACCCTACCTCCTAACATGTTAGAGCTCAGTGGTGCACATGACAAATGATGGAATGACATCAATTCTGCCCACACAGAAGGCAGTGTGAAGGTCACCTATATCCTGAAGAGGAGTAGGAGGGAGGAACAACGTCTGTGTCAGGGAGAAGAATGCAGTCCCATGCCAACTGATGCCCTCAAACATCAGCCAAATGTCATGAACTTTGTTACCTTGACAACAGTATAACTTCAATCTCCAATTTCCACAAAACTGTATCACACTATTAGTTGTACTTTTGGAACTTGAGTGTCAAGACTTGAAATCGACTCTGGCCTTGCAAAACAGCAACTTTGTCTTCCTCTGTAATAGATGCCATAGTCTTTATGTAGATCTATGGCCTATATTATCAGATGATATTAGTTTATCAGAAATAAATTGCATATTGTGGTAGTTTAGCAATAACATGGATTTCCTCCAGAGAGAACTAACAGGTTTTTTTTTCAACTGTTAAACAATAATCTATCCAATGTATAGAGAATTACTGTTAGGGAGATGTCAAATAATAAATCATATAAGGCAGTCTCCAAATCTCCAGAAAAACAGGGAAATGTATACAAATATTTGAATATAGGGGCCCAGGAGATTTAGCTACATCACCAGCAAGATTTTCAGGGCTGATATTAAAGACTTTTTAAGCTAAAGAACAACTTGACTATCCAGCATGTTGACATTCTTGCGACAACTTAAAGAGAAGGTTGTGTGTTTCATTCAATTTTAGAGGGTAGGTTAGGGTTAGGGTTAGAGTGTTGTGTGTTTATGTAGCAATGATGAGAGATGTGTTTTCTAAAAACTGGCCCCAGTGGAAGAATTTATGATACAAATAAAACAGGGCCTAAGATGCCACCTACATTACATGAGACAATGATAAAGGAGGTCAGTCATACCTGAAAAAGATGTATAATGCAGATAAGAGTTAAACCGCTAGCTTAAATTAAAATTACATTTTTTCCAGAGTCCAAAGAAAGTAGTGAGAGGTTCAGAGAACATTTTAGTAGCCATAATAATCATCCAGTCAGAAGTAAGTATTGAAAATAATTATATAGACTTCATGGTCACCATACATCCACCATGGAGGACTGCACGTGTATTGTCTTTACTGTCTATTTACAACTATTGTTAAAAACTGTTGTATCCACTGTCTCTTCAACCAGAGTCTATATCCAGGCCCTATATCGACATGGAGTCTTCATCGGTGCTGGAGCTCAGTGAAAATGTCATCCTCAACTGCTCCCATGACAATGGAACCAGGACTACATACAGGTGGTTCAAAGGTGGAAGGCCACTGACCAATGTGACGAGGTTTATGCTGTCACCTGATCAGAAGCTGTTAACCATCACACGCGTGCTGATGGCAGACGATGACATATACAGCTGTGCAGTGGAGAATCCTGTGGGCAACATGACAAGCCTGCCTATCAGACTGACTGTCTACAGTAGGTGATACTGTCTTGCTGACTGGCTGCAGTTTCAACAAGAGTTAAACACATCATAGAAGACATAGTGATGTGGTGCTTTGAAAGCTAGAAGCATTAGCTAAATAGGCTTAGCAATATCTATAGTGTTAGCAGCACTCACTCGATTAAGTAGCTAACCTAGATCTTCAAGAATGAATGATGCACTGTTCCAAACAGTAAGAAAGATGAGAGGCCTTCTGTTACTCTGGGGAACACAGGCTCTGGATAAGTGACAGGATGCAGTAGATGAAGGTTTCATGTAGGCTAAAAATAAGTTTGATACATATTTATCAGGAGAACACAGATGGGCTAACCTAGTGAGAAAAACCTTGAACCCCCCCAAGGACAATCTCATGTAATTGACAAGCAAATATTTACTTTTTAAATGTTGCAAAAATAGTCGATTTTGGTGGTAAAGGCTACCTTATGCTGTTTGTAAGAGTGGAAAAGAGTAGGTTGCACACCAATAACAAAGCCCATTGTTTGCCGACCACCAAGAACATTTGCTTATTACACGAAATACAAAGACAAGTTAGGTTAATGAATCTCATTTGGTTGACAGCTATTTCTTCATACACTTATGTATTAGACAAATTAAAAAAACTGACCTGAAACAAAAAGTAGAGACATCAACACTGATTACTGTTCGTTCTGAGGGGAACATCATGTGTATCCATTTTTCATCCAATCCATCCAACAGTTGTTGAGATCTTAAAAGAAAATTAAAAAGTCAACCTCATGGGGGTGCTAGAGGAGAAGTCTTGGGATCATCAAAGTTTATATGTGGTCAGAGAACGTCTGTCTGTACAACATGGTTTACCAATCAAAGTCATTGGGATTTACTGTCTGAGCACCACGGATATCTACTAAATGTTAGTCTAGTTGAAAGAGGTTGATCAACTCACAGATATTGCCATCTCTAGATCCAAGCTGCTTACATGGCCAAAAGTATTTTCCTCCCAGATTTATAAACATATATTCAACAATCATAAACTGTAAAATCCTGTCTTGTATGTCCCTGTGTTATTCTGTTAAGTGCTTACTGTCCATGTGAACTGTAATTCTGCATATCCTACCAGGAAGAAGTTCCCTCTATATCATCCTGTCCACTGGTGGCATCTTCCTCCTTATCACCTTGGTAACAGTGTGTGCCTGCTGGACGCCTTCCAAAAAGTAAGAATTGCTAAAAGGCTTTAAAGTCAATCGTTCATAGTGCAGGACTGATTTTAGAATTTATAAAGGCAGGTGTGGGGTGCAGATAAACATTGTATCACATAAATGCATTCACACCTTTGTGTCTTTGTTAGGCCTAATCAACCCGTTCGAAAGCCTCTTTCAAGGTTCAGTGACCACTCTCATCACTCACCAGTCAGTCACACAGGTATGGAATTATTATTCTGAATAAATACTCCATTGTGACAAAAACAAAAAGTGATCAGATAATTTACAATAAGACAAGAATAATCTCTATAGAGGAATCTGTATGAATGACAATCCAATATTTTGTTTGTTTCTTCACAACAGATGATGTTCTTCCAAAAATGACTGAGCACAATGGAATAAATGCAGTAACTTCACTTTACGTCTTGCAGCAAAAGGTATCCATCTCATTACTACTATGATTTTGTCCCATTCTGTGATTCACAAAAGGCAGCAAGACTGAGTCTCATTCAATGCTAGCACCCCCTGGGGGATAGTGTTGTGTCGGTCGCGAACGTGTCGTTCAAAAGAACGAATCGTTTGAGTGAACGAAGTGAACGGAATCACTTGAGGAACTGATTCGTTCCTTTCTCAGTTCAGTTGAGCTCAGCAGCAAGCATGCCGGCCGGGAGTGGAACTGCCGAAAGTGATTCTCAGCGCCGTCACTTTCACGCTGATTCAGTTCACGTCCTCAGCATGTCGTTCGCGAACAACTGATTCACGTCCTCAGCACGTCGTTCGCGAACGACTGATTCACGGTGCTGAGGACATGAATCTCGTTCGCGTACTGTGCTGAGAGTGGCGCTGTGTCAGTCACTCACTCACTCAGGGCAGAGGAGTAAGAGAGGAGACATTCACCTTCAGTAACAGTACTGCTAAAACTAGCGATGTGTTGCTTACATCAGTAGCATCATG
>CAEMYA010002118.1:8973-23716 GCA_903131615.1 Diplodus sargus
TACCCCGGCAGATACCGATGTGTTTATTTTACATCAATTTGATGGCAAACTCCGCCCGCTGATGCAACACCAGCGTATGCCAGGTTAGTAATCAAGTGGACCCACTCTCGCTGTGAGTCGCGGACAGTTTGTGTAATGATGCTGCGTTCAAAGGCTGCAACATCCACTATCCTCAGCCGGGTCGGGCTCTTGATCAAGCATTTGTGTTTTGTTTTTTTAATAACTCAAATAATGACTGTATTTCCAGCTAGAAAACGCGCATCTCTCTCCTCCCTCCATTGTTTGTGTTTGTGCTGCGTGGTGTTACACGTGAGTTGTGTGAGTTATCCTCGTGCTGGAAACATGACCCCGAGACGCAAGAAGAAAGCAAAAATAAGAAAAATGACAAAAATAAAGTACACAGTAATCACTGGTTTGTAAATATTAACGCGATAGATTACTCGTTACTGAAAACAGTGTTCAGATTAGAGTAAGACGCAGAAGCATAAATCAGGTTTTAGGGCAGTGACAATATATGTCGGCTTTGTCGAGTGCATTAAGTGTGGCACTTATCAACTCGCAATTGTAGTTGAGAACATCAGTTATAACAGCCCACGTAGTTAAAAAAAAATGTCGGGTTTAAATCGGTCTCGGGCTCGGACACAACGTGCACTGACTCGGGTCGGGCTTGATTTTTTGGGCCCGATCTAAGCTCTACTCGGGTCCAGCTGAGACTTTACTGAGGTTCTCCCAGTGTGAGCAGCAGGAGGACGGCCAGCTCACCTCCAGAGCCTCGCGCTGAATCTAATATAAAATATATTAATATAAAAATAAACAAACCAGCAGCAGATTGTATTAGTAAAGTGGACACATGAGACACAGCTCTTTTTATTGTACTTATTGTATTTTATATGAATATTCATATGCAGAAAGTATGATTTTTTTTTCTCAGTAACTTCCATGTCAGGTGGCCCACTGACTTCTGAAACAGATTCTATTTCCATAAAAATCTATAATAATCAAGAAAATAATGGTTAAAAAAAAAAAAAAAAGTTCTCTAATGTCTCATGTCTTAGATTCTGATTCTGAATTTTATTTATTTATTTATTTTTTAAATCTCACCAGCAGTCACCATTTAAAGGGTTATTTTTCAACATTTTCTTCCGGGGGTACATGCCCCCCGGACCCCCCTAGTGTTGCCAAATTACCAGAGCAATCTTGGGGAAACACTGTATGTTCTAAGAATTGTGGACATGTGAGGCGAACTATTTATTTCTTAGCTGAAGCCGACTACGGAACAAAATAAATGTGAAGACAGACGTCGTGGAGCCGTATATTTTTCTGCTTTTTTGTCCTTTGCCAATAATGTGTTGCTTTTAAGTAGCTGGGAATATGATTAAAAGCATGTGGAAATATATAAAATGGTATTCAAATCAGACCCCCACTTTTTTGTGTCCCCCCCACTTTTCAAACCGATGTTACACCCGTGCACATTTGCACCAATAAATAACTGACAATAAATGAGTTGTTACAGTATTATTCTCTCTGCACTCTTTAGAGAATATAACTAAAACTTAAAAAGCTATGAATTGAAAATGCCTCCTTGTTGACCTCATATCACATTATTAAAGAAAAACACATTATTTGGTAACTTTTCATCGTGCCCCTAAAATTATTTGTGTGCTACTAGATTTTTCAACTTAGTAGCACACGTGCTACTTTGGAAAATGCTAAGCGTCAAGCCCTGGCTACAAGTACATCCTGGTAATTTGTGACTATGCCACTCGTTCTCTCAGTCTCTGTTCGTCCCATAGCACAGGCTTTGTTGCAGCTATTCTCCAGGGTGGGCATCCCACAGGAAGTCCTCACTGACCAGGGCACAGCCTTTCTCTCAAAGACCCTCAGGCAGGTTTACAGTTTGCTGGGCATTAAGGGCATCAGAACCACTCCATCCAAACCCTCAAACCGATGGCCTTGTAGAGCGGTACAACCAGACTCTTAAAAGCATGTTGAGGAAGTTTGTGGCAGCCAATGGGAAAGACTGGGATCGCTGGCTGCCCTACTTGCTCTTTGCTTACCGTGAGGTCCCCCAGGCCTCCACGGGCTTTTCACCTTTTGAGCTGCTTTATGGTCGACAGGTTCGAGGCCCCTTGGACATTCTGAGAGAGGCCTGGGAGGGACCCAGGTCACCCGGGACCTGCAGCTTCCTGGCTCACGTCCTGAAGATGAGGGACAAGATGGAGGAGATGGAGGAGATGGCTGAGCTGGCGCGGACGAACCTGGGGTAGGCCCAGACGCACCAGAAGTCCTGGTATGACAACGCAGCCAGGCAGAGGAGCCTTCAACCAGGGCAGAAGGTTCTGCTTCTTCTGCCTACCTCAGAGAACAAGCTGCTTGCCAGGTGACAGGGGCCCTACGAGGTGGTGCGGAAAATGGGTCCAGCCACCTATGAGATCGACCTTCCTGGGAGGAGAAAACCCAGGCAGACCTTCCATGTCAATCTGCTAAAAGAGTGGCATGAGAGGAAGCTAGAGTTGCAACTCAGGGTGCAGGCTGTGGTGGAGGAGGAGGAGAGTCCTGAGCAGTTCTTCCCCACCGGCCAGCAGTCAGCCGCCCTGGACCTGCCTCATTTGACTTCCAGCCAGCAGAGGGAGCTGGAAGCAATCATCCCTGCTGGCCTTTTCCAGGAGAGGCCGGGCTTCACCACAGCAGTGGAGCACTCCATTCCCCTCAAAGACACAACCCCGGTAAGGCAGCGGATGTACCGGGTGCCTGAGCGTCTCCTGTCATCTCTCAAGACCGAGGTGGAGGAGATGTTGTCGTTGGGGGTGATTGAGAGGTCCTCCAGTGAATGGAGCAACCCAGTGATGCTGGTGCCCAAGAAAGATGGCACCATGCGCTTCTGTATTGACTTTTGTCAACGCGGTGCACTCCATCACCTGAATCTGGCTTGCCCTGATCCCCTTTGTGTGGGGAGACCACCTCGGTGCCTCACACACCTACAGGGTTGGTGCAGAGGAAATAATCTGGTGCTCAATGAGGACAAAACAAAGGAGATGATCATCGACTTCCGGAGGTCACAGCCTGAGCACACTCCTCTCAGCATCAGTGGCCCCACAGTGGAGAGAGTGGAGAACATCAAGTTCCTCGGAGTGCAGATCTCACAGGACCTAAGCTGGAATAGAAACACCTCAGGAATCACGAAACGGGCCCAGTAAAGACTGTATTTACTGAGGCAGCTGAAACAAGCCTCTCTCCCCACCAGCATCCTCAGGACTTTCTACAGTGGTGTGAGGGAGAGTGTTCTGATGTATTGTATCTCGACGTGGTACTCCAGCTGCAGTTTGTCCAACACAAAAGACCTGCAGAGAATAGTGAGAGGAGCTCATCGGAGTTTCCCTCCCCTCTGTCCAAGAACTCTTCCAAAGCCGCTGCAGGAGCAGGGCACTGAACATCATCCCACCCTCTCCACACATTCTTTGAACTGCTGCCATTAGGAAAACGGTTCCGGAGTCATGAAGGTCGAACTAACAGACTTATCAACAGCTTCCTTCCACAAGCTGTTAGATTGATGAACTGCTGATCTGGAGCATGTGCACTGATGCACTTCACGAGCCCTTAGTCAGCCCTTAGTTTTAAATTATTATATTTATATATTGTGTGTTATTTATTGTCTTCTGTTATTGATCCTGGAGTAACATAATCTCATTTTTGTTGTGCTGCTTTGTTGGTACAACAAAATGACAATAAAGCTTTGATTGATTGATTGATTGATTGATTTATTGACTATATGTTGATTTATTTAACACTGAGTTAAATGAGTATAATGAGTGTAATAAAGTATTTGCTAAAGCTATTTCTAAATTTCTCCAGGGGTAGAAATGTAGTTGTTCAAACTACTGCCAGGCTGAACTACATGTAGTTTTACAAGCTACGCTTGCAAAGTAGCTTCCCCAGCACTGTGTGTCGGTGGAATAACAGCGGCATGATAGCAGCATACCACTCCGAGAATCTGTTTGTCAGTCTAGGCATCGGTATATACCACTCCAAGGATCTGTATGTCAGTCTGGGGATCAGTATATACCACTACGAGAATCTGTATGTCAGTCTGGGGATCGGTATATGCCACTGAGCAGCAGTCGACATACCTTCAGCCACTTTTGGATCTCGGCTTCACTCTAAATCTGGCCCCACTGTAACGCTGAAGTTTCATTCAGAAAGGACTAGAGGAAACATTTTCCTTATGATGTTTCAGATGTTTGCATCCTATCTATTAACTACAATGCTAATTTTTCTGAGCCGGATTTTGATAACGCATCAGTGCTACACACACACAGGGACCTGCAACGGTTGACCGATGACTGGGAAACAGCAAAGGATCACATCTCTGTCCTTTCAACAAAAAATTAAACAGAAGCAGGCACACCCAGCGTTTAAAGGTAATGGAAGATGATACAGACTGCTTTTACTCATGTTGTGCCCAAAACACACTTATGACTAAATAAGAGACTTAATAAAACCCCTTGCGCCGTACTTTGCACCCATATTATGTGACATTTCACTTGCAAAAGGGTGTTAGATGTGCCTTAAATGCACTTGTGCCATGGACGTCAGCCTGCATACAGGGCCCTTAACCTCTTGCACGGAGAGACACTCACCACTCTTTGCCTGTTGGTTGGCTTGAGTAGCAGCCACTCAATGTCCAGTGTAGGGTCATCACCCACCCAAAATTGATGATGGCAGGGCAGTGTGGCATTGTCTCCAACAACTTTCTTCATCTCTGTCTGGGCACATGTTGTCAGCACACCCAGCAGAACTGTAAAGAGACAGACCAGTCAAAGATTATAATTTTCATTGTATCAGATATCAGGTTTAAAAGGTATGTTTCAAAATACAAATGAGGCAGTAAATAGCACCAAAGCTTTTTTCACATAACTAACTGAATATTTCAGACTGAAAACACCAGATGGCAGTAAAGTCAGCTGTAAGACTGTGGGAATAGAATGTCATAGTTTACGAGGAGCAAGTGAAAGCAACGTTTCAGCTGTTGCCATTTCATTTTACAGCAAAGCTCAATCTTTCACACACACACACACACACACACACACACACACACACACACATTTCACATACATGACATCTGATGAAGCAACTTACTAGTCAGTTATGTTATAGTACACACATACGATGCATTAAATAGAATATGATATATGAGCCACATCATACCAAACAGAAGACACAGTAAAGACTGTCTATTGTAATTGAGAAGCTGATGATAATCAAAGGGGGACAAAAAAAATACACAATTCAGGAGATTAAACCAAAGTGAATGGGATTGGAGGACAATTCACTCATAGTAAATATTAAATAGCAATACTTCCTTCAAGGACAAAGGACAACCACAGATCGAATTAAACCCCTGCAGTGTGACACACAAGAAAGCCCAAGACAAAGGGGATACACTGCATGTTACAATAGGTACGATCCAGAGGGGCTATCAGCTTACCAGCTGCAGCAGCCCACAGAGTGATCCTGGCACTGCTGTCAGGGGTAGAATTACCAAGAGGCTGAGGATGAAAGCCTGAATAAAAGCCTTGTTCCCCCTTTATTTATCCTTCCTTGGACACTGATCAACAGTATAGACTGAGATGTCCTGCAGGGTGGACACACTTGTGCCTGGCATCTATACAGCCATGCAGCACTGGACAGAATGAGAAGGGTAATTTCAGCATTACAGTATGTAAACCTATTCTATTAGTAACCCAAAATAAAACGTTGAACCTGAAAATGAGCATAATATGTCACCTCTAATGAGAGTTTGGTTAACTTAAAAGTTTAACTAAATTAATATTTAATAGCAACTAAATCTCACAAATGACGGACCTAGGAGATAGACTTGGGTGCTAAAACGATAGAAGTACAAGGTACATTTTATTCCTTGTTTTTATCTCTTTTTTTTCAACAGTTTGAATCCTTTATTTAGAAAAGCACAACTATCTATCTAATTTAATCTATAAAATCCACAGTCTGAGGAAAGAAGCTGCTCTGTAGTCTGGTGATGCAGCAGCAAAAACTTCTGTATCTTCTGTCAGACAGCAGCAGGGTAAACAGACTGTGGCTGGGTGGTTGCTGTCTTTTAGTACCATTTGGGCTCTGTGCAGACATGTGCTGTAGAGCCCTCCTGTCCTGGGCTATGATAAACCATGCCAATTGGTGATGTTTCCAGTCAGGATGCTCTCTAATCAGAATCTAACCAGAATCTAGCTCTGGAATTTAGCCTCAAGTTTTTATAAGAAAAAGAGACTATTCTGTGCTTTTTTAACCATTGTGGTGATGTGTGACGACTAAGATATGTTCGCAGTGATGGTAAATCCAGGGAACTTATAACTGTTCGCCTGCTCCACCTCAGCTCCACTGATGTAGAAACAGGTGTGTGTCTTTACCTACTTGCCCTTTGAATTTAGTTTCAGTTAGACGAAATGTAAAAATTCTGTCTGATATGGTGTGTGTGTGTGTGTGTGTGTGTGTGTGTGGTGGTTTGTAAAGTACTGTATAGAATATTTTGCAAGTGCACCATTGAAAGTCACATCTTTTGCTGATATGTCAAAGTCAGCACAATCACCCACATTTCAATGTTAAACTTGTCGTAAACTTTAGACATTTAACTGAAACACATTTGTCTTTTGATTCAAGGTAACACATCTGGACTGGTATCAGGTGTAGAATCATGGTTGTTTTATAGTTAATTGATAAGTTCTTCATTTCCCATATGCCAAACAATTGTAGTGATGCAGTTGCCATGAAATGTGTGTTCTAAGGCAGCCTTGGACAGCATCCATACAATATGTACAAAAGAAAATCACACAAGTAAAATTAGAAATGAAAAAAAAAATCAAATTTCCACCCAAATACTAACAATTTGCCTTAATGCACTGCCTCATTTAATATATCCTACACCTGTTGCACCACTCCTTCAACGTGTGCATCATGGGCTCAGTACGGTGGCCCAGAGGTGTCAGGACAAATACAAAAGCTACAACACGAATGCAAAAGCTACAACACAAATACAAAAGTCGCAACACGAATACAAAAGCCACAACACGAATACAAAAGCTACAACACGAATGCAAAAGCTACAACACAAATGCAAAAGTCGCAACACAAATACAAAAGCCGCAGCACGAATACAAAAGCCACAACACGAATACAAAAGCCACAACACAAATGCAAAAGCCGCAACATAAATACAAAAGTCGCAACACAAATACAAAAGTCACAACACAAATACAAAAGTCACAACACGAATACAAAAGCCACAACACGAATGCAAAAGCCACAACACAAATACAAAAGCCACAACACAAATACAAAAGCCACAACACGAATACAAAAGCCACAACACGAATGCAAAAGTCACAACACGAATGCAAAAGCCACAACACAAATACAAAAGCCACAACACAAATACAAAAGCCACAACGGAAGTGACCCACAACGGAAGTGACCAAAATGGAAGTAAACGGCAGCGGATGTTGACAATGCAGCGGATGGTTGCTGCCATTTTAGGACCAGTGTGCCGGCTGTCTCTGGGCAACACAGAGTCCAACTTCGTCGCAGACTTTTTTCAGGCTCTCTCCTGTTTTGTCCAAGTCTCTGTGTATGTGGTTCTGTCGCGGAGCTCCTGAGCTCCGGTCTCTGTATGCGTATGGAGTGTGGTAGTCTACCACCGTTTACTTCCGTTTTGGTCACTTCCGTTGTGGGTCACTTCCGTTGTGGCTTTTGTATTTGTGTTGTGGCTTTTGTATTTGTGTTGTGACTTTTGTATTTGTGTTGTGGCTTTTGTATTTGTGTTGTGGCTTTCGTATTCGTGTTGTGACTTTTGTATTTGTGTTGTGGCTTTCGTATTTGTGTTGTGACTTTTGTATTCGTGTTGCGGCTTTTGTATTCGTGTTGTGGCTTTTGTATTCGTGTTGTGACTTTTGTATTCGTGTTGCGGCTTTTGTATTCGTGTTGCAGCTTTTGTATTCGTGTTGTGGCTTTTGTATTTGGCCCGACACCTCTGGGCCACCGTAGCTCAGCGCCAAAATATCACACGAACAGAAAAGGTCAGTAAAATGCTAACTGCTGGAAGGCTGCTTGGGCTGGTCATTACTTACTGATTGATGTAGAAATAAAACAAATCTCACAACATTAGAACATGTTTTTCCTTCCGACTTTCTGTTGTAGTATAGCCAGTGCTTCACGGTTCAGTACTGACATGGATCTCTGACATTAATGATCACTGATCTAATCAGACCGAATCAACACATAACAATTAGATATAGACACACAAATCAAAAAACATATCCAAGCAATTTACACATTTGTTTATTGTAATGACAATACTGTAAGGGTTGTGTGAGAGAAGTATCAGCACTTTCAGTGCAAAAAAACGTTTATGCTAGTGTTACAACCCCAGTGCTGTTGGGACGTAACACTAGTATTGTCAGCCACAAAGTTTGTAGATAAAAACGCGTATGCAAGCAGACACGTTTCCTAGGACTAGCGGTGCTAGGAACCCTATTGTAATTGTAATTGAAAAGATATGAATAAAAATACATTTTCTATGACATCCAATACAAACCTTCAGTTAATTCAATACAAAACCATCCACCGAACACATATCACACAATATAAAATGCACAAAATGGGACTAGCAACCACAGACATCTGCTCACAATGCACAACAGGAACAATAGATAACTACTTTCACGCACTTTGGGCTTGCCAACCGGTTCACTCTTTCTGGAACTCTGTCACAAAAAATCTCTCCACCATACTAGACTGCAGAATCCCTTCATCCCCACAGCTCTGCCTACTAGGAGACACTTCAACCATCACCATACCAAACAATTACAAGAACAGCTTGCTCATCTCTTTCACCGTCGCCAAGAAAACAATTAATAAATTAATAAACATCAATCACTGGATCAATCTTCTCTCAGAACACATCTCTATGGAAAAAATCACTGCTTACAATAACAACAAAATAACAGCTTTTACAGAAAGAAGGTCCCCATTCCTCTCCTCGATGGGCCTATAGCTGCACCGGTACCGCACACATTCCTGACACCTCAAAATACATCACAATTTAACACACACACACACACACACACACACACACACACACACACACACACACNCACACATACATATTTACCCATTTATCAGTGTGTGCCATAAATCTCCTTTGCTCTTCCTCTATTATTAATACTATTATTATTACTATATTATCAATATTTTCATTATTACCATGAATATGACTGTGTTAATCATTTCTCTTATTATGCTTATTTGGTTGATTGTGTTTGTTAATGTTATTAGTATGACTGAATATTACGATTGTCATTACTGACATTACTATCATTGCTATTATTACCTTATCATATATATCATATCTCTTCATTTGTTATTTTATTTCTATTATTATTATTGTTGTTGTTATTGTTATTGTTATTATTAGTATTATTTTCCCCTCTCTCTCTCTAACAATAATCATGATAATGACATTTATATAATAAAATAAAGGGAGAGGGTGGGGCCGGACTGGATTGGTTGAGGATGTAGATGGGTGGGGACTTCATGTCGGCTTCCCTTGGGGCAGGAAGGGGCCTTGGTCGGGATGGGCGGGGCTGAGCGGTGGGGACCTACCTCACACCCTCCCTCTCTCAGAGCAAACAAAACAGTCCACTCCTCAGTGGGCAGACCTCCCCCGAAGGGTCCGGATGTTGCCCAGACCAGGAAGTGACACAGGAGTTTAGATTTGCAACGGGCCAGCAGCTACCTTCGGGTTTGGCTGCGGCCCAAGGTCCAATCTAAAATTTAAAATAAATAAATAAATAATATTGATGATAAAAAACGAAACAAACATGCATACTATTACTACTTATTTAGCTATTTATTTAGTCATTTATTTTTTAATTTTTCATTTTATTGATTTATTTTGTTTTTTGTTTTTTGTTTTCTCCCTTCAGTCTTACTTTCCTCCTCCATCTCTTTTCTTAATAGTTTTTACTTAATTTGCTTATTTATTTCTCTTGTACTATCGATCGGTACCATATTACATGTTTATAATATCTTATATCTGCCTCTCGCCCACTTGTACGCATGCACACACTCTCTCACACACACACACACGCACCTATACTACCTATATACATATCATCATGACTTTATGTTGTTTTCTGTTCTTATCTGTACTGTATGTCCACTGTCTGTATTCACTGATCCTCGTGGTGTAATGTACTTGTCCCCCATGTCACCTTGTCATTCACATAATTTCACCAATAAAAAAAAAAAAGTAATTGTAAAGATTTGTATTTGTATTTTTCTCCCGCTAAAAGTGGTGCCGCAGGCTAAACCGTGTAAAAAACAACGGGTCCTTATTACGTAGTCTTACATGGTCCAATTTCAAATAAGACAACAATATGCCTTAAAATGAACACTTAACACATGTTTTTTTTGGGAAATATCCAGATGCCTAGCAAAATAAATGCCATTTTGCAATTGAATAAATTACGCCTGCCAGATAGTAACAAGGGCAGAAACTCATAGTTTTTTATTTCCTAATTTACAATAACTTTGAGTATATAAAATAGTCAAAAACAAGTGCTGAAGTGGAGCGAACGTCTACCCAAAGTTTAGAGTTTTACAAACTGATATAAACTGTATATCATAAGGGGGCCAAGCCCGAGGGGCCGAGGGAACGTGTATGCAAGCAGACGTGTTTCCTAGGACCAGCGGTGCTAGGAACCCTATTGTCATTGTAAAGATGTTTTTTTCTCCCGCTAAAAGTGGTGCTGCAGGCTAAACCGTGCAAGGGAGGGTGGTGCAATTTGGAGGGTTGGTCCAGACACTTGCACGTACCTCAGACACAAAGAACTTCATATATCCGCCTGCAGGGGGCGCTACAACCTAGGCCAACTTGTTTTTGTCTATAACTCCCACACCGTATGTCGCACATTCAAAAGCTTTGCAATTGGCAACGCCCACTTATGCCAAATTTTTCTTTCCGCAAAATCACAAAAACTGGGAAAACCTACTTTTTCGAACTCCTCCTTGGGATTTTGTCCGATCTGCGGAAAACGTGGCATGTACACTCTTCAGCTGGACCTGATCTAAAGTTATCAGAAACCATTTGCCCGGTCAAAAAATGCGCAAATTATAAACGGACAAATTTCTGGAGCTAGCTATAAAAATGTAAACTGTTTGATATCTCAGTCAAATTAAATGCTATTAACACCAAATTTGAGATTTGAGATTTGGTCGATATGATGTAGGGCCAGTCCTGAGGCCATATCTTGAAGGTGGTCATAACTGGTCAATGTGGGTGTGGCTTATAACAAGGTAAACAACAAACATTAATTTCAGCCAAACTATTATGCTGAGAGCTTTGAAATTTATATGGTAAATATGGAATAGGACACAGTTCTTTCATACCCAAAATTGCACATGTACTCCACTACTAGGCGCTATAATGGATGCAATCGCATTTCTGCCTGTAACTTCCACATTTTAAATAACACATTCGCAAACCTTATATCCATATGTTCCCTGAATAGAGCTGGGTTTTCTGACATAGGACCCGCCCACTTCTGATGCACATTTCATTCGCTAAATCGCCACATATACAAAACCTACTCTTTCGAACTCCTCCTACAATTTAAGCGCCATCTGCCCAAAACTTTGCACATAGAATCTCCAGATGTGTCTGCTGAAAAGTTGTCAAAAGAATTTTGGCACTCCAAAAAAGCTGCTAGTTACAACCAAACAATCTTTTTTGCTAGCTAAAAAACACATATTGTTTCATATTTCAGTCAAACTTAATGCTTTCAACATCAAACTTAGGTCAATTGTTCCTGAAGTCATCCAGAGGCTCTCTGCCAAATTTGGCACATTGGCCTATAGGTGGCACTATAACAGATGTAAATGCCAGTAATGATGTGGGGTCACTCCTGAGGCCAGCTACTTTAGTAAGTAACGATTGGTCAAAGTGGGCGTGATTTAGTACAACAAATCCAAATCCCAAAGCCCGTCATCCTTTGGGGCCAACTTCCGTGGGCTCTGCAGTGCGTGGGGTCCGAGTCACAGGGGGGGGCTTGGTGGCCCCCGTTCATAACTGCTTGCAGTTCTAGTTGGATTTGAGATCTCAGTGGCAAAGTGATGTATCAATCTTCCACAGGCTGGTGTGTAAGCGGCCCAGGAGAGAGGGGAAAGAAGATACTCATTGGCTGTTGTAGGCTGAACTGTCAATCGAATGGTCTTTTTACAGATAAAAGTATAAAAAGCATCCTCCATCACTATTTCTTTTTGGCCATTTTGTCACCATTTTATCATGAAAACTCTATTTTGGAATAAATATTTTACTGAAATGGATATAATGGACATTTGAGAATAAAACAGTTATTGTTGGAGTGTAATGAACTATTGCTACACTTGGAAACTTTTTTGGTGAATTGGCAAAAAATTGTTCATGTAGTTTGTTGTTCTGTTTGTTGATTGTAACTTGCTGATATGATTTCATCTTGCTATAGTTTGCATGAATATAATCCTTAGAATCAAAGCTTTCTTACAATGTACTTTAATGTACTGACTATGCACTAAAATAGCTGTGTTTGTAATGTTTAGGGAACTAGTTGGATGGCCCCTTTCCTGTTAACAGTATAAACACAACATGAATTAAAACTGCATGCAGCGATGAACGGGCCCTCGCAGTCCATGCGTGTCGGGGCATGCTGCTGTCGGGGCATGCTGACGTCGGGCTTATTCATGCAACACCTTCCGTTGAGGATGTCGTCCCGTTTACAATTTGGTGGCTTGCTCCCACTGGAATAAAATAATGTATGCATGCTCAGGCAGTGAAGCTGAAAACTAAAAGGGCTGAAAGAGCTTAAAAGGTGAAGAGTTTGATAGCTGGACAGTTTCACCAGCTGAACATAAAGCTGAATGAAAGAAAAAGCTGAAAAGGCAGAAAGTTGAATATTTGAAAAAGCTGAAAAGGCTGAAAAGCTGAAAAGTAAGAGGGCTGAAAGAGCTTAAAAAGGTGAAGATGAAAGGATGAAAATGTCCCCATAAGAATGAATCCGAAAGAGCCTCCCAAACTCCTGCCATTTTTGAAAAAAATGTAATGGTTATAGCCAAAATATTTATATATTGAGTCACAGGAGACATTGCTGAACTCTGCGATGTCTTTATTTATTTCTATAGAGTGAAAAATGAGGACACCAGAGCGATAGACAAAACAGGTTCCATCTGCTCTCCTCCAGAAATTTAGGCTCAAAATTAACATTGCGGCTTAGGGAGGAGTTGCTGGAGTGCTTGTCGCTCTGGGGCTTCTACAGCCAAAAGTATACGTCCTACATCTGAAATAGCCATCAGCTGAAAGCCAACGAGATTTCCTACATTTTTATGTATATATTGTCTATGTGAAGTAAAAGATGTGGGATCAAAATCAAGCTGAAGAGAATTTTTTCTCCAGTTTTTCTAGCTGCTCTCAACTACAGCGATGATGTCACGCACTCTAGCTCACGCAATACACACCCATTATAAAATGAGAAGATGAGCTAAAACTAAAACTGTGATGATTTCAAAACCGCAAAAGATTTTAAAAAGCTGAATACATGCCCAACAGTAGACTTTTTAAAAGTTGGAATGGTGAGGGACAAGGAGAGGTTGAAAGTCGAAGAGTTTTGAAGAGGATTTGAAGATTTTCCCATTTACTTCCATTCACACTAATAAGACTGCCACCAAAGCACCACCTATTGGCCGATTTGCACCAAATTTTGCACAAAGCTTCATCAGGCAATGGAACACAATTAGAAACAGTGTTGTGGTAATGGGACTGTATTTGTGCAGGAATTTGTTGTTTTATATTTGTGCAGGCTCCACTGTCAGGACACCTCAACTGTCAGGACGCTGGAAGTTTTTTTTTGTTTTTTTTTGCATGGGGGTGATTTCACCTGCCTTTTAATTCGAGAGAGACTAACGAGTGAGCATGTGTCCCAAGTAGCGGTAAGTTGCCTTTTGTATTATCCACAGAAAGTAAATGCATGGTTTCTTGTGTTCTTCGTCAATATGGGTGCCGTAAAATAGCAACGTTGTTACAACGTAAGTAACTGCTCGCATTTGTATGTAACATTGGAAAACATTTTTAGCAAACTCTCCTTGCATTAGCTGGGCATCGTTACAAAGTTGAAACGGTTCTTCATGAATTCACAAACGTGATATGTCCAAGCTACCAACACGATGCATTACACCATGCTAGGTACTATACTATACTAGCTAAATAATAATATCACCTGTTTAATTAGGCACATTTTTACTTTTTTATTTCTCCACCTCTGTTGTATACTACAGTAGATAAACAAAATGAATTTAACTGAAATTACTGAGAAGTAGCATGCTGCTGCATGCACTGAGCAATGTTATTCCTGCCCTCTATTGTTTTCATTGATCAGCTATTTGACCTTCTCTTTTCAAGATCCTCAGCTTTATAGTAGGATACAAATAGACAATTGAGCCCCGAGTCATATCACCCACCTTTTGTTTTTTGTAATGACTAAGTTGTAAAATGGCACAGTGTATATTAGTTTACATATATATACTGCTTTTAGCTGGTTTTATTCGTACCTTTTAGACAGAACCTTCTCGGTCACCACAGGTAATTATTGCTCATCTACAACTCCTATTACCTGTGGTGTACCGCAAGGTTCTATTTTAGGCCCCA
>CAEMYA010002118.1:49561-59746 GCA_903131615.1 Diplodus sargus
CCTCCATAGTACAACCTCCAAACTCACATATTAAAGCAGACTTCGCAAAAATTTGGAAGGAAATGGCATTCAACCAAACTGGAGGAATCTCATTTGGTCTGGCAAAAAAGCCTTAAAACGCCAGATTTCTTTTCATGACTGCAGCCAGACTGACAGAGAGTTATAGCTCTACTGAGCCTTGTATTCCTACAACAATTACTTTATGGACTTCTTTAATGATAAAATTCTATTTATTAGAAACAAAATTCATCACCTTCTGACCTCAGTCTGTACCAATTTAGCCTCTAGCACAGAACCCTCAGAACCAGTTGTTAGACCCAATCCCATCTCAGTTGCTTCAATAAGTTCTAACTCTAGTTAGCACTTCTCTACTCAATATGATCAGTCTGTCCCTGTTAAGAGGGTATGAACCACAGTCCTTTAAATGAGTTGTAATCAAACCACTTCTTGAAAAGCTGACACTTGATCCAGAGGTTTTAACCGACTTAAGGCACATATCTTTACCATATTATGCCCTTTTTTCTAAGATCCTTGAGAAAATAGTTGCCAATCAGTTATGTGGTTCTGCTTGAGGTTTAGGCCTGTTAAAAGGCAGTTTTTCATACAAATGTTGCCAAGTGTTTGCTCATGGGGGAAATGTTGGGTCTCTGTAAATAAATTAATCACATGGTTTAGACCTGCCCAATTTGGAAAGATTCATGAGATGACTTTTGATGTGAATATATCCGTACAAATACGGACTGATTGATTGACGTGTTGAAAACTTGTATGTTGATGTAAACATGTTTGTAACTCTGTGATGCTACCCTCTATCTGAAGTGACAAACAAGTGACACAGACACCATTCACTCTGGACACTCTACCATCAACCTGACTTTGAAGCTGATAGTTTAAGGTAAAAAAGTTGCATAATGTTGCTTTAACCAAACCAAACCTCTCCTTAGTACTTCACTGTGATTCTGTAGCTGACAACATTGAATTGATCCATCTCCTCAGCAATTATGTGATCTGGCAGGAGAGCCAGCTGTAAGGTCTGCTTAGAATTCAGAGGCTTTTAATGAGGACAGTCATGACATGTCAGCAACACACTGACATCACCATCATCACTGCAATCATCAACACTGCTGTTTCCCCATCGGTGCAGCAGCCTTAGTCACAGCCTTGTCACTGTCTTGTCACGCAACCCAACAAGACTTTGCCCTTGGTAAGAGGTCAGAAAGACGGTGGGCGGAGACGCCTTCAGTGACATGATAGGATGACATGATGTGTCTGCAGTCAGGCTTGATGATAATAATGGAGAATGAATGATCCTTTGAATGGATGGTTATTTCATAAACAGTTAACAACCACTGCTTAAGAATGTCCACAGCTCTTATGAGGGTGTCTTCATAATGAAATGCTCTTAAAAGGCCTGGGCAGAACTAAGTGGTTACAAAAGAAGACCAAAGTCAGACTTTAAAAGGTGTTTTCATGACTGTAGTTTTTTTTGCAAAATGACCTATCATAGCAGATATGAAACTGATTATCTTTGAGTAAGCAGTGACTGGCTTCTCTGGAGGCCCCTGGATATTCAACTCATTATAAAACATTGCCTGCAGCATGCATGTATGTATCTGGTGTGAAAGCCATTCACTTATGCCAGTACTCATTCAGTTTTACAATCTAAGTACACTGTATTGTGCATTGGACATTTTGTGCAAGATATAGTATACAGAGTATCCTATATAGAAAGACAATTACAGCCTTGCAAAACCAGACTATTTCATGATGTCAGCTTTCACAACAAGACTAAAAGATGGGAAAAAATTGTTTTACTCATGAGGTCAGTGTAGCACAAGAAGGTGACTGGGAGGGATAGTTTGCTGCGATAACATAACAATAAGAAGAAGATTATTGTTATTATTGGGGGCAGTGATAGAGGTTGTGGTGTTGATAATCATAGCTGTATAGGTGATTATAATCTCAGTATTGGTATTAGTGTATATTTTGTTTAGTTATGTGTTTTTTTATCGATCTCTTCCCCTTCTCTCCATTAGTTTTCTTCCTTTCATGCATTCGCACTATAGACTGCTTAGAATGCACACATTGTAGAAACTGTATATACCAACACAACACACAACCCTTAATAACCTTGACATTTAATTAACTAACCCATATTCATTGTATATTCACTATATTCACTTGTCCTGTGAGATCTTGTTCGGTCAGTGTCTTGTCTTGCAATAAAACTACAGAGAGAAATGAATCTGCGGTATTCGTCCCTTCGATGTACATGAGCTCCCATCTCGCTCCATCCATTAACTATGTGCCATCTTCCAGATGAAAAAAAGGATTCAGAAGGATTTGCGCTGATCTCTTTCACTTGGAAAGCAAGAGAGAGGGAGAAATCCCATCTACATGACAAAGTGCGCTCTGTGGAACAACCATGAGACTGAAGCATCTGTGTTACAGAATAGGGTCAGTAAGCTTTGAATGTTCTTTTGGGAAAAGATCATTTTGTGTCTCACTGGTGACCACCCTCAGCTAACATTTTGTTCTGAGTTTCAGTCAAAGAGGGTCAGAAAAGAGTGTATGAGGGCATGTGTGTGGGTGTGGCTCTGTAAGTGCCGTGGATTCCCTATCATGGGCACAATGGGAACAATGTAGCGATTTTAATCTGGGCTTTATCTTTTCAGAGTTAGATGCAGTCCTATATGTCTCCAACAGGAAAGACAGAAACCAACCATGTGTAGCCCACTGGTTCCTACTGAAGACAAATGGTTCCAAAATTCAGTGGAAATTGTAGGGAATAGGAGTATGTGTGGCCAAACCTGTCCTTAACATGTTAACCTCGTCCTCCTCACTTCAGCTTGACCCCGCCATCCTCCCACCCCCTCGCCTCCCCATCCCTGTTGCAATCTTTCGTCCCCTTCCTTCTCCTTCTCTTTGGCACTGTGGTGAGTTATGGGCCAATGAATTGCTCCTTTCCCAAGTCTCAGCATTTCTTGCTTGGCCCCCTGACCCCTTCTTTATTACTGTGAACCTCCGTCAGTAAATTTGGTCAGCCACATCCCGAACGATGCATGATTCATTTGTCACTTGGAGCTAAGATCAATCTAAAGGCTTTCAATAATTCAATAGGAGGTGTTCTTCGGAGTAAAAGGTGTGTCAGTGTTAATGAAAAAAAAGGAATATTATTCACTAATCCATTTGACCACTGCAGATGTTCCGCTCTGTCCGTCCGTCCGTCCATCTGTCTCTTTTAACCCTTGTGTGGTGTTCATATGGTTGCGGGTCTGGTTTTTGGCCTTTAATTCAACACAACAATTTTATGTTAAAATACTCAATAGATGTTTATTTCATCCTAATTACAAGCAATATAAACAGCATACATGGTTATTATTTGCCCTTTACCTTTGTTAGAACACTTTTATGAATTAAAGTGCTACTCGTTTTTGTTTGTTTTTTTGTAATAAAAATGTGATAAAAAAAACAAACGAAAATCTGTTATAATCAAGATTTGAAAGGAAGAAATTCAACAAATTTATAAATGAAGCAAAGTTTTACATAACCATTGATTTTAATTTATTTACTTCATTAGTAATTTAACCCATTCAGGTCAGTTTACACAACACAAGCTGATGGTGATGGTAGTTCTGTGGGTCGGGTGGATGGGGCACCAGCATTCTCCTCCTGAATCCTCCTCATGATGGCTGCAGAGGCTGGGACTCTTGGAACATGTTGTCTTCTCTGGATTTGAGGTCTCACAAGTACCTTTCCCAGTTCCTTGAGAAGAGGCGTCTCCTCTGGAGCTTCCCTCTGTTCCACTCTGGCTTCAGTGCCATCCAGATGAAAAAGGCATTGTACGCAGAGATTTCCAATGTGTCAAAGAATATCACCAGTGGCCAGTGTCGGGTCCTCCTTTTGCAGCTGTAGGCAGTCACCAGCTTGTCCATGTTATCCACGACTCCTTTGGTGACATCATAATCCATGATGACCTCTGGTTTGATGCTCCTGGCCACAGATTCTCCCATCCCTGTGCAGTGTACATATGAGTACCACATTCTTGCCTTTCCTTGACGGGCTGGTCCTATGGCTTGTCTACGTTTTGGAACTAGCTGATGCTCAATCTCATCCTGTTCTTTAAAGTCACTGTCAGAAATGTGATCCTCACATTCTGAAACCTCTTCCTCTACACCATCAACAAAAGCTTCTCTCTCTTCCCAAATCAATTGCAAGGCCCTCTGAGCAGAGAATCTTTTGGCCATCTTGCTAAGGAACCACACTGGCAAAGCTACATTTATTGTGTCCCACCCCCAATTTGCAGCTGGGATAGAGTATGAGAATATAAAGATTGGTTCCCGCAAGACAGAGGGTAAAATGTGCGGGAATGTGAGATCAGACATTGTTGGTACTTAAATTTTGAAACAATGTGCGGGAATGACAGGGGCAGAAACACAAAACTCACACAAACACACACACACACACACACACACACACACACACACCCTAACAGCAGACCCACTACAGAGTGAAGGTACACAGGACCTACAATTCCCCCACTTTTATTATCCCTGGGTCCAGTGGACCCGAACACCCTGTATGTAATAAATAAATGTGTAGGGGGGTGTACAGTGTGTGGTCATTGAAAATGGGTTCTGATATATGTTCTTCACAGAAAATGAGCCAAGGCCAATGAGTTTGAGGTTGAAAAAATTATGAATCGTATCATTTTTCTTTTACTAAAAAATGAAAACGGGTCATACAGACCCGAACACCATACAAGGGTTAACTGAAATTGAGCCAGCGGCTAAACTGGCCTGCAGTCCAGTCTGTACAGTAAGGACATGGAGAGGAGATGAAGTAGAAATGTAATTAGGCAGGCAGATTTGTCGGTGTGTATGCACGGGTTTGTGTGTGTGTGTGTGTGTGTGTGTGTGACAGGTGACGGACGATAGTGTTTGACACTAAAAGCAATCTGACTCTTTGCCAGCTCAGCAATATGCTGTTGTCTGCATGCTGTACAAGATAAAAGGGAAATTGTTTTCATTATACGGCTGCATATATGATATTGAGCATGTATCTGTGACAACAAACAGGCCTGAGGCTAAAAGCCAAAAGTCACAGGATTCTCAGAAATAATGCTTTGTTTCTCTAAATGTCATGTCACACATTGAACATGATGAAAGGAAAAAGTCCCCAGTATCAGTTTCCAGTCTATGACTGTAGACCAGGGTTGTAGTGGTGGCCTCAACAACTTCTCATTGCTAAATTTCTAGGCTTTAAATTCAACACTGTTATTTATCAGGCATATATGACAGCTTAGAACACAACCTCACCTGCCCCTCCTTCAAAGTGTTGCCTGGCACATGCCTCCTCATCGTCCTCCTCTACCTACTTAGCAGACAGCGTACTTGCAAGCTGAATGAAATCAGCTGGGCATGTGCACATATCCACCTGCATAGACATCCATCGGTTTTTTAGACATCCTCCAAAAAGAAAAAAACACAACTAGAAAAGAACAAATGGTTTGATGTTGTGAATGGTTACTTGTGGTTACTTTTTATCAGTGAGTCAGACCAGATCAGATCAGATCAGATCAACACATACCAGAGATTATCAGCTGCAACATTATCAGCAGAAATCTTCCACCTCTCAACCACACAAATGAATGATTATCACCCATGTTATGACCACACTTGCAGGAACATTTCACTTCTACCAATGTATGAAAGCTTTCTTGAATGATCCTCTTAAATGTACCCCGGATCACACTTTACCTATTTCTCAGTGGGATATACAGTATGTGAGCATGATGATGTAACTCATAAATGGAGTGACTCCTGCGAGCTAGTCCAGGCAGGCAACTGATCTGCACTGCTATACACATGAAATGCCCCACTCTCCATACTCATCTACCAAACCGGCCCTGTCAATTTGGCAGTCCATTGAAACTGCAAAAAATCTCCCAACTCTCCTTCTGCCTGTCAGTGCCACCACTGCTCTGCATCACATATTTACCTCTGCCGAGGATGTTATGTTATCACCCGACTCCATGGTTTGTTGTTGCAATCTATGAAATAAAAAGGGGGACAATCTGGTTTCATGTAGGTCTGTTTCGGATACTGTAATAAACCATAATGCAGGCTGACTGACAAGACTGGGTGCTAACAAAATAACTTTGTTATCTGTGTCGGAAAATCTTACTTTACAGAACCACAGTTAGTGAAGCTAACGGTACACTACAGAAGACGCTGCCAAGAAAATGAGCAGTAGATAATGTTCCCATGGAGTGTATTTAAATATGTAGAATACAGAGAGGACGGACAGGTCTGACACACTTACTGTAACTTTGACAAAAGATAAAAACTGACACACTGACAGCAATGTTGTAAAAATTATTCTGATATTTACTTAAAGGGACAGTGTGTAATATATCGAGTATTTAGCACCATCTAGCTTTGAGGCTCTACATTGCAACACTATTTTGCTCACCCCTCCCGTCCTGAAGACGTTCCAGAAGCTACGGTGGCACTGACGGACAAAAAACTCATTTTCAAAATATGGACTCTTTCCCAACAGCGTCAAGTATTTCTACTGATTCAAGCAATGAGGTAAAGATGTAGTTAGTTAGATGTTAGTTAGTGACGAGCGCTTTCGCTGAGCTCCCTCTCACTTCCGCAGTCAAGCTGGCTCTGAGCTTAAACGCGTTTAGCCTTACTACGTAGTGCTTTGTGTCCCTCTCGGCAGTCCGGTTTTTTACACCCGGAAAGACATGGCGGCCTCCATAGAGCTTACCCGTGCTATGTATATTCAGATAGGTAATTCTTCACTCAGGAGGATATGTCAGATTGTTGGCAGAGGTAATTGTAAAACAATGCAGACTTACTTATGAATGAAGACGATGATTTGAGTTAATAAATTACTTAAATAGTTACACACTGTCTGTTTAAGTATGTAATGCCAAACTGTGAGTTCATAGCATTATATTAGGTACCCAAGTAAAATACGTTTCAAAATAAAAGTCATTATTGCTCAATAAAATTCTCCCTGTCTGTGTGTTTCTAAAATACCTGATGCTTGTGGATTAATATTGCTGCTGCATTAATGTGTATGTGTCATTTTACTGCTGCAGATGTTTAAGTTGAGCTCATTTTAACTACATTATGTACTCCAACAGTCTGCTGACCCGTAATATACAGCACATACATACATACAGTAAGTACAATATTTAATAGCTCATACTTTTACTCAAATACTATTCATATGCGTGACTTTCACTTTTTTAATCAAGATGTTAACTTTTACTCAAGTATGTCTTTTTGGGCACGTTTTAAGATAAAGCACACAGTAGCAAAGTTATTAGGTCTGTATTTTCCAGATATTTATTTTCTATTTCATTTTCATTTGTTGTTTTCAATTCGGTTTTCCTCCAGTAAGTTTTCTGAGAGCTGCTGGTTTGAGTTTAGTTTTTACTGTTTCAAAATGTAAAGTTTCTGATGAGTTTTAGTTTCACTTGGATGAATAAAGGTAATTTTAATGCTAAATGTCCCTTGTCCTTCTGACGCTGGGTTTTTCATTGTAAGTACCTGCTGTTGCCTTATCACTTCCTTCTTTCCTCTGTGAAGTGATTTTCCGTGATTTAAATCAGGGACACAGAAACGTGGTGGCCTTGTGAGTGGAATGATGCAAAAGGACAGTGGAGGACTAACGATGGATCTCCTAACTGTGTACAATCATCAACACTTTGCTCATGGATATTTTCACTGTAGCCAGAATGCAGCTCCAGGTTCCACCTCTCACTGGTGCTATGGCATGTAAGGACTATACATGCCCTTTGTTGAATTTGTCTGTCCACATATCCATGGTGATGGCAACCTCAACCATAAAGTTCTGAATGACTTCAGTTTCTCCTTATCTGTAGCATCCTGTGTCATTGCCCAGTAACACACAGTCTGCTGATGGGGAACATCAGTGTCAACAACACAGAACATGGTTCCAGTGTTAATCGGTGTCTGGGCCTCCTTGCCAGATCCTTTGCCAGTGACAATGACGAATTGGTGCATATCCGGGCAACACATGTCCACACAGCAACCATGAACTTGCATTTTACATCCAATGGAACTACAGGGGCCAAAAGAGGTAAAGTGTTTGCATGACTTATTTGGCTTCTGCTTTTATCACACAGATGACCCACCATATTTGACATACATAGTTAATCACTAAATTAATCCATAGGACATATCCATGTTTAATATGTAGATATTTGCATACCTCTGTATTTCTATGAGAACAGGTACAGACTGAGAAAATCCATGGGTCTGAAGATCTATCCATCCATCTATCTTCTTCCGCGTTATCCGGAGCCGGGTCGCGGCGACAGCTGTCTGAGCAGGGACACCCAGACTTCCCTCTCCCACCTCAGCTGGCTCCTCTCGATGTGGAGGAGCAGCGGCTCTGCTCCGAGCTCCTCCCGGGTGACAGAGCTCCTCACCCTATCTCTTAGGGAGCGCCCCGCCACCCTGCGGAGGAAACTCATTTCGGCCGCTTGTATCCGGGATCTTATTCTTTCGGTTATGACCCAAAGTTCATGGCCATAGGTGAGGGTAGGAACGTAGATTGACCGGTAAATTGAGAGCTTTGCCTTTTGGCTCAGCTCTCTCTTCACCACGACAGACCGATACAACGACAGCAATACTGCGGCTGCTGCACTGATCCGCCTGTCAATCTCGCGCTCCATCCTTCCATCACTCGTGAACAAGACCCCAAGATACTTAACTCCTCCACTTGAGGCAAGAGCTCTCCCCCAACCCGGAGGGAGCAGGCCACCTTTTTCCGGTCGAGAACCATGGCGTCGGACTTGGAGGTGCTGATTCTCATCCCAGCCGCTTCACACTCGGCTGCAAACTGCCCCAGTACATGCTGGAGGTCCTGGCTCGAAGGAGCCAACAAGACAACATCATCTGCAAAGAGCAGAGATGAAATCCAGTGGCTCACGAACCAGACCCCCTCCAGCCCCTGGCTGCGCCTAGAAATTCTGTCCATAAAAATACGAACAGAACCGGTGACAATGGGCAGCCCTGCCGGAGTCCAACATGCACTGGGAACAGGTCTGACTTACTGCCGGCAATGCGAACCAAGCTCCTGCTCCGTTCGTACAAGGACCATACAGCCCTTAGCAGAGCGCCTCCGACCCCGTACTCCCGGAGCACCTCCCACAGAATGCCACGAGGGACACGGTCAAATGCTTTCTCCAAGGTCCACAAAGCACACGTGGACTGGTTGGGCAAACTCCCATGAACCCTCGAGCACCCTGCGGAGGATATGGAGCTGGTCCAGTGTTCCGTGGCCAGGACGAAAACCGCATTGTTCCTCCTGAATCCGAGGTTCGACTGTCGGCCGAATTCTCCTCTCCAGTGCCCTGGAATAGACTTTCCCAGGAAGGCTGAGGAGTGTGATCCCTGATAGTTGGAACACACCCTCTGGTCACCCTTTTTGAATAGAGGGACCACCACCCTGGTCTGCCAGTCCAGAAGCACTGTCCCAGACTGCCACGCGAAGCAGAGACGTGTCAGCCAAGACAGCCCAACAACATCCAGAGACTTGATGTACTCAGGGCGGAAGTCGTGTAACAAAACGTCACTTTTTACTTTATTTATTTATGGACAGTGCACATTAATGAACATCGAAGATGTAAATATGCCGGATTATAGCAGAGTTGCTCATTTGCATCCGTAGTCCCTATAAAATAAAAAAATACAAAGAGACAATACAATATAATGAGACAGCAGATAAATAGATAAAATACAAAATAGGACAAACAGCACACACTCACATAGAACGATACATTACACAATCAAAAGGATATAACAAGAATTAATGTACTAATAGTATTAGGTCCAGTTAGTGGTCACAATTTTGGCTTGATTTGAGCCACTGTTTTAATTGTCCTTGAATAGTATGTGGGGCATTCCCTTATTGTGGAGGGAAGACTATTCCAGAAGTCCCCACCCACAACAGACAACACGTTCCTCCCATATGTAGTCCTCCTGTGGGGAATCTCACAGTCTCCTCTATCACAGGCAGGCATGGACTGGCCATCTGGCGTACCGGGCAATGCCCGGTGGGCCGACGCACATTTTTGGGCCGGGCTGTCATAATTTAAGCAAAAAGGTATGTTATAAATCATTTTTATCGAACGCGACG
>CAEMYA010002118.1:61038-83983 GCA_903131615.1 Diplodus sargus
TGGGTTTGGGATAATAGTAAAATACATTCCTTCGGGGAACACATACATAAATAACTAGTCGGATGTGCTCCGCTAATTATGAGGGGCCGGTCTGAGCCAAAAATGCCAGGGCCGATTTTTTGTCCCCGTCCAGCCCTGATCACAGGCCCTGGTTCTCAAACCCCCCAGAGTCCTTTTCTTTATGAATTCCTTCAGCCGTGGTGGCGCAAGACCATGGAGAGTCTTATATATAACACAGGCAAATCTAAAATTTTTGAAATTATGAAAACTTAAAAAATTATGTTTTTTAAAGATCTTGCAAATATGGAAGGAGAAGGGTTTTTTATCTAGTGTCTTTAGGGCTTTTTTATAGAGAGATTCTATCGGTTTGAGTGCTGTCGTACATGCCAGTGACCAGCTCGTTAAGCAGTAGTATATATGTGTGTGATATAAAAGATCATACAATGTAAAAAAATCAAAGCTGCACTGCTGGTTAAAGAATTCCTGATCTGTCTGAAATTTGCCAGGTTGTATTTGACAGAGTTAGATTTTAGTTAGTTTAGTTTTTTGATGTGTTTCCTGAATGAGAGTGTCGACTCCAGGATGACTCCCAAGTATCTGAACTCGCTCACCAGAGCAAGCTCCTCCCCTCCCAGAAAGACACCCGAATGATAAACATTTGGCGGTCTTTTAGCAAAAATCATACAGACAGTTTTTGTAACATTTAGAGAAAGACATGAATCAGTGAGCCAGTCCTGAACATGAGCCGTTGCTGTTGCTGTTGTGAGTATTTGACCTGCTTCTGTCGTGTTTTTCGCGGGGGTGAAAATAACTGCGTCATCCGCGTACAACTAGTATGGATCCCTGACGGACCCCTACTGGCCAGTCCAGGTAAGGGGATTTGACACCGTCGACCACCACGCACTCCTTTCTATCTGCAAGATATGATCTGAACCAATTGAGGGCCTGTGTAAAGAAATTAAATTTTGACAGCTTAGTTAACAGCACTCGGTGGTCAACGGTGTCAAAGGCCCTTTTAAGATCCAGGAAAACAGCTCCCACACAGCTGTTCCTATCCAGGAGACACTTGGTTTTTTCAACAAGCATACTTATAGCCGACTCTGTGGAATGGTGAGTCCGGAAGCCAAACTGCATCGGATGTAATGCTGTATAACCATTATTGAGATGTTCTACTAACTGTTTAGCCACCCATTTTTCTATTATTTTGGAGATGACCGGAAGAATACTGATTGGTCTATAGTTGTTAATATCAGATTTACTTCCAGATTTGAAGATTGGATTCACCGTGCTCACCTTCCAGTTAGTCGGGACAACAGAATGCCTGATAGACAGATTTACCAGCTGCGTGATGGGACAAGCCAGATATTCTATATGAAGTTTCAAAAAATTAGTGTCAAATCCATAGTCGTCCTTGGCCTTAGATTTGTTAAGAGAGCAAATAATTTTCATTACCTCTCTCTCAGAGATTTCAGTTATGTTAAAAACAGGCTGTTCGCAATTGACAGAATGATAAACGCAGTCAGGTGTAGTGAATAGACTTGATATTTCTTGAACAGATTTTATAAAAAAAGAATTAAACCCTGCAGCCAAGGTGCCAGGATTTTTCACTAATTGATTATTGATGTTAAGTTCCAGTCCTTTACTGCTTTGTTTAGTGTGTCGGCCGGACAGTTTATTGATCTCTTGCCACACTTTTTTTGAATTTCCCTTTGCACTCTCAATTATGTTTAAAAAAAAAATTTGCTTTTGCTTTTCGTAATGCTAACAGCACACAGAGCGCACAGAGACAGGACAAGTAGAGACAAGTTTTGAGATAACTTGTTCTAGAAATAAAAGTGAGACAATGCCTGCTAAGACTGACCCTAAGTGGGACCAATTGAACGAAAGCCTGACGGCAATGAGAGTCCAACTGATGGCGGAGATGAGAGATATGAAGAAAAAGATGGAACCTCTCAACAAGGTGTTGGCTGAAATCACACAACTCCGGGAGGAGAATGTGAAAAAAGACCAGTTGATAAAAGAGCTGGGAAACAGAGTGGAGGAGCTGGATCAACAGGGAAAGCTGTGATTGTGACTGGCCTCAAAATCAAGCCTCCAACCTACGCAAAAGCGGCTGCAGCTGCGGCTTCAGCCATTGAGCCTGATGAATCTGAGATCAAATCTGTGGAGAAGCAGGTGTCTGACTTCCTGAATGGCAAAGGCATCGAGGTGGATTTCGACAACGTTGAAGCATGTTACCTCTTACCCCGACGGCAACTTGAGCTGTTATGCTGAAATTCACCAACAGAAAATACAAGACTGCACTGCTGAAGCAGGGCAAGAAGCTCAAAGGCTCGGATGTTTACATCAACGAGAATCTCACCAAAAAGAACGCAGACATCGCCAGAACAGCTCACCAACTGAAAAAGGGTGGTAAAATACAACACACCTGGACGGCAAACTGCAAAAACAAATGGAGCATCACCTGAAGAAGTCAAAATAATCCAGATCAGGAGTAAGGATGAGCTGGAGAAATACGATAACTAAGGTATGGCTCACGAACACTTCATAACTACAGCACAGCAAAGTTTAACGGTTCTTACACGGACTGAAAGTATGATGGGAATATCTGAAAGGATTGCTGAGCAAGGAAGTGTGCAGCATTGAGATGGACGGGAAACTGTCTCTAATTCACTTCAATAGGAGGAGTCTATATACCAACTTCGGCCACATCAAGGAATACCTAAATCACTTCAAAACCCCTTTCACCATCATTGCAGTGTCGGAAACATGGATTAATGAAGACAAAGGCACAGATTTTTTCCTGGATGGATATAATCTTGTATGTGTTAACGGGAAAAACAAAGGCGGAGGAGGAGTTGCACTATTCATTGACAATAACATCAAGTATGAGACAGTACAAAACATGTCTAAAGCTGTGGATCACTTATTGGAATGTGTGACAATTGAAATCTGTGTAATGAAAGGTAAAAATATAGTTGTAAGCTGTGTTTACAGAGCACCAGACTCAACATACACTGTGTTGAGATGGCATGGAGCATAACAAAAAACATTCTGTACCCAAACAATAAGTTCAACATAGAAACTTGTATGGTCCAAGGCCAATGCCAGTTGTACGTAGCAGGATGTTGTTATAATGTGTATCAACAATGTGGACATGTGTGACATGCCTGGCTATAAGATGAGACTGTTGTTCATTCATGACGGACTAACATGGACACATGTGCAGACACACACGTAATCTGTATGTACTGTCTAGAGCTTGAATTCAGCTCTGTATGCTACTGCTGTAATATGTTTTGTCAAATGTCATAGTAAAAGAAATTGTTGGTAAAAATGTAAAATGCAAAAAATAAGAAAAGATTAGGATGAAGATTTTATCCTGTGGGTAATGGGGGCGGGACTAGATAAACTTTGGCTTCTCCCGCTTTTCCCTTTCAGCCATGTGTATTGTATTATTTGAACGATGATGAAATGTGATGATGATGAATTGACATGCCCGAAATAAACAACATAATAATGTTACTTTATTCTGTGCCGATGTGAATTTTTGGCGGTCAGTAATTAGACCAGTTTTCAGTGAAGTTCTGAGCAGCTGGTCTCTAACTTTTAACAGTGCAAGACACTCAATATTAAACCAGGGAAAGGAGCTGGATTTCCTAGTCCTAGAACTCCCTGTCCTAGCAAAAGACAACAGAACCTCCTTAATTTTTTGAGAGAAGGAGTCAGCACTCTGGTTTATGTCATCGTAGAAAATTAGATTATCCCATTCTAATTCCCTGAGAGCTTTGGCGACATTTTGCTGTTGACACTTAGGGATGAAGCTATGATTTGGTGATTTCTGAGACACATATGTGTGTGAATTTAGGAGACAATTTTTATTGAGTTTCCGGGTAAAGAAAATTACATTATGATCTGATAGTCCTGTGAAAAGGTTGTGAATTTTAGTGATTCTTTCCGGCTCTTTTGAAAACAAAAGGTCAATTCTAGTTTTAGAATAATTTGTTATCCTGGTTGGTTGGTCAATTAATTGTGTTAAGTTAAGAGAGTCAGTAATTATCTTAAGATTTTTTCTGTCTTTCTTATTATCCCAGTTTAAAATGAAATCACCAACCAAAATTATCTCCTTTCTGTGATTAAGTAATTTAAGTAAGGAATTGAGCTGATCATAAAAGCCTGTATCATCTGAGGGTTTACGATACATGCAGATCACAGTAAAGGACATTTTGGCCGAAAGGGATATGTTTACCACAACACATTCTAAATCGATTTCTCTAGGTAATTCTATCTGGCAACAGTTAAGAGTGCTTTTGACATATAATAGGACCCCCCCCACCTTTCCCGTGGTCCCTATCTTTTCTAAAAACATGATAATCCGACATTGTTATAGCAGCCTCAGGTGATGAGGAGGAAAGCCAGGTTTCTGTGAGTCCCAGAAAGTCAATATTTGAATTATTCAGCAGATGTTCCAGTTGTTCTCGCTTAGGAACCATGCTGCGGACATTTAAGTGGCCACGAGTAAGCCCTTGTTTTTAAATTTCGGGTCCCATATTGTTCTTGCATGGTTTAATGTTTGAAAGAGTTTTGAGGACTGGTACTTTTTCATCACTGGATTTTTTTCGGGTTCAGATCGGGGAGGCCGTTCCTCTCAATCACACCCCTCCAGGTAACACTGTCGCTGCCGACGTGAGCGTTGAAGTCCCCCAGTAGAACGACGGAGTCCCATATATATATCCCACATATGAAAGACCTATCCCCGACCCAAAGGCGCAGGGAGGCGACCATCTCGATCGCCTGCGCCCGGCCGGGTCCCATGGACAAAGACCCGGCCACCAGGCACTCGTCTGTGAGCCCCAACCCCAGGCCTGGCTCCAGGGTGGGGCCCCGGTGACACCATTCCGGGCGACGTACACTTCCTCATTGTTATCTTATTCATTAGGGGCTTTGGAACCGTTCTGAGTCTGACCCGTCACCTAGGACCTGTTTGCCTTGGGAGACCCTACCAGGGGCATTAAGCCCCGGACAACATAGCTCCGAGGATCATTCAGGTGCTCAAACCCCTCCACCACGATAAGGTGCCGGTTCAAGGAGGAGGGGTCTGAAGATGTTTTATCTAATTGTATTCAAGTTAATTTGGTCGCATATCAATTGATGTATGAAGTAACTGTAAACAGTCCTTAAAGGGGCTTAGGGCAGGATTTGTGAAAAAATAAACATTAACTTTAAGTATTGTAATGCTAATAGGTGATGAGGCGTTCAAAACCAAAAAGAATGAGCCCACCCACGTATCTCTCCATTGCCTTGAACAGGCTGTGTGCTGCATAATGTACTGCAATTCTGGGTCCGAATTTCCCGCGCAGTCCTGCGGACGTGACGTCAAATGACGCTGAATGCGTCGGCTTGGAGACCGGAAGAAGACAGGCGTGGTGGATCCAAACTAGTGTTTGGGTAGCAATGGATTCTGCTACGGCCAGAAAACGACCCAGCACCACACAAAGTCCAATAAAAAGTTATACTAAGAGGAACACGAAGGTTTTATAAGCGGCAAGTCGTGAGTCGAAACAAAATTACGACCAAAGCTGGGCTGGCACCCGAATAAACATCAGATACGCGTTCGACTCATGGAGGAAGCTTCAACTTGAAGTGGGACTGAAAATAGATGCTGACATGGCTCATTTCCTAGTAACCAGGTAAGAAAACATTACAGGTCATGTTTAGAGCTTGATTTGAAAATCTTATGAGATCACTGAGGACTCGGAGTGAGCTAACGTGCAAAGTAGTGTTAGCTGCTAACATGTGTCTTAGTCCGGTCCTGTGTCGTTACAGACTGCGCATTTCCCACGGTCCTTTAGTCTGAAAACGAATAGTTAGAAATATGTGCCTTCATATATAGGACCGAAAGCCCAACTGTTATCCGGGAGGTGATGTTAGCAGCTGGCTGTAGCAACAGGCTAACGGTTTCTGTGTCTGTGTAGTCAGATTAGCCGCTAGCTCCACTTAGCGAGCCGGCTTTCTGGCTGCTTCATGCGTATAACGTTAGGGAATAAGGCTATATCATACACACAGCGAGATGGCTCCGGTCTTGTTCCCGTCCCCGGGAAATACGCTATTTAGGGGGTACAGTAACGATGTTTACAGGCTACAGGTTAGGGGCTATTGTGTTGACTTGTTGGTGATACTGTTGTGATGTAGCTGAATAAAAGGCAGTTTGGAGCTACCCGTGAAGTGCACAATCGCATGTAAACAAGCTCAGGTGGTGCTTTATAAATTGATATTGAACTGGTCCAGACACACATTCACAGAGGACAGGTATGTCATTCACCTACATCCCACATCCATGTCTGATTAGTTTCAAAGTCAAAACCTACCTTTTTGAAATAAAAATCAATTTGGAAGTTAGTCACAAGTTATTCAAGTGCCAGCTGTACTGTACTGAGGTCCAATACTGCAGAAAAATGTAGATCTTCTGCTCACTGTCACCAAGTTTAATACACTGCTAATTAATTTGAAAGTCTGGCACTTCTATTTGTAATGCTCAAACAATCAGCATCAAGGCATTAGTTATATCTGTTCTGCCAGGGTAGAGTTGAAAATAATAATTACTAGATTTGATTATGAAGCTTTGTGAGCATGTGTTCTAACGCTACTTTTCTCTTCTCTTCATAAAGGCCTCAGCTACATGATCCAGGGTTGTGAGCAAGAAAAGAGAGAAGACAAAACCGTCTTGTGTACCACACATTGATTTTATTATGGACATGTAAAAAAAAATCCAAAATAAAACTATGTACATAATGCAAATTTGAAAAATACTTTCTTTTCACTGTAAACTTTGAAAATAAAATACATATTGTTATGTATGTATATTTTTGAGGTATTGTGATCACAGATACACAAAACAGTTGAAAATTTTTGTCTGGCATCCTAAATGGAGCTTCTTTGTAACCTGTGTAGTTCGCAAAGGGGTTAGGGAGTTTTGGCTCGGATGCGAAGAACACAGCAGCTCCAGGCAGTACATCTCCAGGTGGACACTCCTGCGAATAAGAATAACTTTATTAATCTTCAAAGGGATGTTATGATTTTACTTGATGTTATTTTGATTCTGATTCAACTTAGTATAATACCAGGTATGATTTCTGTTTTTCTTGTATTTACTCTGTTATGGCGCAGTGCTATTCATATTGTCTTATAATGGAAATGGTTTCACACATTATCTCAGTGGCACTGGCACATAACACTTAGCTTAAGACATTGAATCATAGTACTGCTGTTACATGATAATGACTGCACACTTATGTCAGCGTGTTAGCAAGCTTTATCCTATGTTATAAATATTAGCTATGTTGGTAAGTACCACAGTCAGAAATTAGCTGCAGCCACAAGCCAAATGCTTGTCAAACACCGTAGCGTTGGTGGAAGTAGAATTAGCTTCACAAAACAATGGCTATCGCTAGCGAGTTTTTCACCGTGGCTGGTGAAATTTGAACTTTAGTAACCATTTGGCCAGTGTAAAGTAAACGTATTTACATTACAACTATCATTTTGCGCAAATGTTGTCAAAGAAATATACTAAAGTTGCACTAAAATAAACACTTGGTTTACTTACTTCGTCGCTTGAGATGATGCTGTTCGCAGATCTAGGCTACCAACGAAGTTCCAGGGAGGCATGTGTGGAGGTATTGCAGTAAACAGTGACGTGAACAGCGAGTAAATTAATAACGTGTCACAGCTTTAGCTGCACTGCTGTAAAGAGTTCATGCGCGCTCCCGCGCCGGCTTGGCTGATGGCTGCAGTTACCCTAATGGCCGTCGTGTCGCTATAGAGTCTTATTTCCAGATCCTGCCTTATGTCCCTTTAAATAACAAAAGTAACAGTAGCTCTGTCTCGGGCACCATCACTCCTCATATTCTCTCTAGCTACTGAGGTGTCTGCACAGTCACACATTCAGAGCTATGCTTTAATATTGATAGTTGCTTTCCCTAACTGTGAGGCAAGAGAGGTGGCCGATGCGATGTTTACATATCTAGGGGCCCCGGAGCAATTAAACAGCTCTCTGTGTGTGTGCGTTAAAGTTTAGCTGGAGGACAAGATCCATATGGAGCAATAAAGCTGAATCTATCTCCCATACTAGTTGTTTAGAGCGGACTTAAGATATACATTTCCATATAAGCATGATGAGACAATCCGGTCCGTTTTGGGCTGTAAGTTCCAAGAAGTGACCTCAGCGGACGTTAGGTAATGTACAGGAGGAGGCAGACTAAATTCTCTTTCTACTATTGGATAGATGGACTCACAATCCACCAAAGTGACCAATTGGAAAAAGTGTGACGATGCGAGGAATTAGACTTTAAAAAGGCCTGCACAAGCGGAGAAGCCACGGTGGCACTTTGTAGATTTTCCTAGATCGTAGGATTTTCTAATAGAGCAGAGGACAAAGCATTGGGCAGAACTTTGTCATAAATTAGAGAAACCCAGGTTACGGCCGTGCCTGGACGGACGCTGGCAATTGAGATCTGTTTTCAATAAAGAGTGCTCTATTATCCACTAGCCTTGCCTCCGCAGAATTCTTTTATCAACATACTACACACCGACATCTTTGATGAAGAAAGCCCAGAAACTACACTGCATACCACTTTAAATGTAACTTTAAAGTTAAGCTCAGCATTTGAAGCTTTACTGCAGTTTGAGGATTTTTCGATTAAGGTAACATTAGCATACGTACTCCAAACACTACAGTTGCCAGCAAGCACTGCTTTAAAACCAGAAAATGTCTCCTGTGGACTATCAAAGAACAGGTTCTGACATAAGTCTTTCACAGGCTTTTGGTATTACTGGCTTTTGCTGTAATGCCAGTGAAAATACTAGGTCCTCTATCCCCTGGACGCAGCAATGTTGCACATCACTGTATGTTTTAATCAGGCTGCTGAAGAGTGATGTCTGCAGCCCGTCATGTTAATGGTAGGCATCCATCAAAAGGCCATGGCATTTTGCTCCTGTCAGCACCGGGTGTCTCAAACATGTATGCACTGTTGGGGAGTGGACATACATAAGAACGCACGCCCCAATACACACACACACACACACGCATACACACACACACACACACACACTCTCTCTCTCTCTCTCTCTCTCTCTCTCTCTCTCTTTTGATAGATGTGGCCATCCTGGGCTGTACTGATAGACTATCCCAGGAGAGAGAGAGCGATAAAATGATATGGAGACTGATCAGTGGTTATCAACATCACAATGTGCACATGCACAACAGTCACATCACAGTATGTGAAATGTCAGCTAAAGTAAATTAACTCAGCTTTGTCACAGTTTGAAGTGAAACTGAAACTTAGTTCCATATAAATGCACGGATAATTTATTCTTTTGTTGTTAGCGGAAAACAACATTGACCTTTAAGTTGTGTGGATAGTTGTTGTCGGACAGTGGTGGTTCTACATGGGGGCCTACAGGGGCCAGTGCTCCTGTAAAAATGTCCCTGGCCCCCGCTGTGCCCGCCCCCCTGAGCTGACTGCGTAAAAAAATTAAAACAAAATAAATTGATCGAGTTGCTACGATTTTACGTGCTAGCGGCAAAAGTGGAACTAATGTGACTCAGCGTTCTACAGGGAGTAATTAGAGCAACGCACCCAAACACTGCGTTGCCGGGTGCGAGATGAGAATGAGCAGAAGCAGAAGCAAGTATCTGAATGTCAGTATCCTAGCTCGTTCTACACAATGTTGTGACATTACCCACGTAACTTTTCATTGTGTGAATGAAGGTCCAGGAGGTGGCTTCCAACTGTAAGGAGTCAAAGGTTATATGATAAAGTGCTTAGCTAAGTTTGATCTGCATGCCAAATAGTGGAAGATGCCTTACACAGGTCAAACTCCTCTTTTAGTCTATTGGATAATTTGGCAAAGGAACCAATCAGAAGAAGTGGGTGTACTGGAAAAGGGCCTCTAAAAGGCCCTCACAGAAAGAACGGGGGGTGGCATTTTTTAGGTCTCCTGAGATCGAAGGCTAGGAGTTCTGAGAGGGCAGAGGGCAAAGCATTTTGGCACAGCTTTTCCCATAGATTTGATAATATCCGAAAGTGGCCGCTTCTGATCCGGACGCAGGGCTCAAGATTCTGCTTCAATAAAGATTGCTCTATTATTCCACCCAGCCTGCCTCTGCAGAATTCTTTTATCATCAAACTACACGCCGACTCATAGGAGGAGAAAAGCCCAGAAACTACAGTTACTTGTGAAATTAGATGTATGCCTCCACGTTGTGTTTCTACTTCTAGTAGTTATCATGAAATGAGGAAGGGACATTGCAGCCTTTTTTGCCCCAGTAAATAAAAAAGTGAGAGAAACTTATCAAGGTATTGAGAGAGCTAAGAAGTTGATGGAGGATGGAGAGAAGGCAGGTGATGAAAGTGAGGGCACTGACACAGAGAGGGACACTCCAGATGGTGAGGATGAAGAAGAGGGTGACGAGGAAGAAAATATACAGGAAGAGCCAGAGGGACAGCAAGTGGATCCATATGGATCAAGTACTGCACCATTAGGTTTGTGATGTGGAAAAGGTGTTCTCGTTCATGCCATTTGCAAAGTAGTGTCATTACAATTCATAGTACAGTGTGTCCATAAAATGGTGCTTTCTGCCATAAATTCTTTTTTGCGTCATTGATATGTGATTCTTATGTTAAAAAAATAAACAAATACTTGGCTTACATTTTAAAATAAATGCATACAACAGTAAATACATGTTGTTTATAGTTGTGCCCTATATTTACTGTGCATCTTTCCACAGAAATCAGCAAGTCCAAGAACAATGTAGCAGTGCAGCCCAAGTTGAACATATTCCCAACCACTTTGATGGGGGACAGGAGATGGCGCTTTAGGCCAAACTGGTATGAGGGGGTCAGGGGTCCTTGCCCACCTTTTGCAGCATTGCCCTCTGTGTTTAATTTCTGATTTTTGATGGCCCTACCTCATTGTTTCAATCAATGCACTCTTTATGTACAAAATAAACTTTTGTATGATTTTAATGTAAAGTAAAATTAAAGAATGTAATGATTAAATATCATTTTTTTTCTGTTTTTTAATGTGTCCCTCTGATTTAACACTGGCCCCACCTTGGCCCCCCCAGCAAAATTTGTCTAGAACCGCCACTGTTGCTGGAAGACAGTAGTGGTCCACCTTAACTCACCTCCATGTTACATCACATTTGGAGATTGACACTTTGATTAGGGTACATTCACAAAAAGACCATAGGTTACATTTTGGTGAGAGTTTCACTTTAATTGCTTTCTGCCTCACAGAGACTACTTACATCTGTTCGATTCAAGTTCTCATAGCCTTATCTTTTTTAGCGACTTTTATTGCCAGCTCCACAGTTGTTGAGCTACAAGCTCTGCTAATTAGCCTAGCAGTTAGTGATGGCTTATCTCTGTCCCTCTCCCTCTCCTCCTCTCTCTTGCTCTGTGTTAGATGTTCAGTTACTCCTCTGCCTCCTTAAGTGGTACTGGTACATACTGGTACATGGAATAGATGTTGTTTATTTGCCATCCCCAGGAAGGCTAGGTGGAGCTACTATAGGTTGGTCCAGGGAAGCTGGGTAACTGCCGGAAGCAGACATAGTATGAATACAAAGCACACAGTTCACCGTCAGCCTGTTCACGTTCCACATAAGTTTTCTCCAACTCAGCGACTAACCATCTCTGGTTATTGGAAGCTCTATAGTCAGAAACGTACAGCCAGCAGTCAAATGACAACATGAGGCTAAACATGTCATAACTGGTCAGATTGGTGGTTTGGTGGGGCTTTGTGGATAACTGACAGACTTTCTGGGAAAAACCTTTGCTGATTAGGAGAGGCAGCATTCATCCCATTTTGGATAGAGCAGCTCTCTTATCTAGAAATCTGACGATGATACCAGGAGGCAGAGGAGGCAAGGCTGCACTCAGCACTTCTTTTAGAGCAGTTACCAACCACACCCCATTGAGACTGTGTCTCTCCTCCAACCATTTAAATCAATTTAAAAAAGAGAAGTTTCATATAAATACTTGATAAAACTACAACTGTTCAAAAAATAGGAACATTAAATGTGGACTCATAAACATTAGATGTCTCTCATCCAAAGCTGTTTCAGTAAATGAATGATGAATGGGCTGCTTTACACCTGCTTTATGCCCCTGGCCCACATTCCTGGCCCTTGAGACAACAACTGTACCAAAAGTACAGTACTAAATCATTGTCTGTCTGCCTGTGGACAGATTTGTTAATGCGATAGCATCACAGCAATGCAACACTGTGATTGTGATGGATGGGAATGTGAACATGTTAATCATATAAACAGAAGGGGTTTCTGCCCATCTCTGCTTTCTATCGAGCTTTGGATGAGAGCAGGGGGGAATCAACACTTTATATAAAAGCAAAATGGGACGCAGAACTAAAACTCCAAATACAAGAGGAGGAATGGTATCACATGTGTGAGACACAATGTACATCGACAAATTCATTAATTTGGAGGGAGTTCTGCTGGAGAAACCTAACTCGCTATTTTATAACACGAAAGATACAATCTAGGCAACCTGCTATACAACAAGACTGCTGGAGACTGTGTGGGAGCATGGAGGCAGACCATGCACACATCTTCTGGAACTATACAAAAATTAGGATATAGTGGCAAAATGTTAACTCGGTTGTAAAAAATGTCTTGGGATATGAAATCCCAAATACTTGTCCTGTGATGTATCTTGGGAATATTGAGACGGTTGTAATGAAAGAAGATAAGACTAAGACTGACTAAAGTATTACGTGCAGCGAGTAAGAAAGCGGTCACAAGAAACTGGCTCAATGTAAATACTCCAAAACAGGAACAGTGGTTGGAAATTGTCCAGGAAATCCTTGTTTATGGAAAAATGGATATACCTGTTGAGACTGAAAGAGAACGTATTTGAAAAGAACTGGGAAAAATAGAACATTTATATGAGACATGACACCAACTGAACAAATGCTAAATGGAACAGTGGACTGAATGGTAGAACATCTCCAGACAGTTTGTTAGCGTTATTATTATTCTCGTTACTATAACTTGTACTTTGTTTGGTGTATTGTTTTGCCTATTTGCATGTGAAAACTCAATACAAATTGAAGTTATAAAAAAACAACAACTCTACAACCAGGCCTTCATGTTGGGATGGAGCACTATTCACCTGTTATTTCCTGTCCTTGTGTGTCCCTCTTCTATGTCTTTGTGTTATATTGTAGGTGCAGCTTACTGATGTCCATGACCACAGTCTGAGCAGACTGAGGGAACCTATATGAAGGCAGGGGCTGAGCCAATGTAAGAGGCTTGTTACTGTGTCCTCATTCCCTCTAAACAAGACCCAGTTTTGTAAAGAGCCTTTCAGCCTCGCTATGCATATTCCAAACAACTGACAGCCAAGTACATTTGGCCAAAGTGTTGTGTTGTGACCGCAGTGTATTTTAGTAAATGGCCCACAAATACCATAGCCAATTCTAGTGCCTCTATATGCACATCAAAGCCAAATGCCCTTGACCCATACGCATTCTAGTCATGCAATGACAGCTCATGCACAACAGAGTCATTAAACTCCTTCTGAGCACCATTAGCTTCTTAGGAGTCAACTCATGGACTTTCATCCAACGCTTCCGAAAGCCCATATCGGGTTTATTTATCCCAGACTGTGTAACCACATGTTCCTACATTTTCATCTGCCTGTTCTGCCTTCCCAACCTTATCAGTTACATCAGCACCAGTCACCCCATATATCAACCCACAGCTCCAGCATGGCAACATCACACACAAGTAACCCCCGTGAGTTAGCAATGTCAAAAATGGCCCTTAATAACCTCATATCACAGGAAGTACCTTAATTTTCAAATACCATATTTTAATGGACTACCTCCCCTGAGCTCAGCCCGTCATATTGCCTTCTCTTATGGTCACGGCCTATGGCCCTGCACGATGGCTCTTGGAGCTGTAGAGCAGCAGTATGGTTAGTCACATCACATTGCACTGGGAGAAATACTAGCTATTCTGAATCTTCTCAAGGTTCCCTTGTGTAATGCAGAGTCAGTGCTATTGTGGGTGTAACATCAGAACATCAAGATTCAAGGTTTATCTATTCATCACTTTACAACGCCAGGGTTGCAAAACAACTGAGTTTGAAAATCAAAACAATGCAGATGAATTGAGACAGCCTGGGGAATGAAGCTGCTCCACAGACTGGTGGTAAGGCAGTCTATGGAGCAGGCAGTACTTACAAACCCAGAAAAGCGTACCTCATACTTCCCAGGAGGAGTATACAGTCAACGATTTTCCTATCATCAGCTACCATACTCCATGCCAGAGTCAATTCATCTGTTAATTTCTAGTATCTGATAGAATGCAGCTATGCCTCATCAACCGTTGAACCTTCTAGTTTTTATTGATTGATTTTGGATCTGGTTGTCAACAACAACATTGCATTGATTCCTATGCAGCTTAAAATAATCATCCACAAAGCTGTCAGTTTAAGGTGACGGGTATATGGGCATATACTACACGCTGCTTTGTGCCACAGACATGTCAATATAATGAGCAGTTATCATACATACAAAGCCTAGAGTGTCTCGGAAACTATGCAGAATGCTGCCTGTTGCCCCCCAAACTGATTCTAGAAATGACAGACGTGTGATGATTAAGGTAGAAAATTAAGTCAACTTTATTTATAAAACCCAAATGGACAGACATGCAGTTGATGCCATGTCTGCAGAACAGAACAACAAAATCACAAACTTGTCCAAATTTAACTGTTCAAATATCTAATACAAGTAGGAGTATGACAACTGGGCAGGTGACCAGTGTGGTGACAGAGAGAAGGAGATATAAGGCAGAGACGAGCGGCAAAAATAGCTGCAGATGGAATCTTAAAGCACTTAACAAATACCTATAAGGGTCCTTTTGTGGCTGAAGATTTGAAATGTAACAACAGAGACCACTGAAAGAGAGTTTAGGTGTTTAATCATTATATGACTTGGAGTTGGGATGGAAACAATGGGCACAAACAGGCTGTACTGACATCAGCAGCAAGAGCAGAGACAAGGACTGCAGGATGCCCGAAGGGCAGCAGCCGCAGCTGTGGCAGAGGCAAAGTAGCGGGTGGGGGAGGAGTTCGGCGAGGCCATGGAGAAGGTTATGGAAAAACCGTCCGCCACCTCAGGAGGGGGAAACGGGGAACCATCCAAGCTGTGCACAGCAAGGATGGGACCTTGTTGACCTCAACTGAGGAGGTCATAGGGCAGTGGAAGGAGTACTTTGGTGACCTCCTGAATCCCACTCAGCCACCCTCTGTAATGGAGACAGAGCTGGAAGATGATGGGGTATCATCGCCGATTTCCCTGGGTGAAGTCACTGTGGTAGTCAAAAAACTCCACAGTGGCAAAGCCCCAGGGATCGATGAGATACCACCAGAAATGCTGAAGGCTCTGGGTGTTGAGGGGCTGTCTTGGTTGACACGCTCCTTAACATTGCGTGGGGGTCAGGGTTGGTGCCAAAGGAGTGGCAAACAGGTGTGGTGGTCCCTCTCTTTAAGAAGGGGGACCAGAGGGTGTGTGCCAATTACAGAGGTATCACACTACTTAGCCTGCCTGGGAAAGTCTACTCCAAGGTGCTGGAAAGGAGGGTCCGGCCGATTGTCGAACCTCAGATTGAAGAGAAACAATGCGGATTCCGTCCTGGCCGTGGAACAATGGACCAGCTCTTTACTCTGGCAGGGGTCTTGGAGGGGGCCTAGGAGTACAATCTCCCAGTCCTTGTGTGTTTTGTGGATCTGGAGAAGGCGTACGACTGGGTCCCCTGGGATGTTCTGTGGGAGGTGCTGCGGGAGTATGGGGTGAGGGGGTCCCTTCTTAGGGCCATCCAATCCCTATATTCTCAAAGCAAGAGCTGCGTGCGTGTACTCGGAAGTCAGTCAGACTTGTTCCAAGTGGGTGTTTGCCTCCGCCAGGACTGTGCCTTGTCCCAAATCCTGTTTGTGATATACATGGACAGGATTTCAAGGCGCAGTCATGGTGTGGAGGGGTTACAGGTTGGTGACATGAAGATCGCATCACTGCTTTTTGCAGATGATGTGGTCTTGATGGCATCATCGGCTGTAGATCTACAACGCTCACTGGATCAGTTCGCAGCTGAGAACCGAAAGAATGAGATCGCGGGTACAAGCAGCCGAAATGGGTTTTCTCCGCAGGGTGGCTGGGGTCTCCCTCAGAGATAGGGTGAGAAGCTCAGCCACCCGGGAAGGACTTGGAGTAGAGCCACTGCTCCTCTGTGTGGAAAGGAGCCAGTTGAGGTGGTTCGAGTATCTGATGAGGATGCCACCAGGGTGCCTTCCTAGGGAGGTGTTCCTGGCACGTCCAACTGGGAGGAGACCTAGGGGTAGACCCAGGACCGGGTGGAGGGATTATATCTCTTCTCTGGCCTGGGAGCGCCTGGGGATTCCACAGGCAGAGTTAGCCAATGTGGCCAGGGAAAGGGAAGTCTGGGGCTCGCTACTGAAGCTTCTGCCCCCGCTACCCAATTTTGGATAAGCGGTTGACAATGGATGGATGTATGGAAGGATGGATATATAGACATTCTAATGATGTGAACAAAAAACAGAAAGATATTCCACTGAAACATCTTTGTAGGCTCAAATCATAGACACTACAGATTAAAGATGCCTTTAAGATTAGATCCTTGAGCTACAAATTGAACATGAGTTCTGAACAGTCTGACGTTTCACCACTCCACAATAAATTAATGACTGATAGGGCATAAGAGTTTTATGCCCACATTTTTTTTTACCTTTTCTTTGACTTCAGTGCAATAAAAAACATTAGACCTCAGATAAAACATCTGTTGTTTGTCTCTGAATTTAAATTGCCTTTAAAACGATCTAAAACCTCCACACACCCACACATCACGGTACAAGGGGGCTAACATCAATCAGTGAGACAGATTTCTCCTCTTTTAGTAGAGGTAAGCTGCCTCCTTCTACCCCCGCTCCAAGCTGTGCTGGACCAGTGTGTCCACTGAACACTCAGACCAAATGAGATCAATCCTCCATCCAGACAGTAAACATGCCAGCTCCCAAAATATAATAACAAAAACATAAAGAGCATTGCTGAGATAACTGTAATGTAATCACTGAATTTCCAAATGTAACACTTTTGAAAAATGCATTGACATCACTACAATATGTTATTAATTATTCAGTTGCCGGCAAGTAGGGATGTTGGGTGGGGGTGAAGGTGAGGGTTGGATGTACAAGAACTTAATGAGGTGAGAAGGAGAGGGGTCCTTCACTAGACAGTGTCACTCTGCATGAAGTCACATTCACAGCTGTGGAAGGATCTGCATGCGTATTAAGGCCAAGGGTATAAATAAAGAGGTAAACTGTGAGGAGCACTTGGCAGCCCGCTAAGTAAACAGAAAGCAGTTGTCACCATAGTAACAGACAGAAGCCTTACTTACACAGTCATATGTGCTAATACCTGTAGATACAAGTCGATCCTCATCAGAAAAACAGTTATATAGATTGAGTGTGAAAGCAGCTTTTTAAAACCTGAATTTGTCACAGTGCGTCAGCCATTAACTTGCCTTGCTCCTTAAACATATTGTTAAATTTAATGGAGCTGAGCTCAGCACAGGGGTCATCATTTACTCTTTCTGAGCCATCATTCATACTTTCTTGCGACTCAGACACTAACTATATCAGTGAACATTCAACATAATTCACAATTACTATAGCCTTCATGTAAAGTGAATCAATGTGATGTTTCCCAAATAATGTTGTCCGACTTAAAAGTGCACTTTTCACCAATGCTATCTGAGAATGCTGATTCACAAAATCAGAGTTCTGCTGTGTTAAAGGTTGAAATTGTAAGATGGTAAATTGTTGAGTCTCATTCCCAGCTTGTCAAGAGCTTACCATCTTGCGACTCACAGTCCAGCACAAACAGCACCCTCAGATGTAAGCAAGGTTGCACATGCTTGTGGTCTGTATGCAGCACAATGTGTTGTTCCCAAAGATTGGGTCTCCACCTGTCCACAGCCCAAACGAATGCAGGTGCTTCAAATTCAGCCGTAGAACACTATTTTTTTAGCAGTGGAAAGTATCCCAGATGCAAAATCTTTGATCCTCTCTGTGTTGTCAGGGTGAAGTCCAGCCCACAGTGAGAAGCATCACAGTGGAAATAGGAAACTCAGGGTCATGAAGTGGTAGAGCAGGGCTTTTTATTATCAGTTTCTGATCTAAGTGTCCATTTAAGTGTTGCATGTAACAGTTCGACAGCCGCAGCACTGTATTGGCAACTGCACTGATGTAATTTTAATCAGTATAACGTCTGTCTTTTGATACTGTCTGGTGCATCTCCTGCTGCACAGATAAAGTCTTTTCAACAGTCAGTGTCTGTCAAAGACAATGATAACTGAAACTGCAGTTTTTGATTAAGATGGTGACTCTGAATAGGAGTTCTGGATCATTAGAGCATCAGAAAGCTTATCATGCATTATCTCATTCTCAAATAGCATGGAAGATGTACAACTCAGTGACTACTCCAAAGCTATAAGATATCCCATTTGATGATGTTCTTAGCACTACTGCTCTGTTTGAGGATAATGTTTTTTATTCACGAGTAAGGGGAAAAATGTGTAAATGTTGATGATGTAGGCATTAAAATTCGATGTCTTCCTGATGATGAAGATAAGTCATCTGGATTCACTGCTCAGGTCACACTTAGATCACACACTTAAGAACTAAAGAAACATTCACTGCCTTTTTTTTATGTGGTAGCCTCATAACTCGGCATACAACACAATGAGTATGACACAGCACGTACCAGAACTGCCTGATGTCCCATCAGCATCATCATCATCATCATCATCATCAATATCATCATCATCATCATCATCATCATCATCATATCATCCTGATATAACAAGTGATAACACATGTTCTCAAAAGGTCATGTAGATTAAAAACACAGCAACAAGCTAATATTTATGTGCGACAACAAAGAATATAAATATATAAATATAATGTGATAATAAATCTAAATCTTCAATTAGGTTGGCTTACTTCAAATGCCAACAGAGCCACAGATTAAATTCATTCATAACATGACACTATTGGCAGAAATTTTCCCCATTTAAAAAAATATTTGATAATCACTTTGTGGATTTAGTCTGTAATAAGTGTTCTGTGTGACATGAACAATACATGGAAGAAGAGCTAAATCCTTTAATAATAAAGAGGATTTAACCCCCTCCAAAAATACTTTCTAAACACTGAATTTGAATGCGACAAAAAAAAGCAACTTAAGAATTTATGCAACAACTGCATCAACATAAAACTTCATAGAGTCATCAGTATCATCAGTGAATTTACATCACTGAAGTCACAACAACAGCATCTTAAGTGAAAACATATAACAAGGGGATTTTTAAAGGACTGCTAACAGAGAAAACTGGATTTCCACTGACTTCAGAAACCCTTGTGTTCACTCAGAGACAGTAGCAACATTTCATTAAATCTAATGAAACCTCTGTACATGTAAATTATTTTAATGATAACACTAAAAATAGGATATCAGTTCCGTGGGAGAGGTTCAAAAATTCTAATGTATCTGATTCACCCTGTGTGAGGCATCAGCATGTCGCGTCTCCTTTGATCCTTGTTGGCATACTTGATGTTAATGAGGGAGATGCGTCCTTCGCTGTGAATTGCGGTCTGGATAAACATTTAAAATTCAACGGATGAGTTAATCAGATAAACAGACAGAGGGAGCACGCAAGTGTGCCAGTACAGGGGGGATTCAGAGTATATTTAATTTGCCATGGTGATGTTCTACATCAATGTTAGAAATGCTGCTGATGTTTAGTGTTACAAACTGTTTTTGGCAGCGCAGTGCTCCCTGGCCCTGAAATATACTCAATGTTCTTCTTTTCTGTACCTTTATTGTTTCATTCATATGAGAATGAGTGGAGCAGTTGCTTGTTCACCCAAATTACATTAAGAGTTGCTGCATTTCCTATATGTGCAGTGTACCAAAAATGTGTTGTATGTCTTTTGAGATTGTAGAACATTCCTGTTCAACTGGCGGCCTGTGGGCCAAGTACAGCCCTTTATTGACCTCATTCTGGCCCTTTGATCATTTTGTTAGAAGGCCAATTAGCCCACTCATTAGATCTGCTCAGCAAAATGTACAAGAATCAAACTGATAACCTGATAACTTCTAAGATTAAAAATGTACGAAAAAATGTTGTTTTTGTTTGTTTTGTCCTGCATTTACATAATGTTTCTTTCATTAAAACTAATACACAAAGCAATATACAAAACACAAAAAAAAAATGTTTTGATACATTTAAATTCTGAGCATTAAAGGTCAGGGCCCGTCATAGGCGGCGGGTGGGCCTGACGTTTGGGAAGGCTGCCTGATCACACAGCGCAAGGATGAAACTGCTGATCATTAAATATATACTAACTATATGCAATAGTCTCAGTCAGTAGGCTAACATCATGGTGATACATATACGTAAATATTTTTTTAGTGCCCCTAAACACAAGCGCATGCTCGTGCGCACTGCACGGCACACACACACACACACACACACAAGAGAATTTCCTTGTGGTCATCGGGAGGACACCGGCACATCAAAGGCTCCATTCACTAATGAAATGTTGTGCATAACTGAACAGGCCAAAATAATATGGCACACTTTCTCTGGGGTATATAGCAGAGTTCCCCCTGCTGGTCCGAGATGGAACCACCTGCCCTTCAGCACCCCGAAGCAGCTCCACTGTGACCCGTGTGCGTGTGTGCGCACTATTGAATCTGCGTTCTTGCTCTGTAGCAGGTTTGCCAGCGGGGTTATTAGGTATCCCGTTAACTAGTTGTCATGTTAGGCTATTTACATATTTTATTTTACAAAAAAGTGGTATCAGTAAAAACGTAAAAAATAATCGGTTTTGATCTGTTCTAAATATGTGACTGCTTATGTTTAATGACAGCTGAGGTTTTTTTAATAATCATTTTCAGTCTCAGCCAGATTTCGCTGTGATACACCGCAAATCCACACACTCAAATTTGCGTACACGAGCTCAGACCTGACGTGAGATCTGATCGTAGTTTCCGCTCACGTCCAAATTGATAAATGCCGAAGTTTGCGTGGAAATGGTCGTACGCACGTTTTTCTGCCGTACGTTCGTTTGATAAATGAGGGCCAATGAATGCAGGTCCATTACCATCAAAATCATATTTGCCAGAAATAAGCAGTGTAATATTGCCTGAGCTGAAAAGAAAGGGAAGATAAAAAATGCAAAGATAGTGTTATATAGAGCTGGGTGTGTCAGGCGGGAGAGTGGCGCTGTGTGCTTGCTGTGATGCATAGCTGTGCTGTTACTGCCATTCTTTAATCTTAGCTAGAGTTCAAAACAATGTCATACTGACAGCACCACGTTACTCAGAGGGACCCAACTTGCCAGCAGCAGACCAAGGACAGATGATCTCACACACAGACACACACACATACATACACACCCAAACAATTGCAAATACAAATGCACACCTGGCCACACAGACAACTGACATTTTAAAAATATAAACCTGTTAGTTTCAAACTTGAAGAACCATATTGACTGAGGAAGTATTATTTGGACAAATAGCTGGTCTAAAGTCAAAGGCACAGTCCTGCTATTTAAAGGACATAAAGATGTTTCAACACAGGCGAGTTCACACCGTGCATATTGTTAAACATTAAAAATGAACTATAACATTGTCTTGTTATTATCCAAGGCCAGGTCACTTCCAAGTATATGCATGCTGGTCAGATCAGGATCACTTCCTCTCCTACTCTAGCGTCGGATCTGGCATCCAAACAAAGGACGCAACAACTGGCATTCTCAATGGATTGCTTTGTTTATATTTTTGACAAGCAGCGATGAGTTAGTACTGATCTGATGTTTGTTAGCTCTCGCTAGTCTCTTGTTTTTTGTTGTGTATTTCCCAAACAGAACTCCCATAGAAAAAATCGCAGATAAAAGATGGCTGCAATGTCAGCTTTTTTTTTTTTACTCATTGCTGATTTTCCTGACTGATGTTTGGTTAAGAATTTGTTGCATAAATAAAAACATAAATCTTGAACTAGGACTACTTATTAATTATTGACAATTATTTTATATGACCTGGGCATTTTTGCCTCCCAGGATTGTATGGGATCTTGGAACACAATGTCAATGTGTTGATGGTGAGCTAAACTTAAACAAATGAACTGAACTTAACAACTTCAATCAATCAATCAATCAATCAATGTTTATTTGTATGGCGCTTTTCATACATCCGGATAGCTCAAAGTGCCTTACAGAAATTAAAAACAACAACAGAAGAGAGAAACAGCAAATAAAATCAAGAAAATTAAAAGAACCCAACCCTCCCACCCCCACAGACATGTACAGAGAGATACAAAAAATACGTATACACACAAACACACACTCACACATAGGCACACAGACACACAGACACACACACTCACACCCACACATACACTGGCTGTCACTGGAGAGACATGGCTGGGCAGTGGGACCAGAGGCATGGAGGAGGCTACCTTTGGGGGGGGGGCCAACCACACTGAAAGCGATCCCGGTCCAGGGCCGCAGGGAGTGCCGCCACAGGGACCACCCCAACCCAAGCAGACAGGAGGCCCCACACCACAGTGCGGAGCCCTCTAGTCCCCCGGCTCAAAACGGCCCAAGAGACAGCACCCCCAACGGCCAGACCAGAGACAACTCCCAGCCCGGCAGGCCCCCTTGAGGAAACACAGGAGATTAAAAACTGACAGTCTAAAAACATTAAAATAAAGCAAGAAGCATAGTGGCTAAAAACACTGAGGACTAAAAACCTAAAAGCATAGCGGCTAAAAACA
>CAEMYA010002118.1:102717-114783 GCA_903131615.1 Diplodus sargus
TTTTTTTTTTTTTTTTTATTTATAGAAATTTTTCTACAACAGTGTTAAGGCGAACAGTTGAAAGTAAAAAAACAAATGTTATCAGACAACAGCAGAGACAAGCACAGAAAAACAAAAACAAAAACAAAACAGAAAAACACTCAAATCAAAATCAAAACACATAAAGAACGCCAGCACTTTCGGTTCAAAGAGAAGGAGATGAAGATCTACACATGCCTATTCATTTAACAAAAGGGCCCCAGATTGTCCACTCATAGGGGTAGAAATAGGGGAGAGTAAATAAAAAATATTTATGAAAAGGAAAAAAGGAGGGGGGCAGGATTAAAGACCAGGAGTGCGGGATCAAAAGAGGTCTGAGGCAGGCACTCTGTTAACAGTGACCCAGGTGTAGATGGAAAACAGGAGCAATACAGTGCGCCAAAGCCACATAAGAAAAAGGCATGCTCAATCAACTCCGGGCAGACAGCCCTTCCCTTTTAATATATTCAGTGAAAGGGCCCAAGATCTTTATGAACTTGGTGTGAGAGCTAGACAGAGTATATCGTAAATCCTCGAGGTATAGACAAGAGACCATGTCGTACAGCCATTTTTTAAAGCAGGGAGGGAAGACTGACTTCCATTCTCTCAGAATGACCCTTTTTGCAATGACCAGACCGAACATGAGGGCTTGCTGTAAAGTGGAGGGGAGGACTAGGGAACCAGTAGAACAGCCCAATAATACTAGGAGACAGTCTGGAGCCACATTTCTGTTATATACAACACTATATAAATGAAAGATGTCAGCCCAAAAACTTGTTTGCTTAGAGCAGGACCAGAAGAGATGTCCAACGCCCCATTCGCCGACTTACATTTATCACAAGTGGCAGAGACCGAAGGGAAGATTCTGTTCAGTTTGGTTTTAGAAAAGTGCAATCGGTGAAGTACTTTGAACTGAATGAGCTGGAGTCTAGCATTAATAGAACATGCCTTTATACTCATTAGCCCTTTCTCCCATAAGTCATCTGAGATATTTTCACCAGTGTCCTTGGCCCAAGCCTCTTTAATCTGAAGAGAAGGGGCCGCCGTGTGGAAGAGGTTAACAAGCTGGGTGATCAGGTGTTTGGAGGTGGGCGCTTTGGTCATGGTGTCATAAAAAGCATGTTGTGTTGTGATCGGTTCAAGGCGAGGAAAGAATTGCTTAATGAAGTTTCTAATTTGCAAATAACGAAAAAATTGACCAGAAGGTAGGTTGAACTTCGTCTGAAGCTGGGCGTTGGTTATCAATGTAGAGATCCTTAATGGAGGTTAACCCCTTGTCTGACCATTGCTTAAAAACTGCATCCATCAGCCCTGGCATGAAACAGGGGTTATGGCAAATGGGGGCATTAATGGACAGTTCTGGGAGACCCAAGACGCCCTTAATTTGTTTTAAAATTTTAAGCGAATTGCAAAACAAAAAGTCATTATTCAACAATTTGAAATTGATATTGGGTTTAGAAAATAAAACGGCGTCCAAGGAGGCTCTAGTGAGCGATATAGCCTTAAAGGACTCTATCTCAGGCCATCTGGGGTAGAGTCCGAGCTCCTCGCCGCACCCAGCCGCAGACCGACTCCAGAAGACCCATGCTCTGGCAGTAGTAAGTAAGGCCCAGTAGTAATGACGAAAGACGGGGAGACCTAAGCCACCTTCCTCAGTGGGCTTCATGAGAAGCTGCCCCATTTCACGAGATTCCAGGCGCTGCGGAACTAATCTCCAAAGTGGAGAGGCTTGAAAGGGCCTTAGTGGAGGAATTAAACGGCAGTAGCTCCCCAATAGCTGCCAGCACTCCAGCCCATGCCGTAGCCCCCGCCCAATTACCAGCCCTAGTCCACACTACAGCCCTGCTTACAGCCCGTGCCTCATCCTGTACAACAAAAAATCCCGGCCGCATCCTAGCTCCCTGAGATCTGACGCTCTTTTCTGCTGTTCCTCGCCGCTGCCCAGGGCTTCATCTTCTCTGCTGTCCAGCGCCCTGGAGCCGTGCCTGGTTGACGCCTCCATACCGTGTCTGCCTGTAGCCCCAGCTGTATGGTCGGCAGCCCACCCAGCGCTTGCCGGGTTTGCTCCATTGCTGGCTTGGCTGACACCCAGGCTGACACCTGCCAGTGTCTCTCCGTCAGCTCACAGGCTGACACCGGCCAGTCTCCCTCCATGGGCTCCCAGGCCGACATCTGCCAGTGGTTCCTAGTCGGCGGCCCAGTCAACATCTTCCAGTGGTTCCCAGTTGGCAGCTCGGTCGACATCTGCCAGTGGCTCCCAGTCGGCAGCCCGGTCGACATCTACCAGTGATTCTCTGTCGGTGGTCCAGCCAGTGCCTGTTCCTGCTCCTCTGTCAGTGGTCCTGCCGATAACTGTCAGTGTTTCTACATCGGCAGTCCAGCCGACACCTGGGGGTGCCATGTTCTGCCTGCCCGTGTTCCTCCGTCAGCTCCCAGGCCGACAGTTGCCAGCGACCCTCCATCGGCTCCCTGGCTGACAGCTCCCACTGATCCTTCACCGGCTCCCAGGCCGACCGCTGCCAGTGTTCCTCCGTCGGTGGCCCCACCAAGATCCAGGAGGGTTTCTCAGTTGGCGGTTCGGCCTCCAGAGGGTCTCAGCCTTAGTCATCGCCAGCTTCCAGAGGGCCTTCGTCTTTGCCGCCCACGCGAGAGGGTCCCAACCTTTATTTTTCCCGCCAGCCTCCAGAGGGCTTTTGTCTTGCCTCTGGCTTCCTAAGGGTTCTGGTCCAGTTTGTTCTTCCAAGCATGTTTATGAAATCCGACATAACATGCAACATAAAGATGTCAGTTTAAAAAAATACTCAGTGAGTTTTTTGTAATCACTTTGCTGATCTCTGCCTCCATCCAACATACCTCCCACATAAGTAATGTTAGCCTAATGGAGTAATGTTGCAACGAAACTTCATTGTCCGGCCAAGGCTTTATCTCAATTCCAGAGATACCCATGCCTTTGTGTACTCCCATGCTGCCTGTGCTCATAGCAAGTCATCCCACCAGGCATATGATGGATTGATTGTCACACATTGCTGCAGACAGAACTCACCCTCAGACAAACGGATAAACTCAGAAAACAAACCAGGACCTGGAGTCATCCCTCTGCTGTATGACTGCCTGCCATCCAGCATCCTGGAGTTCTCATCTCCCCTGGGTTAACTACACCCAAATTATCGGGTCTGGTAGATCACATTTGCCAAATACAGTGCTGTCAATGCATCCGGAAGGCTGCCCAGGCTGCAGGCCTACACTTGATTGATTCATGATTCATGATTCATCCACTCTGGTTGTATATATGTACATACTGTATGTAGGATATATACAGTATCTCACAAAAGTGAGTACACCCCTCACATTTCTGCAAATATTTTATTAGAACTTTTCATTGGACAGCACTGAAGAAATGACACTTTGATACAATGTAAAGTAGTGAGTGTACAGCTTGTATAACAGTGGAAATTTGCTGTCCCCTCAAAATAACTCAACACACAGTCATTAATGTCTAAACTGCTGGCAACAAAAGTGAGTACACCCCTAAGTGAAAATGTCCGAATTAGGCCCCAAGTGTCAATATTTTGTGTGGCCACCATTATTTTCCAGCACTGCCTTAACCCTCTCAAGCATGGAGTTCACCAGAGCTTCACAGGTTGCCACTGGAATCCTCTTCCACTCCTCCACGATGACGGAGTTGGTGGATGTTAGAGACCTTTGCGCTCTTCCACCTTCCATCTGAGGTTGCCCCACAGATGCTCAATAGGGTTTAGGTCTGGAGACATGCTTGGCCAATCCATCACCTTCAGCTTCTTTAGCAAGGTAGTGGTCGTCTTGGAGGTGTGTTTGGGGTCATTATCATGTTGGAATACTGCCCTGCCGCCCAGTTTCCGAAGGGAGGGGATCATGCTCTGCTTCAGTATGTCACAGTACATGGCATTAATGGTGCTCATTGTGGGGAAGCTCTGCGAGTCGATTACTGAGTGCTGTTAGAAATGCTCAATTCCATTCTTTTCCCTGTCTGCTCTCGATAACAACTGTAATAAACTGGTAGGCAAGACACATATGAACTTTGATTGCATTTCCATGGAATAATAATCATACATTTTCATCCTTGAGCTGAGGAACTCTACTGCACTCGGTAATCGACTCGCAGGGCTTCCCCACAATGAGCAAGCTGCTGCAGAAGAGTGGTGAGCTGTGTTGTCTTTTCAGTAGAAATCCGGCTAAGCTAGCAGATGTTTGATGCTTCGAACTATGTGCTGGGACCCTATTTGTATTGTTGCTGAAGTTTGGTGCTGTTCTGAGCATTATTTGTGGCTATGAGTGGCTTTTTGATGGCAGTTTCTTGGTTGGAGGCATAGACTGCAGTGTATTGTTATTGTGCGGTCTTTTCTGAGGTTGCTAAACCTAATAAGCTAGCGGTCGGAAAAATTGATCTCTTGGTGTCACGTGTGTTAGACCATGGATTAAACTTACACTGGAATATCCCTCTAAGGGGAACCTTCACAATATTAGGCTGTTGGTCATAATATTCTGTCTAACCAGTGTATTTCCGTCTGTGTTTTATTTACCAGCCACTTCCAGCACTATTCTGTGACTCTGACCCTGACTCTTGAGGCTGAAATACAACTGACGTTATTAATCAAATGAACCTTGGCTCAGAATTGAACACATTGCACATGTACACACGTTTACATAGACATGCACAAAACATTTCCAGCAGCAACCTCAACCACACAGACCAAGAGTTCACATCTACACTATCAGAAATGCCAAACAATAAGCATTCATATTAAATGCAGTCATACAAAATAAAGGCACTTATATTGAAGAGCATTATAGTGTGTTTCTGGATGCTAGACGCTAAGTTTGCTTTCCAGGAATTTCACTGAGGTACATTCCATTTGTGAATTTATAACCACAGCTCTTACACAGAGTTCAGCATATCACCAGGAAAATGAATGCTTTCAAGAGGAGGACACTCTCCACAGTGAATACCAAGGCAGAGTTGTCATGGTAAAGGCCATGTTTGTCAAATTTTATAGATCACTCAGTGACGTCCCATTCCTGTGAAGGCAGCATGAAGCTGCGCTGCATAAAGCTGACAAGAAAACGTAATAGTCGCTTTTTCTTTTCTGTTTCTCATTTCATCTGGTCCAGCCCATTGAGAAACATTGATCTAAACCCAAATGGCATTGGATGAAGTGAATTTTATAACCAATTATTAGTATTATTTAGATGAACTACCAGTTGTTCAGCAACAACTTTTTTTGATCAATGCTATATTATTTTAGTATGATTTTATCGTGATTATTGCATTGATCGAGTTTTAGTGAGGTATCTATGAATGAGTTGTGCGGGATCCATCGCTGAATAGTCCTTTTTTTTTTAACGTGTAACTTTCACGGTAGTCAACGTTGATACTGCAGGGACACTTGATGCACACTAGTCTTCCAATAATGGTCCTACATCGTTAATGTTATTATTTACACTGGAGAGAATGATTATATTTGCACTACAGAATTTGCATTTTTTTGAGAAACATTCTGCAGTTCTACATGGAAAAGCCTCTGTCATCCTGTCTGTCCTAACTACTCACCATCCCATTTCTGCCCGAAAACAAAAATTTCACTCTTCTTTTGGATCCGCTGCTCCAGAGTGCAGTATGAATTGACACACTGGTGTGACTTTACGCCAACAACCACCACCCCCACCCCCCCACACACACTCTCTCACACACACACACACACACACACAGACACACGTATCCAGCTACTTAAAATACAATAAGTGAAATAAAAGAGTGATAATAATACATAAATAAATGTTAATAAATAAAACGGGGCACTAACAGCAAGTATTGCAGATCTGAGGAAATGCTATCATCGATGTATTTCACTGAGGAGACACTAGAGGCAGTAAAATAAAGATAAAATAAAACTAAGAATGATAAAATACTAAAGGAGGTTAGGCGTCTAAAACTGCTTTTTAATTGATAAAATAAATAAGTAAATCATAAATAGATAGATAGATAGAAATACTTTAATGATCCCAGACTGGGAAATTATTTAAATTTAGAAATTAGAAATTTAAATTATTATTTAAATAAAGTACACAGAGATAGAACAAAATAATTAAAATAAATAAATGAATAGTAAGTGAATAGATAAATAGAATAAAGCCAGGTTTAAGTAGAATAAAAACCAATAAATAAATAGAATTCAGCTAAAATCCAGCCAAAAAAGAAAGGTCTTAAGGATGTGGAAGAACATCCCTTCACCCACATATCCCCTCACACACAGACACATTGATCTTAAACATCTCATTTTAATTCTACACATATGATATATCAAATCCTGAACCTGGATTATCGGGGGACAATGGACCATTAATGTCTTTCCTCCAGCAAATGTCACAACAGATAAATCCAAGGTAATTACAGCAGAGCTGAACTGAACTATGTTGTTTTTGTTAGGTAGAGAGGTGAAGAATAGACACGAGAGAGAGCTGGTGGCAAAAACACTGGCCCACATGAGGGGAAATAACACATGCATTAACACAAAACATTTAGCAAAATCTTCAAGGAAATGTTCAGTTAGTCCCTGTGGTCAAAATTCTACTCAAGAAGCAAACTACATAAAAACTTAATTTCTGTGTTCTTTGGACAGAGATCATTTCTGAAACAGTGCTAAAACGCTCCTCTGGGTGGAGGTTGCTTTTTTTTGCTTTTTTTGCAAAAGTATATTAAGCAGTGACTGCTGGCCACCAGATCACGAATACCGGGTACTATGTGAATATGCCAATGCTTTAGAAGTTAACACAGGCAGCCTGATGCAATATTAAAGCACTAGCCAGCACATTATGGAATATGGGATATCCAGATTGTGTTCTCCAGTTTAGACAAAAAATGAAAAAGAAAATTATGTATGTATTTATTTATTTATTTATTTATTTATTTCAGTCTAATGATTCACAGAGGACACTGGGTGCCATCTGTGAGCAAAATGAACAAAAAGGAAAGAAAAAAGAAAAGAGGAAAACAAAGAGGGACTGCAGAGTGAGAGTATCAGGAAGTGTGGGAGCCCACTTTAGCAGAAGTGCTTCATAAGCATATCAGTTCCCCGACCTCAGCTTAATGGGTGACTTGACATCCTCAGCAAACAGGGATCAATTCACTCTATTTGCTGTCCCTCCAGAGAAAATATGCTTCTTTCCTGATACTTTACAGCCAGAGCTTGTTAATGGCACACTCCTGCCATCATAGCACTCACAAATCATTCATTGCTGCTGCAGTCTAAGCCTATTAATTATATCTGAAACACAACACAAACCAATTTAGGTGAATACAGAATTTATTTGGTTATATAAGAGTTAGGCCACTCAAATTGTTTCCCACAGTGTCTCTCACCATTCCTTAAAGAGTTAAGTGAAGGGTTTTGCTGCTTGTATTAGCTGTCACACACACTCAGTCCCGGTTTCAACACTTCTATCCATCATTTACAGTGGATATATTACAACATAAATTCATGTTAGCAGTTACAAAGACAACATTAACTTTTGCATAGATGTCACAGTATATTTAATGACACAGAGCTATGGGTTCTAGCTGTTTCTTCAGGAGTTAATGAACACTACTTTGAAGAGAACTTCTCAGACAGCAGACATGCCCTACAGCAGTGCTGTCAGATTGATCAGATTTTGTTGATTTCCAGTGTCAGATTCAAAAACTCTGCATCAGTCAAGCCTCCACACATAACAAGAATAAATAACTTTTACTGCAGTATTACTTACTGTCATTTACTTAACTCCAGATTGGCTCTGACATGAATGCAGAATCTCATCCAAAGAAACACAACTGTCAAAACTGAACAAGGACACACACCATCCACAATCCTCATATGTTCCTGATGGCTCCACATTGATCCAGATGAGCATTAATGAGCAAGACAGTTGATTGTGAGCCACTGACATGATTGATGTATTTCGTTAATGTCTAGAATTCACAAACAACTTCAATTACAACTACTGTTATACAGTCAACTAAGCTGCATTAGACCAGTACTAATCCAGTGATGGCTGTCTTTACGTGAAAAAGAGACCTTCATAAATATATATGTATATATATGTATATATATATATATATATATATATATATATATATATATGTGTGTGTATATATACATATATATATACATATATACGTATATATATACATATATATATATACATATATATATATATATACATATATATACATATCAGAGGAGGCTCGTCCATAGAGGCAGAGGAGGTTGGTCCTCCTCTATTTTTGAGAGGCAAGAGGAAGATCTTTTTTTTTTTTTTAAGAAAGAGTAACTGGTTGAAATAAATCATTACCAAATCTCAGTATAATTTATAAAATATTATATATATTATATCATTAAAAAAGTTTCTTCTTTGGAAGAAAATCCACTTAAAACGGTTGAACAGCGACAGCTGCAGACAGAGGAGACAGAGCAGTCTGTGAGAGGAGCAGGGAGCAAGAAGGTGGGGGCTAGAGGAGGACGGAGGGCTTCTGTCCTCCGTGGGAGGGATCTCCTTCCATTCACTCAATGCATTTAGGATTTTTTCATGCTGATCTATGATTGGCTAAGACACGTAATATGACGCGCTAAGGGAGGACGTCCTCCCTTACCAATCAGCAACCAGAATACAAGATTGACAGCAGGTTGGTCCAATAACAGTTCCCAAATTGCATCCTCACATTTATACAACTGTAAACAAAAAATACTTCTATGTATTTTACAGCTTTCACTGCCAGCCGTGCTCGGACAAGAAATATGGAGTTTTCAGCGATATTGGAATCGGTTTCAAAGGAAATATAAGCACATTTCTGAAAGAAAAAAAACTGTTTTGAGAAATCACAGAGAAGCAGTCAGAAAAATAATTCATAGTTTTCGTTTCGTTCGTCCTGCTGGAGGACATAACGTTAGCGCCACATCTGTAATGCAATACAGCTGTCTCTGTCTGTCTCTGTCCTCTCCAATTTTTTCAGTCACCAGCCGCCACTGATACATATACATATATATATATTTATATACATATATATATATATCAGTGGCGGCTGGTGACTGAAAAAATCGGGGAGGACAGGAGGAAAACCAGTCCACGGTGTCTTGTTATTTTATACAAGTCAACTACTTATCCCTACTTTCTTATATTCAATGAAAATTAAGCAATAAAAAAATGACTTACAAGACTTCTTTAAAAAAAACATTTTATTAAATGGCTAATATAAAAGACAAAAAAATACCAAAGTGTACCACATCCAGGTTTCGATCCCCAGTCACCTGTATGGCAGGCTACTGCTCTAACCACTGTGCTATCTGTATTGCATTAGAGATGTGGCGCTGATGTTATGTCCTCCAGCAGGACGAACGAAACAAAAACTATGAATTATTTTTCTGACTGATTCTCTGTGATTTCTCGAAACAGTTTTTTTTCTTTCAGAAATTTGCTTATATTTCCTTTGAAACCGATTCCAATATCGCTGAAAACTCCATATTTATGGTTGCTATGGCGCCGTACTAGGTGGCAGCCTGTTGCAGCAGCTCCCGTGGGCTTCCAAGTTTTTTTCGTAGTTTTTTGTATTTCTGTTTTGATTTTCGATGTGATTTTTGGCAACTCTTCTCAAGAGACAGTGAGAAGATGGACACTTTCCTTTTTTAAACTTTTGTGGCACTTTGTATGATGTTTATTATGCTAACCCTAGCAACGGAGGGTCAGGAGCGCATCATTGAGCGCATTTATTACATACGCGACCAGCTAATTGCGCTGTGTAAACCTGCACTGCTGTGTGAACCTGCACTGCTACCCGGAGCCAGACCTGAGGTCCTGAAGGAGCTGCGGAGGAGACGCCGTGGCTGCAGAGCCGGAGTGAAATGGAGGGGGAAGAAGAGGAGACACAGACCGGCTGTACCGGCGATCGTCATGGGAAACGTGAGGTGTCTGGGGAACAAGACGGACGAGCTCGCCGCGCTGATAAAGGCTCAGAGGGAATATCGTGAGTGCAGTGTGTTGTGTTTCACGGAGACATGGCTTCACTCAAACATCCTGGACCACAGCGTGGCGATTCCCGGCTCAGCACTGTTCGGGCGGACAGGGATGTGATAAGCAGCGGAAAGAAGAAAGGAGGAGGGATTGCACTGTATGTGAGTGAGAGATGGTGTAATCCTGGACATGTTCACGTGAAGGAACGTCTCTGTACCCCGGACATTGAACTGTTGACTGTGGGGATGAGGCCTTATTATTTGCCCCGGGAATTCACGTCCGCCGTCATTATCGGTGTGTACGTTCCTCCTTCAGCTGATGCAGCGCTGGCCTGTGACGTCACTCACTCCGCTGTTGCCTAGATACAGACGCAGCATCCTAACGCATTTATTGTCATCACTGGGGATTTTAATCATGTCTCACTGGACAAAACCCTCCCAACATTTCACCAGTATGTTGACTGCCCCACCAGAGACTGTAACACACTGGATCTGTCGTATGCAAATGCTAAGGATGCATACAGTCCCACAGCCCTCCCCCTCTTGGGAGATCTGACCACAACCTGGTTCTGCTGACCCCTAAGTATGTCCCTCTTGTTCAGCGGCAGCCTGTCCACACTAGGAGCGTGAGGAGGTGGACTCAGGAGGCTGCTGATGCACTACAGGACTGCTTTGAGTCGACAGACTGAGATGCACTTGTTGAGCCACATGGAGAGGATCTTGACAGCATGACTGACTGCATCACAGAATACATCAGGTTCTGTGAACACACCACCATGCCAACCCGGACTGTACACTGCTTCCCTAATAATAAGCCGTGGATCACCAATGACCTGAAAGTCCTTCTTAACAAGAAGAAGAGGGCGTTCAGGTCTTTCAGGTCTGGAGACAGGGAAGATCTGAGGAAAGTGCAGCATGAACTCAGGGATATGCTGAGGACCTGCAAAGACGCCTACAGGAGGAAGCTAGAGGCCAAACTTCAGCAGAACAATGTGAGGGATGTGTGGACTTGTATGAAGCAGATCACTGGGTGTAAGGTGAGCGGCAGACAGTCATCGGGCAGCCTGGAGAGGGCAAACGAGCTGAACAGATTCTTCAAAGGTTCAGCTCACAGCCTTCTGTCGTCTCCCTGACACCTCCAGACCCCCACGCACCCTCACTGCCCCAAATGCTTCCTCCCCTCCCCCCTCACTCCCCTGCTGTGAGCTCTCCTGTGCAACACCTCTCCTCCTCCTCCTCCTCCTCCACCCTCTCCTCCTCTACCTCCTCCTCCTCCCCCTTCACCTCCTCCTCCACCTCCTCGTCCTCCACTGAAGACACCAGCAGCCTCCCCCGCATGACTGTGACTGCAGGCCAGGTTAGGTGACAGCTGGAGAGACCTCACCAGCAGAAGGCTGCAGGCCCTGACGGTATCAGCCCCAGGATCCTGAAGACATGTGCCAGCCAGCTGTCTCCTGTCCTACAACACCTCTACAACCTGGGCCTTGGTCAGGAGAGAATACCAGTGCTTTGGAAGACTTCCTGCCTGGTTCCTGTTCCAAAGAAGTCGACACCATCAGACCTCAATGACTATCGACCAGTGGCCCTCACATCTTACGTCATGAAGGTGCTCGAGAGACTGGTTTTGGCCAACCTGAGGCCGCAGGTGAGAGCCCTGCTAGTGCAATTTGCTTACCAGCCTCACTTGGGAGTTGATGACGCTGTCATCTACCTGCTGCAACGAGCCCATTCACACCTGGATGGTGGAGGAGGCACTGTGAGAATCACATTCTTTGATTTCTCCAGTGCTTTTAACACCATTCAGCCACTGCTACTGGGGGAGAAGCTGCGGGTGATGGGTGTAGATGACACAATGATCTCCTGGATTACTGACTACCTGACAGGCAGGCCACAGTTTGTCTGTATGTGCAGTGTTCTGTCTGATGCGGTGGTTAGTGATACAGGAGCTCCACAGGGGACTGTACTGTCTCCTTTCCTGTTCACCTTATACACCACTGACTTTCAGTACAACACCGGGTCGTGTCACCTGCAA
>CAEMYA010002118.1:151735-165062 GCA_903131615.1 Diplodus sargus
CACCCTGCGGAGGGTATAAAGCTGGTCCAGTGTTCCACGGCCAGGACGAAAACCGCATTGTTCCTCCTGAATCCGAGGTTCGACTATCGGCCGAATTCTCCTCTCCAGTACCCTGGAGTAGACTTGGCAACCAAGGAACTCAAATTTGGTGTTAATAACATTTAGTTTGACCGAGATATCAAACAGATTACATTTGTATAGCGAGCTACAGAAATGTGTTCGTTAATAATTTACGCATTTTTTGACCGAACAAATTTTTTTTTGAAAACTTTAGATCGGGTCCAGCTGAAGAGTGTACGTGCCAAGTTTCACGCAGATCAGGCAAAATCCAAAGGAGCAGTTCGAAAAAGTAGGTTTTGCATATGTGGCGATTTAGCGAACGAAATGTGAAGCAGAAGTGGGGGTGTCCTATGTCAGAAAACCCAGCTCTATTCAGGGATCATATGGAATAGAAGGTTTGCGAATGTGTTATTTAAAATGTGGAAGTTACAGGCAAAAACACGATTGCATCCATTATAGCGCCACCTAGTGGAGTACATGTGCAATTTTTGTTATGGAAGAACTGTGTCCTATTCTATCTCTACCATATTAATTTCCAAGCTCTCAGCATAGTAGTTTAGCTGAAATTAATGTTTGTTGTTTATCTTGTAATAAGCCTCGCCAACATTGACCAGTCATGACCACCTTTAAGATATGGCCTCAGGATTGGCCCTACATCATACCGACCAAATTTGGTAAAAATCGGTGTAGCCGTTCAAAAGATATAAACTTCCCATATTTTTATGTTCGGCTCATCCCTTCCCAGTCTCATGGCTACCGAGGATCTCAAATTAGGTGTTAATAGCATTTAGTTTGACCGAGATATAAAACAGTTTACATTTTTATGTAATGGCTAGCTACCGAAATTTGTTTGTTAATAATTTGCGAATTTTTTGACCGAGCAAAATTCTTTTGATAACTTAAGATCAGGTCCAGCTGAAGAGTGTAAGTTTCACGCAGATCGGACAAATTCCCAAGGAGGAGTTCGAAAAAGTAGGTTTTCCGGTTTTTGCGATTTTGCGAAAAAACTTTCTAGGCGGAAATGGGCGTGGCCAATCACAAAGTGATTCAGCTCCATTCAGGGAATCTGGGGATACAAGGTTTTTGATTGTGCGACATACGGTGTGGGAGTTATAGGCAAAAATACATTGGCCTAGGTTATAGCCCCCCCTGCAGGCGGATATATGTAGTTTTTTGTGTCTGAAATATTCGCAGGAGTCTGGACCAACCCTCCAAATTGCACCGCCCTTCCTGTGCACGGTTTAGCCTGCAGCACCACTTTTAGCTGGAGAAAAATAAAAATAATAATCTTTTCAATTACAATAGGGTTCCTAGCACCGTTGATCCTAGGAAACTCGGCCCCTCGGGCTTGGCCCCCTAATAATATTACGACGGAGCTTGGTTGTCACAGTAAAAAATCTGGAAACATGCGGACTGGAGACAGAAACTATGCGAACAGTGTCCAAGAGTTTGGAGACTGTGCTGGAGACAAATACAGGTTTCGCTAGCTGTTAGCCATTAGCTACATGATGGTTAATGTAACAACACATACGAACAAACTAAGTAACATATTCAGACACACTAACCATTCAGAAACGTCCTGCTGCAGCCGCAGAGTCTGTATTTCTTCAGGAGCCTCTCCTACTGGGTCCGATTCTGGGTCAAACTGGTATGATTGAACGACAGCATCTCAGCGAGTAGATGTCAGATGTCATTGTGCTTAACTTCAGCTGGACTGGATGAGTACTTACATTTAACTCTAAAATTAAGCTTTCCAGAATGAAGGTGGAGTCACTTTGTGTATCGAGAAGAGCGCAGGTAAGTATTTCTCTATGGGGCTCGGTTGCTGAGGACACCAAGACTGGAACAATGCTGGATGTAGCAGAGATATTTTGTGTCAAAGCATGGGACATGGCTATATGGACCTCACTATAAACATGATCTCCTGAGGCAGCAGGGCTTGTGTTTTCCTTGTGCAAACAGGTGGGATGATGCTGACCACAGGTCCCAGATAGCAAAATTTGATTTAATCAACATTGAGATATTGTCAGGTTGAAGATTGTAATCAACATTGATGTCAGATATTGAAAAATACATTGAATACATTGTGCTCGCTATGATCAACGTCGAAATAACATTGAGTTTCCAATCAGTTCTGACAATGAATCAACCTTGATTCAACTATGATATGATCAACATTGAAAGACTGTAGAACTGAATCAACATTGATTCAACTATATATATGCATTGCATTATACATTGAAACAAGGTTATTATTAAAGAGCCATTTCTACAGGGATCAGTGGCAGGGACTCAAATGCACGACTCGACACACAGAGAATGATTAAAAAAAACCTCAAATTTAATGCACTAGGCAAGGCAAAACAGGATAAAAACAAAAACTAAACTAGAAACTAAAAACTGCTGGCTTGACTTGAGAATTGACAAGAAATATGGATGGGACGCTCAACGTGACAAACAAGACGAACTGGCAAGGACAAACACTAAGCACAAGACTTAAAGGAGAACTTCGGTCAATTTCAACATCAGCTTTATTGCTCAAGCTACCCTTGACTTGCCAGTACCGAAAACGCCAAAAACACTTTTGGTTAAAACAGCGTGTTTGTGCAAGCAGCTACTTACCGGTTTGTTTACATCTCGTCTTCCCGAAGTCCAAACTAGTCAATCCGTCGAGCGTGCGCTGACTCCCTCACTGGCAGACGGAAACTTTTGCAGACAGAAACGTATTCCAGCATTTTTGTTTTTCTGTTCATGTCCATGTCCATGTTACAGCCTGTCATGAGCCATGAGCCTTACAATAGCCTGTCATGAGTCTATTCGCTCTGCACTGAGAGGCCCTCCAAACGAAACGTTCCTTTGTGGAAACACACATGTATTGCATCGTTTTGGCCGATCGTCCCCATGGATCTTGAAAACGCACCTTTTAGAAACCAGGTCTCAGGGTGGAAACATCTGAAAACGCAGCCCTCCCGTTGTCTTGTGGACGGCAAATCCGCATACTTTCCGAAACGATGACGTCATCGCCCACCCCTCGACCTCTTGCCTCTGACCTCTGAACCCCGCGACGTCTCACAACAACAACAACAACAATGCCGGACTACTACTTGCGTTCGTGTTTCTTGCAACTTACTCGCCTTGTAGTTGAGTGTGAGTCGCAGCAGCAGTTTGATCTCATTATCGGTCCACACAAACGCTTCTGGTTTCCTTGTACTAGCCATTTTCATCTTGCAGAGAGGAGAGCAGAGCTTCTCCAATGCAAGTAACTCCTCATCTGTATACTCCGGTTCCAACAAATATGGTCTGTCGTCTAATTCAAAAGGTTCGTCGTCCATGTCTTCCACTTCGATATCAGACAAGCTCTCCATCGTGACTATTTCGGAAACAGGTTCGATCGCCACTGACGAGTCCCCTCTCTTTACGAGCTACGATCATGCGCAGCCAAGCTAGCTCTCAGTGCAGAGCGAGTGGACTCATGACAGGCCATTGTAAGGCTCATGGCTCATGACAGGCTGTAACATGGATATGTACGTTATGAACAGAAAAACGAAAATGCTGGAATACGTTTCTGTCTGCAAAAGTTTCCATCTGCCAGTGAGGGAGTCAGCGCACGCTCGATGGATTGACTAGTTTGGACTTCGGGAAGACGAAATGTAAACAAACCGGTAAGTAGCTGCTTGCCCAAACACGCTGTTTTAACCACTTTTTTATTCATTTTGAGCCATACACATTACAGTGCTGTGTTGTAAGGTGTCTGCTGATGTTGCATAGCTTTTGGGTGATATTTGGAGCATGTTAAGATGTTTAAAACACAGTGTAAAGTTGTTACCCCACGCTGTTAGCTGTCAATGCTAACTCTCCTTCCAAGGAGCCCTGTAAGGGGTGGACCAAAAGTGTTCGCGTTTTTCGGTACTGGCAAGTCAAGGGTAGCTTGAGCAATAAAGCTGATGTTGAAATTGACAGAAGTTCTCCTTTAAATACACAAGGGAAGGGGGAGACACAGGCGCAGGTGAAACCAATCAGGGCGGGGCTGCTGCAAATCAGCACACAGGCAAACATGAGGGCAGGAAGTCAAGACACCTGAAACGAGAGGAAAGGGTAAGTATTACAAAATAAAACAGGAAGACCAGAAACGAAAACACATGACCTTAACAAGGACGAGTCTCTACAATTTCAACACTTTTCAATCTTCCTTTGTATGTTTTTAATATGCCTCATTAAAAAACCCATTAGATTGGCTATTTCAATTCATTTTAAGAAACCAAGGTTGAGAACAGCTGCTTTACTGCATGCTCTATGAACAAAAACAGACAACATACTTAAATTAAGTTTAAACATTTTTTTTCTTTGCAACACTAAATGTATGTAAAAAAAATAGTAATTAAAAAGCTTTTTTTGCCCTGGGTATCAGGAGGATATATAGTTGAATCAATGTTGATTTAGTTCTGCATTCTTTCAATGTTGATCATATCATAGTTGAATCAAGGTTGATTCATTGTCAGAACTGATTGGAAATTCAATGTTATTTCGATGTTGATCATAGCAAGCACTTTCAATGTATATTTCAATATCTAACATCAATGTTGATTACAATCTTATTTTGCTATCTGGGTTTTCTATCTAAAAGGGGCCACAGTTTGAGCTGAAGTCCCATGAGATCTCGCTGGTCTTGTGAGCCCCCCTGTTTCCCCTCTCCTCCCCACACCCCATTAGCACCATTGAAACAATGTTGATTCATTGTAGGGCATTTCAACATTGAAAAATCATCATCTATACTACATTGATTTAACAACAGTTATTCAAACGTTGAAATGGTAGCTATAATTAAACATTGAATCAACATAGATTTTTCAACCTCAACCAAAAATAACCAATCTGACCAAAATCCAACATTGAATGAATGTCTTTTGCTATCTGGGGTGTCACAGGTGTCTCGCTTTCTACAATCCTTGCTGCCGTGGCCTTTCCTAAGGCATTCAAAGCACAGATGATGTTCAAATACAAAGGCTGTTTTCTCATCCATTGGCTTTGCTGCAAAGGTTGGACATTTAGCAACTCCATATACTTAGTTTTTGCAAAATAAACAAGGTGGCTTTGGCTTTTCTTGTGTCACCTAGTTGGAGTCTTCTAATTGAGTGCTTGGTGTTCAATATTTTAGCTCTATTTGGAAATGCCTCATCTGTCGTTTTCATATTAATCAAAAAAGGGGAGGCAATGGGATTACACACAATTCTGGCTTCTCTTTGCATGAAAGCTTGGATAATTACCAGATTGATCTAGCTCCTCAACAACAATCTGACTCCATCTACGCACCATCCACTCAGGCAGCTGCTTCAGAAGTTTGTGATTTTTTTCACAGTCATTGAGAATTGACAGACCTTTAATATGGGGCATAGCTTCTGCACAGCTTTGGAGAAAATCTGCAAACTCTCTCAGTGATTTGGGATCATAAGCGATTATTTTGGGCCATTTCATCAATCTCTCTCTGAAGGCTCTTTGAACAATGAATGGACTTCTATACCTGTCATCCAAAACAGCCCAAGCACCCTGATATGCATCCTCTGAGTTTTCCAGTAGAAAAACCCATCCACCGCCTTACGTGTATCTCCTGCCAGGTAACTTTTCAAATAAAAAATGTTCTCACTTACTGGGAGAGGCTTCTGATCAATCAAGGCCTAAAGGGCACTTTCCAATCGATGAACTTTAAGGGGTTGCCTGTGAAAGTTGTTGGTTCTGGGACAGGTAAGCGACTTAAGGTGAATGAGCTTGTTATTGCTTGAGCCAAGCTGGCCTGAGAAATGCTGGCCTCTTCCTGAGTTGACCTTTGAAGTGCCACGTGTCAAGGTTCTAAAGGTGTAACTTGTGGGTTTAGAATAAGTTTATATTATGTATCTGGGCTGTCAAGAGCAACTTTGCCGGCCTCATCCACACAATTTCCAGGCATGTCAAAACTGTTGTATGCTCTGACACGGGCCTCTGCAACCTTCACTTCACTCTCTGCTTGCAGCTGCTTTAACTCTGATTTATCTTCTTCCAGCTTTAATTTAGTTTCAGCCTCCTTTTGTTTGATTTCTGCCTGCATTTCTGTTTCTTCCAGTTTCCACTCAATCTCCATTTTATCCAATTCCGCTTGGTGATCCTGTAGCATCTGAGTGGCCTTTGCCTGCTCCACTTTTGCTGCCAGTACTGCCTCCGCATCGGCTCGATTACTAGAGGACCTGGAGATGTTGGTGTCATGATCGGATCCTTTAAGCAACTGTGAGACAACTGTTTCAGTGTTGCTTATTCCGAAGATAGATCCATATTCCTTTTTACTCAGCTGCTTCCTCACTCTCACCTTTTCAAGGCGATCATTAAAGGTTTCACTGATGGTCTCCATTCTTTTATTTACAATATCAAAAATCTGTTGACAGCAAAAGGGCCTTTAAGTGTTTTGTGAAACCAACACTTACCTACACATACAAGACACAACATTTACCTCACTTCACCGACCAAGGGCATAAACTCTGCACTCCGACACGTACCAGCTCCAACTCATATTTCTTCTGGCAGTAAACAAACACCGCAGTTAAAGTCGTGCTGACATAAACCATAGCATCATGACTGACCATACTTAGTTTACGTACCATATTCCTTAATTTCTCTCGATTTCTCCAAACCTGTTGGCTACCCTGGCAAAAACTTGGTGTGTGTGTGTGTGTGTGTATATGTGTGTATGTGTGTGTGTGTGTGTGTGTTTGTGTGTGTGTGTGACAAAAAAGGAGCATGTGATGACACCAATAACCCCTATACTGTTTCCGGGGAACATGAAGATACCCCGGAACATGCATAGAAATAAATCAGGTATGAAGACCCCCGGTGGTCACTTACTATCTGGCTATGCAGATCTCTTCCCACAGCTTCACATCTGGCTTCGCCGTCATCTCTTCTGCCTGATAGGCCATAAGGAGTGAGGACACATTCAGGGTTCAGACAGTGAGGGCGGATGCTTTGTAGCTCTTGTCCGTCAGACTAGATTGAAAGCAGTCAGCTTTGGAGGGCAGGGGGACCCTACATTGATACCTGAGCATCGGAGTGAGGATGAGATGCCACCACTTGCTCCACCTCCAGCACCAGCCCATGTGCATCCATCTCCTGGCAGTCAAGAAGACAGCCTCCAGGCATAGGGTGCTTATCTCTGTATGGCTTGGCTCTCCATGTAGTGGCCAGTTCATCCATGAGTTCTGGGAAGATGGGAAGCAGCTGTTTTCCAGTCTTCTTTAGCTTGGGCAGCTTCTTTTCATCATAGCGCGATCTGGTTGTCTCCGCTTGCATGGCAGGCCATGGGATGTTCAGCTTTGCAGCCACGCATTTACACACCTCCTGCATGTCCAAATCCTGTTAGCCAAGGCGTTTAAACAGCTATGGGCGGCTGTATACCGTTAGCTTTATCTGTGTACCTTAACTGTGAAGCAGGGGGGTGTGGTATAAAGCATAAATCTATGTGCTGTATTGTCAGCAACTGAACTTGTTTCAGTTTCTTGAAGATGTTTCACCTCTCATCTGAGAAGCTTCTTCATTTCTAACTAACTGGAGAGGAGTTGTCTGGCTTTTAAACTCTGTGGGTGTGTTCTTACAGTCATTAAGGACAGTTGTGAGCTCTGAGTTTCAGAGTTGTTAGGGCCACTTGTGGGTCGTTGGTCAAACCGGCCTTCTTGTGGATTTCTAAGGCTTGCTGAGCCCAGATGTGAATGGTTGTTAAGCCATCTGGGGAGAAAGTGCGGAACAGCATTGTAAGTGGGTGATAAGTAATGTCATGAACCCGATTCGCACAGGACTAGGATTACCTGGGGACCTCTAGTAATTTGTAATAATTGCGGAGGTTGTCTGTGATCGTATTCCCAATGCGAATCTGCCATGTCCGTAATTTGTAAAGTAAAAATTCCACTTCAAATGACCTACCATATTTCGCCAAACACAGAGGTCATGTGATAATGTTTGTCCCGTGCAAATCGGCATCTCTGTGATTTGGGGTCGTTTTTTGTTTTTTTTTAAAGGTTTTTTGTGTTTTCCGCACCTTTTTTCTGCCTTTTTCCTGGTCGAAAATTATGGAGGCAGCATTGGCAATTATAAATGAAAGTTTTGACAGCATTTTGGGTGCACATTCAGGAGCCTCATCTACGTACACAGCATGGAGACCCATTCGCAGAAAGAGCTCGCTCAAATCCATCAGAAGAGTGAAATCTCGAAAGATGATTAGATGGATTACATGCATGGCTTTTTTTTTTCTTTTGAAAAAAAAAAAAAAGATTACATGCATGGCAGCACGTGGTAAGGAACATTTTTCTATCTTTCAACAGGCTCACCAGTTATTATTATGTGGAAAATATCCATATCTAACCGTTGTGCTGCTCCAACGAGGGCTCGGTGCGATCGTATCCCTTTCAGAGGCTTTGTAATCCAGCCTTGTACTGCATTGTCTTTTAGGGGAAAATAAATCCATAAAAATACATTTTAAAAAATCCGTAGGTTACCCAGAGCCTTGACATCATATCCGGGGGATAATGTCAAATGTAATATGTAAATTCGAGTTAAAACACAGACTTCGCTTATCCCGTGCGAATGCGCCGCACGAAACACAGACATGGTGGGGTAATTTCTAAATCACAAGGTCCCCAGGTAATACTAGTCCCGTGCGAATAGGGCTTTAGGCCACCTCCTCTGTTCAAAGACAGTTTGACATAGATGTATTCCTTTACTCCTCTTTCAAACCATCTGTCTTCTCTGGCCAAGATGTTTATGTTGTTGTCCTCAAAGGAATGATCTTTCTCCTTCAGATGTAAGTGGACAACAGAGTCTGGACCTGAGAAGCTTGCCCTCCTGTTTTGTGCTATTCATTCATGGAGGGGCTATCACCCACCAATGTCAACCCTCACCACAGACAGGTGTGTGAGATGCAGTTTGATTGGCAGTGGACCAAACCACTTTGAGGCATATGGAGGGGGGGAACCAATCTTTAGAAACTTAACACATTGGTCCATTGAGTTTAGCACAAGTGTTTTCATTGCATATTAGTATATACTTTCAAATTATATGTTTTCATTGATAGGTTATTGAGGGGGCAAATCGTTGTCTTTTCCAAGAAAGCGGAGATCCAGACCCTCCTGTGATCCCTGTGATTTCCGCTTATGACATTGTCCACATCACTATCACGACAATAAAAAAGCAACATCCTGAGGCCTTCAGTGTGATTTCTGGAGACTTCAATCATGCTTCACTAGACTTTGCCCCCTCTGACTTTTGTCAGTTTATAAATTGCTCCACCAGAAAAAACGCAACAGTTGACCTTCGGCATGCCAATGCGAGAGCAAATCAGTTCAACTTCTTTTTCAATAGGGTCAACATTCCTGCTCCTGCTGCTGAAGCCTGCCAAGCTAACACCCCATGACCCCCGACCTGAAGCCTGTCTTGTTCTCACATCACTATCACTTCAGATCAGGTCAGAGGACAGCTGGCGAGCCTCCATCCTAGTAAGGCAACTGGCCTGGACAGGGTGTGTCCAAAAATACTCAAGGCCTGTGCTTTCCAGCTGTGGGAGCCCCATCAACATCTCTTCAAACTGAGTCCACAAACATTAGGGGTCTGTGTAGTTAGACTGTATGTTGTTAATACATTACTGGAAACCTTTCAGTTTTACATTGTTTTTCTGATTTGTTTAACCAGATTTCTGATCAGATTTGACTGCTTCTCTAGCATGGCTTACATCTGCTTATTTAAGGGTCCACAGGTCCATGACGTCAAAAGCAGCCTCATCAAAGCAGAGTCAGCACTTTAACCTCACAGGCATAGTTTCATTCCAGTTTATGGACATGTACATGATTAAGGAGCCAAAGCCACAGACACGTATCTCTTTTTATGACTGTTCAGTAGGTTCCCAATGAATATCAACCTTGATTTGATAGATAGAACATGCCTGGTCAGTTCAAACATTAATACTAACTCTTTGCTCACAGCAAATAACAAAGAAAAAAGATGTCTACATGATCAAATGTGGGTTGGCTGTGAAAATCCTCCTGAAATAGCAGGGAGCTGAACAAAGACAGGCTCATTAAAAATGTATCAAGGGTAGAACAGTCCCTGTGTTTCTTCTTGCTCAGGGATTCTTCATGGCTCAATAAAGGCTGAGAACATTATCATCACACCCAACCTTGCCTTTAATCTCTACTTCATTACCACTATTGTTTCTAACTCCTTGGGGGATGAATTTTGCCAACTACTTTGTCTCATATCCAACACTATACACCCAACAAGCCCTAAACAAACATAAAGAAACTGTCCAACCACTTGCAATTGCTCTACTAAAATGCATGCTTTACACGTGTATGTATACCATACTAGCTGGATTATACTGTACTAATGGCATAACATAACTGAAAATGTTCAAACATGTCGTCAGTATATAATTTAGCTTTACTCAGCTTCAAATATGAGACATGCAAAGACATTTTGATATGTATCACTGATGGTTGGTGTGCATCAACACAATAGTGTAGAAGCAGTGATTTTACAACAACTACTGTCAAATGTCCTTAGTTTGCTACTGTGGGATTGAGTTGGCACACGTCAATTATTAATTAGACAAGCTCTAGAAATTTTCCCAAATGCACATCTAAAGGTAGTCTACATTTGCTATGTTGTTCAGACACTCTTCTTTTAACATTTTGCACGTTATTCCTGTAACCTACAATGCAACCTGCACTGGATGCAAAATGATTCTGCTGGTGATGTTTGAGGTGGAAATATTACTGTGAAATAAATATTTAAATGGCACTGACTTCAATTCAATGCCCTGGTAAAACTTTAACAAAAGACATACTTTAAATATAAATTATTAATTGCAACTAAATGCTTTACTAGGTTCCGAGCACCAAATGGGTTTATTAATATGTATAATATAAACAATATCACAACTGTCTCTCACTGTACAAACTCAGATACTCAAATATCATTGCACTGGCCCAAATTCACATTTGGCAATGATGTTACAAACACTGTTAAATGTGTGAGTCTTCCTCACCATTTCCAAAGATATCTGTTTCTGCCCATCCGCACTGAAAACAGCATTTTGGAATAACTTAACTCTGAAAGGAGTCTTTCAAAAGTGTTGTCAGTGACCTAAAACAATGTTTACATGTGTACAAAAGGCCCAAATGTATAGAAATGCATGTCCTTTGTTTTAAAAAACACCAATTGACATGAGGACAGGACCTAAGACTATAGATTCATATGTTTTATACGTTATTTAAGTGCATAACTTAGATTTGTTAATTCCTAATGTCAGGACATTTTGTTGGCATCTTTGTGTTAACAAAACCAGGTATTTTGAATATATATATTTTCCTAACCCCAAGCAAGTGTTTTTTGTGCCTAAACCTAAGCAGACCTTAACCTTGACATTGTCACAACATAAACATTTAAATGCAAAGAAATTTTAAACATAGCCCAATGATATGTTTTGTGGGCATGTTCATGCAAGTTCAGAAGACATTTGGATTATAAAAGAAAGAAGGAAAACTGGACAAAAGTCTGGCTGTTTGTGAATTCATATATTTAGTTCACCAGTACCAGGATTGTAACACTCACCTGGAGAGACGGTGTGCGAGCCACGAGGAGGAATTATGTGGACGCTAGTACAGCTTGCGCAAACCAGAAAACACAAGATAAAGACACCGACATCGGATCAATTTCTCCACTCTAACTGCCAGTGATGCACCTGGGTGTTACAGTGACAGTGTTACCTGTACTTTTTGTCAACCTGACCTCAGGGAGGTTTCAAAATGATATTTGTCGGCCATTTTCCCCATGCCATAAAGTAACAAAAATACTTGAGGTTCCCTGGTCCTCTGAGGTATATCAGAAATACTTTATAAAAGACCAGGGAACCACAAATGCTACCACTTTTTAGAGGCTTATTGTGATGACTACATCAAACCAATAAGAACTGTATTAGATTAAATCATATTGCATCAAATTGTACTAAATCGCCCTGTGTTGAAAATGGATAAATATGTGTATAATTGTATCGGAGCCCATCAGTCTATCAGTCACTGGCTGACCAATCGCTGATTACACTGATTACAGTGATTGGCCGGTCACTGCCCGTACGACAAGCATGATTCGCTAGAATGCATGCGGAAATACTTAGAGTGACGGCAGGAAAGTGATTCGGAAAAATGTCGGCGAAGGAGTGCTACGAGTCCGAGAGGAGAGAAGGGGATTTCTCCCGAGGTGGGGGGATTAGTATACCTGGTCGAACCACCGCAACGGCGTAATGTATTGTGAAGTATGTCGGCAGTTTCCAGGGAAGGCTGACCACGGTCAGGGGCGTCGCACCCATGGGGAAACACTTTTCCCGGTGAGAGGGTTCAACACCCACACTTTTTCTGCCGTTTATCCGCAGTTTTGCATAACGCCTCACTAAAATCACTCAGTTTCTGTGGCCGCTCTGTGTCTGCGCTCGCTGCAGCTGCCTCCTCTCCCCCTCCCTCTCCATTTGCTGCTTCAAAAGCTTTGGGACTAACCGGCTGATGATTGGCTGTTCTGCCTTAAGTCCCGCCTCTCTTGGTGTGTTAGATTTATTGTTCAGCTCGTGCTGATGAGGCAGGAACAAACGTAAAATAATAAATAATAGCCGGGCGTTTATTTGTTTCAATCACTTAACAGACCAGGCATTTATTTGGGACAGGCGTTCAATTCCCTCCTCACAAAAATCCAGGATGAAAATGTCACAAACTTCGCCAGCTTCTCTGTGAATTCTCTTGCATCCTTCTGGGCACAACTCATGAAAAAGGCGAAGAAGAAAAACGTGCAGTGTCAGTGGTTACGTCTTCTTCCTTGATGTTTTTTCAAAAATAAATTAGACTCTGCATTTATTTGGAACCAGCGGTTATTTACCAAAACATACACCTCCACCCAGCGTTTAAAGGGGACCACATGATGTGTCTTATAATGTTTTTATGTGTTTCCAGCTGCTAATGTATGTAACGCTGTTACTGTGATCAGGGCCGTATTAACCCCATTTGGTGCCCCTGAGCACTATACCTCAAGTGCCCCCCCCGCCCACCAACGCCCGTCGATGTAATAATGTCCGCAAACGTAACAAAAATCTGCAGCATTTAATGTAAGGAACCCACAAATACATTTTCCAAAAATGTAATAGCCGCTGCCTACTACAAACATAGCATACAATTTCCCACGTAAAAAAAAAAAAAACGGGACGTAAACATCTGTA